>PVLA01002391.1:121716-273024 GCA_004027455.1 Hydrochoerus hydrochaeris | reverse complement strand
CATCCATCCATCCATCCATCTACCCATCCACCCATCCATCTACCCATCCATCCATCCATCCACCCATCATCCATCCAACCATCCATCCATCCATCCATCCACCCATCCACCCATCCATCCATCCATTCATCCATCCATCCATCCATCCATCCGTTATCCATCCACCCACCCATCCATTCATCCATCCACCCATCCATCCATCCACCCACCCATCCATCCATCCATCCACCCATCCATCCATTCATCCACCCATCCATCCATCCATCCGTTATCCATCCACCCATCCATCCATCCATCCACCCATCCATCCATCCTTCTAACACATCTGTCCTGAGCATGTCCTATGTGCTGGGCACTGCTGTTCTTCAAGTTGGAGAGAGCCAGGAACAAGACAAAGTTCTTTTCATGGAGCATTTGATGCTGTGAGAGAGACAGGCCACAGGGTCTGCACAGTGCAGGCCATGCACTGAAGGAAAATACATTTATTCTCCTGCACCCCAACCCTAGGCCCGCACCCCTCCCCAGTGAGGACCCAGCACTCCCTGCACTCCGGAGCCCAGAAACAGTGGACCCAGAGGTGCATTCTGGATTGCAAGGGGCAGAAAGAGCAAAGGGGAAGGAGAAGGCAAGGGGAAGGAGGGAGCCAGCAGCAGCTGGAGGGGAAATAAAATAAAGCCAGCGAAGGGGACAGTGTAGAAAGATGCCTGGGGACTCACCCTGCACCCTCACTGTCTGCCGAGGAGACCTGGGCCTCCACCCTCGTTCCCGGGCCTGTGTGTTTGTGCATTGCTCAACTCACTGTACCCCTGCCGAGTGCCCACGCTGGCTTGCTCTTGGGACACAAGCGAGGGGCATGTGCTGAGCCCCAGGACGCCTGGTGGACAGGTCCCCGAGTCTGACATCCTTTCTGTGTTCTGGGCTGAGTCCCCTCCTGACAGGTCCTCTCCAGGCCCGCACAACCTGATGGCTCTTTCTGCAGAGACCTTGAAGGTGTTGGCTCTGGGCAGCTCCCAGGCTTCCTGGCAAGCCGCCCCTTCCTCCTGGCAGCTCTCGCTCCCCACCCTGGGCCCCGGGGCCCACCTCCAAGGGCAGGGCAGGGTTGTCTGCCGGCCGCAGCTCCTGCGACAGTTGCCTTCCAGGCTTCGGCCTCTCAGCAGCTCGGGAGGGAGGGCGTGGTCTTTCCCTGATGAATCCCCGGGGGGCCTGGAACAGAGCCGCCAAGGGTGCGGGATGGGAGTGTGGAGCACGTGAAAGACTGTGACTTAAAAGGAGGAGTGAGGAGGCGGCCTCGGTGTGGCTCCTAGCGGTCCGAGGCTTTCCTGCCTTAAGCAGTCAGGACCTGCGACTGCAAGCTGCAGGCTCAGTGCAAACCCCAAACAGGGGCCCCTCGTTTAAGAGGCCAGGCAACTGGGGAGGGTTAAACCCAGGAGAGGGCGTCTCCCAAGCGCCCAGCCCAGGATGGGGCCCAGCTCCGCCTGGGTCCCAACCTCACCTCTCAACCGGAAAGCAGCCTCTTGGTGGCTCCCTAGGTCAGCGACTCCGGAGAGCTGGGAAGGGAATCGCGGGGTTGGGAGCGTGGAGATGCCCCACTGGATCCGAACACACTGGGGGAGGACGAAGGTTGCGCTCCTGCCTTAGGAAATGGCTCAGGTCACCTGTCCCCCAACACACAGGCGCACTAGACAGACTGAGATTCACAGGAGACACCCCTTGTACCCCATCTACCCTGGGGACAGCGCACTCTTCGTACCCCGGGTGTGTGTGTGGGTGCAGGACAGATAGGTCGGTGTAGGGACACACAGCCGTGTGCACACACGCACGGGCACACGCACACACTTGTGGCTCATGTAGACCATGGGGACAACTGCGAACAACCAGCTGGCCGAGGAGCTCTGGGTGGGCGGCATCCGCGCCGCCACCCTCCAGCTGCTGGCCCCCTCCTTCTCCTTCCTTCTCCCTCCCCTTTGCTCTTTCTGCCCCTTGCAGTCCAGGATGCACCTCTGGGTCCACTGTTTCTGGGCTCCGGAGTGCAGGGAGTGCCGGGTCCTCACTGGGGAGGGCTGCGGGCCTAGGGTTGGGGTGCAGGAGAATGGCTCAGAGCTAGGGGAGTCCTGTGTGTGCGCAGAGGGACGCAGGTCTTGGCTGTCCTGGAGCGCGGGCGGGAGGGTGCGCGCACGGGGCGGGGACCTTGTGGGAGGCGCGGAGGCGGAGAGGGGGCGGCAAGGACAGGGCGTCGGGCCGGGACCGGAGCCAGGAGCCAGGAGCCGCGGGCGCCGCCAGCCACAGCTCCTCGGCCCAGCGCGGCGCCGGCTCGGCTTGGGAAGATGCTCGAGGGCCCGGGCGCACCCGCCTCGCCAGCAGCGCCCGCGAGCGCCCCGGAGCCCCCCGCGAGCCCGGCCCCCCGGCGGGGCGCCGCGCGCAGCAGCGTCCCGCAGAAGCTGGCCGAGGCGCTGAGCAGCCAGTACGGGCTGAACGTGTTCGTGGCGGGGCTGCTGCTCCTGCTGGCCTGGGCCGTGCACGCGGCCGGCGTGGGCGAGCGCGACCTGCTGGGCCTGCTCTCCGCGCTCGTGCTGCTGCAGCTGCTCTGGATGCTGTGGTACGTGGGCCGCAGCCGCGCGCAGCGCCGCCTCATCCGGCCCAAGGACGCGCACGCCGGCGCGCGCTGGCTCCGCGGTGAGTGCGCCGCCGCCTGCCTCGGCCTCCCGCGCGCTGTCCTTCTCTCCCGAGGCAGGGCGCGCGCTGCCGCCCAGACCTCGCGTCCTTCTTGGAGCTGCTGTCCCCACAGCTGCGCACGCTTTCCCTGCTTAGGGCCTGTTAGGGCGCCGCTCTCCAAGTGGCCTGAGGTGGCCCGTTCCTAGCTCGCTCCGAGTGTCTCCAGACGCAGGCCTCGCAGTGACCCGGTCTGCGTGCTGTCGCAGATTGAGTGCCACCCTTCCCCGGCCTTTCTGCACGCCAAGTCCCGTCATCCCTGGAGGATTCCGACCACGCTGTCCCCCTGCCATGCCCTGGGTGGACACTGCTGTCCTTGCGGCTCCTCAGCCCTTCACACCCGCTGCCCGCGGAGCTGTGTGCCGCTGCCTGGGGGCCTGGTGCAAGGTCAGGGCTGAAAACATGGGGTGACAGGGAGTGGAGTAGTGAGTGGGGGTGCTCGGGGGTGCTCGGGACACGGTGACCACGGTAGTCAGGGTGGCTACTCTTCAAAGGAGAGTGGAAGTGACGCAGGCCGAAGGGGACCCTAGTGATTCGGGACACAGTGGGCAGGCAGAGCCGTGGGAGGGGAGGGGCGCAGTGGAGAAGCCGCTGTCTCGGGGACCTGCTGGGGGGTGCGTGTGGCCCTCACGGGACACAGGAGTCCACGGCCCTTCTCCGCTGGGTGCCCGCCCTGCCTGCTCCCAGGGCTTTCCGGTCCTTGTCAGTCTCTGTCACTATCAGGAACAGTGGGGGCTCATCTGGCCTTTGGGGAAATTGGACACTGCTGCAGGTGGCCCAAAGCCCCGTTCTGAAAACTGTTGTTTCAGGAGGTTCCTGGCTTGTGACTCTCTGAGCCCCACAGGAAGCCAGGGCCAGTCCTGTAAAAGACAGACAGAGATAGGACCTTGATGCCCAGGGTTTAGCTCAGCGGTGTAAGTGCCTGCTTGGTGAGCGCGAGATGGTGAGTTCGATCCCTGGTACAGAAAAAAAAAAAAAAAGTGCTAAGGAGAGATAGGACCTTGAGGATTTTTAGTGAACTGATTTATACCGGCAAAGAGCGCCTCATAAGGGCTCCATACTACTCTCTCTTCTGGCGAAGCTCCTTTCTCTGCCTTTCTCTTCTGTCTTTTCCTCCTCCTCTCTTCCCTACTCCCTTCCCTACTTCGCCTTCCTCCCTCCCTCCCTCCCCGCCTCCTAGCTGCCCCCCCCCCCCCCCGCTCCCTCTTGTCTGTCCCTGGAGCCAGCTCTGAGCAGCGGTCACGCTCTCACAGACACTTGGAAGCCAGAGCACAGAAAGGGCGGAGACATAGTGCAGGCTTCTCCCTGGATGCGTCCAGCCAGCTGCTCCTCAAGGGAAGGGGCACTGGACAGGGCAGGATGGGCGGAGAGGGGCTGCCTCCGGATGGGTGGTGGCGGCCGTGTGCACCTGTGCGAGTCACCCCACAGTCTCGAACCTTCAGGCGAAGTGTGTGCACTGTGGAAATGGGGTGGACCCTGAAGGCTGGCCTTGAGATTGTCTCTGTCACCCTTCTGAGTCCCAGTTTCCTCCTGGACATGATGCCCTCCAGCCCCTATTGGGGAGGAGCCGGAGAAGCAGGGAGCAGCATGCTTGTGCTTGTCTGGCTGTTCCAGGGTGGCCGTGGCTCCAGGGTGAGGCCAGAGGCCTTCAGGACACCAGAGGGATGGTGAGGTGCCAGGATGAGGTGCTGGAGCCCCCCAGAGATTCACAGCTGGAGAGATGGAGTCAGCTCAAGGACCGGTGTTCTGCCCGGTCGTTCTGGAAGACCTGCTCAGTCTCACGTGCTACAAAGGCCAACTGTGGAATGCTGGCTAGGAGCAGAAAAGATCCCATTCTTCCTCCTGGGAGTGCAAAATGAAGACTTTCTTTGGAACAACAAAAACAGAAAATTGACTTATGTAAAATAAAGTAGCAAGGATGTTTGCTAAATTTATTAAGGATGATTTATTTTAGAGTGGACAGAAGCCAAGTTACACTCACAGTGTATGGTGTGAGACATTCAGTGTACCAGAAGCTAAATGCCCCCTTAAAAATGCCCCAGCTGAAAAGATGGAGTGACAGCCAGGCGTGGTGGTGCACACCGGTAATCCCAGCACTTAGGAGGCTGGGGCAGGAGGAGTGCCCTGAGTTTTGAAGCCAGCCTCAGTTACGTGGTGAGACCTTGTCTCAAAGAACAAAAAACAAAACAAAACAAAAAACCCACAAAAACAAAACAGTGTGGCAGAGTTGCGCATCTTTTTAAACATTTGTTTCTGCCCTATCTCAAGGCCAAATCTATGATCACCAAGGAGAAGAGTTAGAGCCGCTTTCAGCAGTGTGTGTGGCATGCAGACTCTTTACAGGCATGGGCCCAGCACTTTTTTAAAAAATGAGCACAGTGTACAGCTAGTTAAGGGGTTGCGAAGCCCCTGACGGTGGGGGTGTCTGGGGCATCAGAGAAGGTGGCAGTCTGCGCAGTCCCTGAGGACTCCAGCTGACACCTGCTGACTTCTGTGAGCCTGGGGCTTGGCCCTGTTCCCCTCCCCCTGCACCGGGGTGCCTGCCCTGCTTTCCTGCAGGCGTGCTGTTCCCTCAGGCTCTGTCCCTCCACTGTGTGGCCAGCTCATGCTCCGCGTCACGGTCTGATCTGAGGTGTTGCAGGTGTGGTTTTGGGATGTGCATAGACCCAGGCGACCTCACGGCTGCTGAGGCCCTTCTTACCAGTTCCAGAAGAGACCTCCAATCCTACAGGCCCCAGCGTCTCCCAGAACCCCCAGCTCTCTGCAACCACCCATCTGCTCTCCGGCTCTGCACAAGAGCCTGCCTGGACTCTTTCTATGAAGGGGGCCATGCAGTGGCCTCTTCCCCTCTGCGGTGCTGTCTCCTGTCAGGGTTCTCCGGGGAGGGGGTGATCTCACTGTCTACCTGTGAGGGAAGCAGCTGCAAGGGCTTCTGGGAGAGGGCCAAGCTCCATGCTCAGCTTCCTTCTTGCCTTGGTTTCCATCCTGGGGGCATGACCTTTGACCCTGGCAGAGGGCAGCAGGGAGGGCTGGGCTGTGCCCGCTGGCCCCGGGCAGGGAAGGATGATGGGGCCTGGCCCCCACAGAAGGCAGGGAGGGTGGAGCAGGGCGTGGAGTGGTTCTTCTCTGTAAAGCAGGACAATGGTGCTGTCCACCCGTAGTTGTTCTGAGACGGCCGGCTGTGAACTCACTTGTCCACAGCACTTGACCCTGCGCCGCAGGAGGAGTGTGTTGGTGTCAGGAAGTGAACGAGCCAGTGGCCTGAGGCTTGGGCTGCAGGCAGGCAGGGTGCCTGGAGGCGGGGACTTGGGGGTGAACAGCGGGTCCCCAGGGGCACTGAGGGGAGTGCAGGGGAGTGGGTGGGATCTGCTTTCTGTGGAACTCTCACTGCAGGCTCTGGCCTTGGTTTTGTCCCCTGGGCTACAGGGAGCTATGGAAGGCTTCAGAGGAAGAGAGTGATGGGAGAGTCTTTGCATTTGAGAGCAGTCACTGTCGCAGGGCAGGACCTGAGTTTGAAAACAGTGAGACAAAGGCCCAGAGTTGTGTTAGAATCCAGTGGACTTGGGATGGCTGTGCTCTTGGGAAAGCGGCCCTCAGCTTCAGAAATGATGATATTTACAGGAGAGTGAAGGCAGCTGAGTGACCACGGCACCTCGCACGGATCAGGAGCAGAGAAAATTCACTCAGGACAGGAAGGGGTCCCCAACACCCGTCCTGTGGCCACTGTGAGAGTCCTGCCTAGCTGCATGCATTTTCTTTCTACATGGGATTCCTGGTCTAGCAGAAAAGATAAACATAGTGTTAGGATTTCGACAGCAATACGAGGACATGGCTGTCAAAAATGTGGGTGAAGTTTGGCATCATCAGGCAGTATGTGGAGGGGGCCATCCTCCTTGGTGTCCTGTAGATACCAGTTCAGAAAGGAGAAGGATACAGCCAGGCATGGTGGCACACACCTGCAATCCCAGCACTGTGGGAGGCTGAGGCAGGAGGATCTCAATTTCAAGTCCTATTAACTTAATGAGACTGTTTAAAAAAATTTTTTTAAAGTGGTGAGGATGTAGCTCAGTGCATAGGTCCTGGGTTTAATCCCCAATACTAGGGGAGAGAGGGAGATGGGGAGAGATGGAGAGAGAGAGGGAGAGAGAGGTGAGTGAGTGCTCTGGGGCACACTTTGATGACAGTCATCCAGGAAGCCTCTCCTGCTACCCTCAGCTCAGGCCGGCTCTGCCTGTGCTAGACGGTGTTACCTGGTGACTGGGGGTCAGGCTCACCAGATTCTGGGCTCCAGCAGGCCCAGAAGCTGCGAGGATGCTCACCCCTGGGGCCCAGGCTCCCGAGCAGGGCTGTACTGGAGTAGGTGTCCCACCTAAGGGCTGGCCGGGTGGGTGGAGGTGGCGTGGCTGACCGGAGGGCTCTGGGGGGCTGGCTGTGGCTTGGTAGAAGGAAGCACTTTCCCGCAGGAGTGCGGAGTGGTGACAGAAGGGTGCACAGGGAGAGACCATGGCCTCAGGTCCTGCGGTCCGGGAGAGGCCCCAGGGTCTCCAGGAAGCGCCTCTGTGCCCCCCCCCCCACCTGTAGGGACTCCTGGGAGGGACTCAGGTTTTCCCTTCCCCAGCCCTGGGTGGGCCCTGGGGGGCTGCCGGGTTACTCTCAGTGTGGCTGGTTCTTGAGATTGGTACCAGTTCATTAAGCTTTTCTTTGGGGTTGAACCGTGAGATGACAATGATGATATCCCATTTGTAGAACTTTGTGGGTGTGGGACCTGTCCCAGGCAATTTCTCCGTGATGACCCATTTAATCTCGTCTACAGCCCTGCAAGCTAGGCTTTACCACCACCACGCCCATTTTACAGAGGAGGACACTGAGGCACAGGTGAGCTAAGTAGCTACCCAAGGTCATCAACTAAGTGGCGGAAGGCAGGATTGGAAGCTGGGCAGCTGCCTGAGCCATTCTCCATCGGACTGCCCTGCGGTGGCATCTGGGCAAGGGCCACCTGGCTGGCTGAGGCACAGGGTGCACAGGGAACCAGCTGGGTGCGGAGGGCGGAGCACGTGGCCCTCCCGTCACAGCTTTGTGACAATCAGTGTGGCCACGCCCCCGTGACCTCATCCTTCCATTAGGCCCCGCCTCTTAAAGGCGCCACCTAGCGAGCTTCAGCCTCACCACACCGCATGAAGTTTTGGGGGAGGTGGTCGAACCATGTCCAGACCATAGCTGGATGACTCCCCAAATAATTGCAGATATAAATGGGTGAATGAATCTATGCGAGGAAGGGGGACCTTATTAAGAAGATAAAAATGCGTACAAGGTGTTCATGTCATCAAAGCTGTGCCAAACCCGACGCATCAGCCGCACCTGCGATGCACATTCGAGGTTTCACCCCAGCTCTACTGAGTCGGGGAAGCGGGTGGAGGTGGGGCCCGGCCACGCGTGCTCTCGTGCATGGGGGGGAGACTGAGGCTGAGGCGGGGCCGTGACGTGCAGGGGTCGGAGGCCGCGGAGGCCGCGGCTGCAGGGCTGGGTTCCCGCCCCCGGTCTGTGTCCCCTCTTCTTGGCACCCTGCCTCCTCTTCTGTTCCCTTCAAGCCAAAGTGCACGTCGTATTGGTCGGTCCATCTTGGCCGGTGATTCCAAGGAAAGGAGGCCAAAGCCCTGGGAAGCAGCCAGGCGGTGGCGATGGCCTTGCTGTGGCTGCGTGTCCCGCAGTGACGCGATCGCTCCTGCCCTGCCCGTCTGCCCCTTGCCCCACGCACCGCTCAGCTGGTCCGGGCGGTTGAGGAGCGGTGACCCTGACACCCCACCCCCGCTTCTGACGCATTCATTTCTTCCTTGCCTCAGGTGTTTCTAAATGCATTTTGTATATTCCTCCCTGGGCTTTTTTTATCTGTACATGTGTGGTTTGTTTTTAGAGACTGGGTCAGAACCAGGCTTCCGCTGTGCAGCGGGCACCGCATCCGTGGGCCCCGTACAGCCACCTGCGGGTGCAGGTAGCGGGAAGGATACCGCGCCTGCAGGGCGCCTGCGCAGAGTTCAGGACTTCCGCGTAGCAGCTTTTGCACAGCATTTGCGTGGTACCAGGTAATATGAATAATCTAGGGCCGATCTCAAGGATACAGCAGGGCATGCGCAGGTTCTACGCAAAGGGACCTGGGCACCCCTGGAGTAGGGACGTCCTGGGACAAGTGCCCTGTGGAGGGTTGGGGGTGGGTGTCATTTGCCCACTCCGGTTACGTATGGGGGTACACAGAGGAGCAGGGTACAAAGCCTAGCTTCAAGGCTCAGCTTATCACCCTAACGATAGAACTTATTTTATTAATATATTCAAAGCTTCTTGATCGTGGTGAAACAGACACAGCACGAAAGTCAGCAAGTTGGTCATTTTCAAGTGTGTGCGCGGCTGGGCGGTGTGAAGCGCGTTTCCATGGCCCTGCCCCGTTCTCATTGCAAAACCGGCTGCGATAACCCTTAGCTCCCGCCCTCCCGGTCCCTGGGTCCGCCTTCTGCGTCCCCGCTCCCTGAATCTGGCTGCTCTGGCCACTTCTCGGAAGTGCCCGGTGACTCGTTCTGGTCACTTAGCACCGGGTCCTTGAGGTTCTGTCACGTGCTAGAATGCGTTAGGATTTCCTCCGTGTCCATGGACTTCATTTTCTTTATCCATCCACTTTCAGTGGACGCTTGGTTTGCTATGACAGGGCGCAGCTGTGATGTGAAAATTGGTGTCCCTGCTTCTGTTTTTTTTTTTTCTTTTTTTTTTTGGGTATATGCCCCGAAGTGGAATTGTTGATTCGCAGAGTAAATAGAGTTTTAATTTTTTTTTTGGAGAACTTCCACACCGTTTTCCATAGTGGCCATATCGCTTTACACTGCCACCTACAGTGCACCAAGATTCCACTCTCTGCGTGTCCTTAGCAACTTTAGTTACTATTATTATTTTATTAGTAGAGTCCTATTGGATGCGGGGTGGAATTTCATGGTTCTGATTTGCATCTCTACCGTGACTCCCGATGCTGAGGGTTTTCTGTGTGCTCCTTGCCTGTTCAACCCTCTGCCTATTTTTAATTGTGTTGTGCTTGAACTGTAGGCGTCTTTATGTATTGTGGATGTTAACAATTTAGCAGAGATTTAATCTGCAGATATTTTCTCCCATTCCACGAACCGCCTTTTTACTCAGTTGCTAGTGTTCTGTGATGTGCAGAATTTCTCATTTTCATATTTAAAAATTTTGTTGCTTGAATGTTTGTTGTCATAGCCAAGAAATCATTGCCTAATCCAGTGTCATGAAGTCCCCACATTTTCTTCTAATAGTCTTGTGCTTTTAGTTTTGATATTTAGATCTTTGATTGACTTGATTTAATTTCTGCATATAGTATAAAGTAAGGGTCCAACTTTATTTACTTTTAAAAATTTATGTAGGTATTTATGTATGTATTTATTTACTTGAGGCTGGGTCTTGCTATGCAGTGCATGCTGGTCTTGAACTCACAAGAGATCTTCCTGCCTCAGTTTCCCATGTGCTGGGATGCCAGGCCTATACCACCACAGCCAGCCCAGCTTCACTCCTTTGCACATGGGCATCCTGTTCTTCCAGCACCACTTGTTGAAAACCCTGTCATCACCCATCAAGGGGTCTTGGCACCCTTGGCAAAATCGCGCAGTCATGCACATGAAGGTTTGCTACACTTTATTTTGAGCTGAGGTCCATGCGTATTGACGCGCGCCTGTCTCTCCATTCAGGCAGCGTCACCTTGTTCGCAGCCATCACCGTCATCCTGGAATGCTTCAAAGTTGGCTACTTCATTGGCTACTCTGAGTGTCTCTCGGCCATGGAAGGAGTGTTCCCTGTCGCCCACGCGGTACACACCCTGCTGCAGGTACCCTCGGGCGCTGCTTCCCTCCTCTGCTTTGTTCCGTAAAGTCTGTCCCGAGACCACACAGACCTGTGACAGGAGAGTCTGGCCAGTGGGGCTGTGCGAGGCCTGGGTGGCCTGGGCTCCGTCGCTGGGGTCTGTCCTGCAGCTGGCCTCACCGTGAAGCAGGACTTCGTGCCCTGGCTTTCTTTGCAGGTGTCCTGTGAAGCAGAAACCATAAACACGGGTAGGTAGAGCCCACCAGGAAAGGCTTGGGTATTTCATCTTCTAGGCATAAACAGTTTTATTGAGATCTAACACACGTATCCTGTGATTCACCTACCGTAAGCATTTAGTGTGATGGCTTGGTCTGTGCTTAATTGTTCACTCAGCCCTTCTGTTGTTTTTCAATTTTTTGTTTGTTTTTTGTTTTTGTAGCATTAAGACTTGAAGCCAGAGCCTTTTCACTAAGCTCCACCCTCACCTCCCTTTTTATTTTATATTTTGAGTCAGGGGTTCCCTCAGTTGCTAAGTTCCCAAGCTAGTCTTAAACTTGCTATCTTCCTGCCTCAGCCTCCCAGAGTGCTGGGGCTACAGCCATGCGCCACCACACCCAGCTCCTACTATCAGTTTAAGAGCCCTTCCTTCCTTCCTTCCTTCCTTCCTTCCTTCCTTCCTTCCTTCCTTCCTTCCTCCCTCCCTCCCTCCCTCCCTCCCTCCCTCCCTTCCTTCCTTCCTTCCTTCCTTCCTTCCTTCCTTCCTTCCTTCCTAAAGTACATTTTCATCACTCCCAGAGGAGCCTGGGGCCAGGATGGTCATTCCTGTGGACACGGAGACACATTTTCTGTCTGCTCAGTTGTAGATTAAAATCTTTCTTTTTCTTCCCATTCATGAACTTGGGGTGGCTGAGAAGTAAGAATTTGACAGACATAATGTAAAAACACAACTTAGAGCCAGAGAAATCTCATGGATGAAAATAATCTTAGAGAAGCGAGGCATGCTGGTGCACACCTGTAATCCCAGGGCTCAGGATGAGCAGGACAATTCCCAGAAATCTGACGCCAGCCTGGGCTACACAGTGAGTTCAAGTCCAGCCTGGGCTACATAGCAAGACCCTGTCTCAAAACACCAAAAACAAACTAACAAACAAACAAAACCCCCAAACTCAGAAGGGTCCTGAGGTAGCATCACCCTTAGCAGAAACCCCTTGTAGCCGCCGTAAGAGTTAGAGTGATGAGTATTTCTGTGGTGCTATAGTGATCTGCAAAGTGGTTTGCATTTATCTCTTCATGAAATCCTTCCAACAGTTCTAGAAGAACAGAGGGGACTCTTCACAGTCGCCAGGGTATGGAAGCAGCCCAGGTGTCCAATGACAGATGAGTGGATAGAGAGAGTGTGGCATGTCTACTCAAGGGAATATCATTCTCCCCTACAGATACTCAAGTCCTGTCTTTGGGAGAAACGTAGATAACACTGGAGGACAGTATGTCAAGTGGGAGAAGTCAGGCAGAGAGGCGATTATCGCTTGTTCTCCTTTGATCTCATTGAGGTGGAGCGTAGAATCATATTTACCAGAGCCCAGGAGGGACAGGGAGGGAGGTTGCAGGAGGAAGCTTCATGGGTCTAGGGGCAGATGGGAGGGAGGGGCACTTCTAAGGGTCTGTGGCATGGCAGGGGACCCCGGGTGTGTCAATTAATTGCGTATTTAAAAAGAGCTATCAGAGAAATCCTGAGTGCTCCCAACGGAGAGCTCTGAGGTGGCCAGTTACCCCAATCTGGTCATCACACATCGTGTACATGAAACGAAATGTCACACTGTGCTACATAAACATGTACGGCTATGTCCACTAATAAAACTACGTCTAAAAAAGAACGGATGTTGGACTGTCACTCTGGTTTTTACTTTTTCTTATATATTTAAGGCGTAGAGCATGAAGTTTTAATGTGCACACACAAGGTGATCTCTGTGGTCAAGCAAACGACAGTGTCCGATTTTTCATATCTCTCCTTTGTTCCTCCTTTGCTCGCTTCCCTCCTTTTTCTTTTCTTTTGAGGTCCTGGCACCTCCCTGCACATTTCCAGCTTGTTCGAGGAGCTGAGGGCCCTGCAGTGTGTCAGGCTCTAACTAATCCCAGCCCCTCCACCGCCTGTGTGCGGCTGGGACCTGCGTGCAGCTGGGACCTGCGTGCATCTGGGACCCGCAATGCTGCTCCTTCCCACCCCTCCACCCCTTTCCCTAGTCTGTGTCCCGCCTCGGAGTGAGATGGCACGGTGTCTCTCTGTGCCTGGCTCCTGTCTCTTCACAGCGTGTCCTCGACATCCACCAAGTGGCCCCGATTCAGCCTCACGGTTTTCCAAGGAGGAAGTCGGATCTCAGCGGAGATGAGGCCAATGTGTGAAGATGGAGTCCTTCTCCTCCAAGGCGCCTGGGAGGCTGTGAACTCGGACCAGCGACACTGACCTGGCTCACATTCTTCTGGATTCCCAGCCTGAAGTGTCCTTCAGAAACGACTCCCACTCAGTGAGGGAGAGGAACCATTTCCAACGCAGTCACTGTCCGAGCCATGCCCAGGGCGTGCACCCGCTGACTCGGTGGACAGCGCTGCTGGCCTGCAGATGTCCCTGGCGAGTGGACACATCCTGGTGTGGTGAGGCCGGCAGGGCAGGACTGGCAGAGGGACGTGGTGGGGGGCAGTGAGCTCAATATGGGTGGTGGCCTGGGTTCGGCGTTCGCCAGGGGGCTGAGTCACGGGCTGCATCTCGTGCCGCATCTTGTGCTGGTGCCTCACATGAGGCCCTTCTAGGGGAAATGTGAGGGTGAATGAGGTCGCGGGCCGGGCCCTGATCCAGCACACCCCATGTCCTCATGAGAGTGGCAATCAGGACATGCACAGAGGGACAACGATGCGAGGACACAGGCGAGGGCACTGTCCACCCGCCAAGGAGCCAGGCCCCAGGAGGAACTGTGCCTGCCAGCACCCTCACGTGGGACCTGTGGCCTCCAGCACTGTGGGACGAACTGTGAACTGCTGTGGGGGCTACTTGTGGGGATGACTTGAGGGTTCACTGGGACCCAGGGACCCAGGTCCTGCAGAGGCTGCAGTAGGAGGGTCTCGTGATGCTGGCGATGGCGTGCAAAGCCATCTGAGGCCAGGAAAACATTCATTCATTCATTCATTCATTCACTCACTCACTCCATCCTTAGATGCCAGTGCTGGGAGTGTGGGGTGGAAAGCTGGGGCCTGGGCCTGCGTGGGGTCAGAGGGGTCAGTTATGCAGTGATGGGGCCATGTAGCTCGGGGTGTGGGGTACAAGTGAGGACCCAGAGGAGGCGCCCCTGCAGCTTGGGATGAGAGTTGGCATCTGCAGTGATGGGGAGGCGGCAGTGCAGGTCAGAGAGCACTCAAAGGGGACATCATGGCCCAACTCTGCTGGGACTGGACCGGCAGTGGCACTGCAGGTGAGCTCCTGCACCTCCCTGGCCCTGATTCGTGCCCTGGGGACCCGCACAGTACCCACTTCCTGGGCCCATGAGGCTGACAGGCGCTGGTGCAGGGAAGCCCATTGCACAGGACTTGGTGTGAGGCAAGGGTTAGTCAAGGCCAATGGCCACAGGAGCCTGTACCTCGTCCTGAGAGGCCTGGGGAGCCTCTGAAGGCCTCAGGCAGAGCAATGACCTGGACACATGAATTCTCGAAACATTCTAGTGGTGGGTTGAGTATCTTTCTCATTTAAGGCATTTTATAAGTCAGTTGGTTTGTCATTCTGCACTTATTGGACACTTCCCTTTGCTACCCAAGATGACTAGAAAAATGGGAAAAATTAATAATTAATTATTGGTTTTTATGTTTGGAGACAGGTTCTTGCTGTGTAGTTCAGGCTGGCTTTGAGCTCTGGGTACTGCAGGCTGGCCTTGAGCTAACTGAGGTCCTCCTCCCTCAGGCCCCTGAGTTTTGGGAGGAAAAGAAAATACATTTTAAGAATATATATTAAATCATAGTAGATACTTATGCTGTCTACAGCCTTGGCCACTTTAGACCTGTGGCCCCGTAGTGTCACGCTCACTCACGTGTGGATGGACCTCCACCCATTCCCAGAGCTTTTCCATTTTTCTGGACTGTCTCCTCTAAACGCTGGGCCCCACTCCAGCCCAGGCCCAGCACCCGCACCTGACCTCCTGCCTCTGTGGGTGAATAATCCAGATCACTCGGGTAAGTGCAGTGCTGCGTGCTTGTCCTTTGATGACTGGTTGGCGCAGTGTCCTTCCGGTCTGGCCACGCCATCATGAAAGCATCGCCTCCTGGGAACCCTTTGTCTGTCCTATGAGTCCCTGTGTGCAGCACGGAGAGCTGGCATTCCTGGTGAGGAGCTGGCGACGCACATAACACGTCTTCCTTTCCTTTCCTTTCCTTTCCTTCTCCTTCTCCTTCTCCTTCTCCTTCTCCTTCTCCTTCTCCTTCTCCTTCTCCTTCTCCTTCTCCTTCTCCTTCTCCTTCTCCTTCTCCTTCTCCTTCTCCTTCTCTTTCTCCTTCTCTCTCTTCCCACCTCTTCCTGCCTCTTAATTCCCTTCCCATTTGAGAAAGACCTGTTTCCTTACTTCCTTTCACCTGTCTTTTATTTCACTCTTGCTTCGCACTTCTGGTTTCTCTACTATGGGAAACGCTGTGATGTTCAAGCTCGCGTGTTGGGTTCATGTCCCTGTACATCAGAGCCTCGGGCGCATCCCCTCCCACAGACGACTGAGATTGGCTCTTCTTTAGTGGCAGAGCGGTGCTCCCTGGTGTGCAGACACCACGTCTTCTCCATGCGTTCACCTGAGCGTGGCCATTTAGGCCGAGGCCCGCTCACCTGTCAGCGGGCCCTGGGCTGTTGCCAGCATTTGGCTGCTGTGAGCCACGCTGCTGTGAGTGAGAGCGTGAAAACACCTCTTTGAGAATCTGCTTTGGATTCTTTGGGGTGTAGATGCAGAATGAGATCGCTCCACCAATAGTCATTTGTTTAAAGATCAATAGTCAGTAGTAATCAGCTTTATTTCTGCACACTAGCAATGAACAAGTCAAAAACAGAATCAAGAAGACAATTAATTTACCAGACCACCAAAAAGAATAAAGTACGACAGCCAGGGTCACGTGTAGTCTGAACTATTTAGGAGGCCGGGGCAGCAGAATCTCCTTGGCCCAGGAGTCTAAGCCAGCTCCATATCCTGCTGAGCTCTGTTTTAAAACTCTGTGTTATTTTATTAGTACCAGCTTGTCACTCACACAGTGGACAGTCCTCTCGGGGAGTGGCCCCTGGGCACATTACAGCTTATTCCTTTTTATCCCTTTCCTTCCCTCCTTCTCCCCTCCAGTGTTGTTTTAAAAGCATTTATTTTAAAAATATAATGTAACCTTACAGAAAATATATTGGAAAAGAAAATAACAGTGCATTGTAAAGCCGGCAGTGGAAACTGGCATTTATTACTGTTTTTATTTATTCTCTTTATTCCTGTGTGAAGTGTACAGTCTGGACAAGGCTTTAGGTGGGAGGTGCCCAATTTTCTATTTCAGGTTTTTCACTTAAAAATCAACCATTTTATGTGCCTCTGTACAAACTAATGACAGCTTTCCCACTAATGTGTTTTTTCTTCTTTTATTCCATCCAGGTATATTTTCTGTGGGGCCACTCAAAGGACATTATCCAGTCTTTTAAAACACTGGAAAGGTAAAAGCTGACGCGACCCAGGACTGTGTGTGTGGCTCAGCAGTAGACACAGAGACACCCCCAGGTCCTGGAATGCCTGGCTCTCCCGGTGCCAGGACAGGGGCTGCTGCCTCAGCTTCTTCCTGGGTCAGTGCAGACTGATCCAGGGACTAGGGTCAGGATTTGCTTTAGAGAAAGATCCCTGGTCCTGTCATCTCTCTGTGAGGACCAGGAAACTCCTTGCCTGCTGTTTAAGGTGACAGCTGGTGTTTGAAGACGGGTGAAGATTTCAGTGGGCTGTGGTCCCACCAACCTCTTACAAAGCAGACTCCATGATGGCACATGCTGGGTGTCTTCCAGTGCCAGCTGTGGGCAGGGGTTGCAGCTGGAGCTGGTGCTTCATTTCTATGTGGGGACAGTCAGTGGCCTTTAACTGCAGCCTTGCCCTGAAGCCCAACCTCCTGCTGGGGAGACCAGGGAAGGCACAGAAGCCTGCACTCATGCTGCTTCCTCCGAGGGTGGGGCGCAGGCACGTGAAGTCCGGGACCCCCAGCACCACCAGAGGTGACTTAATTGTCCTTCAGAGCAGGATAAAGACCACCACGCTGTCGCCAGCACATTTAACCCATACAGGCAGCTTGTCTGCCTCGAGTGGCTGAGACTGCAGTTCCAGCAGGCTGGAGCCAGAGCGCAACAGGAGGCCCGGTTCCACCTGGGGGTGTCCCCTTTCCTTTGCCAGGGTTGGGGTGAGCAGGGGCACTGCCGGCTCTCCCTTCCCTGCTCCAGGCCACCTCGGTTTGCAGCTGCAGGATGCTACTGGCTGCTACTGTCTCAGGCTATGGTTCTGCTTCCGCTACTGCAAAAAGTTCTTTCTTCAAAACTGCGCCATTAGCTGGTGTGAGGTGCTGTGCACCCGTGATCCCAGCACTCTGGGAGGCTGAGGGAGGAGGATGGAAAGTTTAAGGCCAGTCTGGGCAATGTAGGAAGCCTGTCTCAAAATAAAAACAATAGAGAGAGTTGGGGCTGCAGGTCTGGCTAAGGCCCTGGGTTCCATTTCCAGTACTGCAAAAAGCAAAACAAACAAACATGCACACCAAGTGCTTTCTCCTCCTGACGAAGCGTGTTGGCTGCAGGAGAATCTAACACCGCTCTGCCGCCACGGTGCTGGACTGAATGCTGCGGCCCCTCAGTCTCACAAGGGGAAGCTGTGGCTCCCAGTGTGATGGTGTTTGAGGTCTTTGGGAAGCGAGGGTCCAGACGGGTCATGGGGGTGGGGCTCACAGGGAGGTTACTGCTCTCAGAAAAAGAGGGGGGACCAAGGTGTGTCTCTTACGAGGGGACCCGAGGTTACGGTGCTGGCACGGTTGGTGTTGGGTGAGGGCTTTCTTTTTGATTTACTTAGAACTACTTTATCACTGTGTTCTCACATGTAAGGGGACAGAGAGAGAGAGAGAGAGAGATCTCCAGTGTCTCTTTCTCTTCTTAGACATGGCCATATTGGATATATGGATATATATTGGATATATTCTTACGATGTTATTTAACCTTGGTTACCTCCTCAAAGGCTCTGTTTCCAAACACAGTCACATAGGGGTTGTATCTCTCAGTTTTCCCATTGCTGGGACAGAATGCCCAATACCAACGGCTAAAAGGAGAGGTTTACTTTGGCTCATGGTTTCAGAGGGTTCAGTCCACGGCAGACTGGTTCCCAGGCAGTAGCATCGTGACGGAAGGTGCAGTAGTGCAAAGCTGCTTGGCTCATGCACTTAGGCAGCACAGCAGGGGAACAGTGCAGAGAGGAAGGGACCAGGGATCCGGTATGGACCTCAAAGCCACCCCTCTGTAACCCACTGAAACACACCCAGTGTGTGCTTCGCTAGTCTCCTGGGTGGCTGTGAAGCTGATAGGGTTGGCACTCCAGTTTAGCTGTCATGGGGGAGAAGGATTTCAGCTCAGAACTTCGGGTCGTGGCACAGTACTTGGTCAACACCTCTAGTGAAATACACTCGTGAATGCGTCTAGTTGTTTTCTTGGGTGAAGTTGCTGGAAGTGGAACTGTTGGAACACAGGCAGGGACATCCCAGTGAACACACACTGAGCAGCTGGCTGGGGGCTGGACACCCCAGGCTGTGGTGCTTCCGTCACCACCGGGAAAGTGGAGAAGCACTTTCTTGACTTGCGACCTCTGAGGTCCTCTCTTGCATTTGCTCTTCCCATGAGGGACAGTAGATATGACCATGACCCCATTTAGCCAGTGAAGGAGCAGAGGCTCTGAGCCAGGATGCCAGGCTGAGGCCATGCAGCTTGCTTGGCATGGCTGTGTGCCCTTGGCATCACCCTGACTGCTGCTGGGGTGACCGTGGTGGCCGGTGGGTCATGCTAGGAGCTGTCTTTCCCTTTTCTTCAGCTGGAGGCTTAATCAGGACCTTTGGTACAGTTCCCTGGATGGAGCTGTCCCTGTCCTCACCTTCTGAGTCCCCACTGTTGCATGTGGCAGCTGCTGGTGAAGCCCAGATGGGAAATCTCTCAGTGGCATTTTGTGGGACTGATTATCTGTTACTGTGATGCCATAGCAGATATACTGGGTTTAGCAGAATAGTGTTATGATCGTTTTCACTTGATCCTTTTTACTTTTTTTTTTTTTTGGTATCAGGGATTGAACTCATGACCTCATGCTTTCCAGGCAGGCACTTATGCTGCTGAGCTAGATTCCCAGTCCCCTTTTTATTATTTTTGTTTTTGGTATTGGGGATTGAACCCAGGACCTTCGCACTGAGCTACATTTCATCCCCAGCCATTTTTATTTTTTATTTTGAGACAAGGTCTCACCATTTCACCACGTTGCTCAGGCTGAGTTTGAACTTGTGATCCTCCTGTCTCAGAGTCCCAGAAGGCTGGGATTGTAGGTATGTTGCACCATTTCTGGTTCCTTTTACCATTTTTAAAACGTGGCACTAGAAAACTTAAAATGACATGTGCAGGTCCCACCTGCGTGCTGCATCGTGGTGTCGTACTGTGCTGCCAATGTACCCAGATACTGGTCACCGGGATCTAGGGGGACTGGGACACAGCCCTGCATGGTCCTAGAGGGTGAGTGACTGGGCTCCCAGCTCTCCTTCCCTGAGACTGGAGGGGGAGCCTTTGGCCCCCATGTGGACTTAGCTTCCTCAGCTTCCCTGCTTGCAGGAAGGCGCAGTGGCATTCTCACATCACTCCGCCTTTCTGGTTGAGATTCAGAGGTCTGCAGACGGTGGGAGGTGACCAGGGGCCAGAGCTGGGCTAGAGATGTGCTGTAGGCAGGGCTTGGCCTCCCCTGCACCCAGTCTCTGCGCCTGTAACCTGCCTTTGCTCACAGAGGACTTCTGAGCTTGCTGCCTGACTGCACTGTCTTCTTCTGGCCATTTGGGCCAGCACCTCTCCCCACCCCGACCTTAGTAGTGCAAGAAGGTTCCTCCTGACCTAGGAATTCCCTTTGTGGGCTTGAATCCTTTCCTGTCCCCAAAGGTGTAGGTAGAAGGACAGTGGTTCTCACAGTAGAGCTAGAAAAAGGTCATGATTAGAAATGGCTTGTGGAAACCAGGCATGGTGGTGCATACCTATAATCCCAGCACTTGGGAGGCTGAGGCAGGAGGACCTCTGACAGTCTGTGGTCAGTCTGGGTTATGTAATAAGACCTTGTCCACCCCTTCTCCCCCCAAAAAAAGAAACAGCTTGCAGAAACCTGCCCTCAATGATCTCTGGGAGCATAGGCTCCAAGCCTGGGGAGGGTCCCCTAGAAAGGGAATGACCCCTGTCCTCTGCTCATAGGACTGTTTCCAGGGCTCTAGGGAGCAGGCATGGTGGGACATACGTCAGCTGTGGGGAGCACCGGGCCACTGCCTCAGTCTCTGCGGCCCTGGATTAGGTGGTGCCACCTGGCCAGGAGGGAGAAAAGAAAGGGCAGTGCCGTGTATTATGAGGGAAAGAAAAGCTCCGGGCGGGCAGCGTGGGCAAACAGCACTATTGTGTGCTCTGCCCAGGGCTCTGCTGGTTGTGTCCCTGACACCTGGGGGAGGCAGCTGTGACCTGCAGCCCAGGCAGGGGGGGAGGGGGGGAGGTGGGCAAACACTGGCCTCAGCCCTGGGCTTCTGTCTCCTGCTGTGCCAGGGCAGCTGGGATGGAATGGGGGCGGGAGCTTGGGGGGTCAGCGGGGTGAGACTCGGGGTGGGGGTGGGGAGCAGGCAGGTTGAAGACACTGTTGTGTCGTTTGTCCTGGAAGCAGTTCATAAATGGACGCGGGGACTAACTCTTGTTAGCCTGTGGTGGCAGGGGACAGGTCCTCTGGGTCTCTGCACTCCTGTTTCAAAGCAAGCAGCTCTGTGGGAGGCTCAGGGAGGCCGCTCTCAAGTCACAGGGCTTTAGGCCTAGGGTTGTGCGGCTGGGTTAGGGCTGGAGTCAGGGCAGGGTTAAGCTTAGCCAGTAGCGGTAGGGTTAGGGCTAGGGTTAGGGTTAGAGGCTGAGGGGTAGGGGTAGGGGTAGGGGTTAGGGTTAGAACATTGGGGTTAAAATCAGGGTTAGAGCCTTAGGGTTGTGGTTAGTGCTGCAGGGTTTGGGTCAGTGTTGTGGCTCTATGGTCAGCCTTCGGGTTTGGGTTATGGGATGAGGGAGAATATTACAGGTAAGGCTCGTGCATTAGCTTCAATATTATCCTTTCAGTCTCTGCAAGGCTCAGTGCTGTTGTTCCAGAAATTTCTTTCTTGAGTTCAGCTTGTGTTTGTTCTTAGAGGACAGTGAAGTGAAGGGCAGTTGTCAGGCCCTGAGGGGCCTCTGTCCCCCCCACGTATCTCCTGTGTTGGCACATTGTCCACCTTCCTCTTTTTAGTTTCTTTGTTTGGGGGCTGCATTGCAGAGTGGTGGCAGAAGGACACAGGAGACATCTAGAAAGCTCCTCTTTTTTCTTACCCTTCATGACGTAGTGTGCAACTTATGGGACTAATTACAGAACCCAGCTGCTCTTGCAGAATCTCAATGGTGTGAGCACTGTGTAGCTATATTCTAGTTCTCTAGCAGCCTCTGAACAGGGCTTTATCCTATGCTCGTTGCTTCATGGTCACACAATGGCTGCCACAGGTCTGGCCTTCCTATCTACACTCAAGATCGTTGAAAACAGAGATTGAGATCACAAACAAGATTTTGCCATTATCTCTTTCGTCTAAAAAGCAGCAGTGTGTCACAGATTACCTCTCCCATTGCACTGGCCAGAATGGCCCAGTCTAGTTGCAAGGAAAATCAGGCAACAAGTGTCTGGTTTATTTTGTCTTTGAAGGTGGGTGCGAAAAAGGCAGAGGAGGGTGATGGTGGTCAGGTTGGTCAGTCAGCAGTTAGGGTCCAGGTTTCCAGTGTTGTCTTCCCCTCATTGTCCTCTCCTCTCTTCTCTTCTGGGAAACAGGCTTGGGCTGTACGGCTGGTTGCTCATCTTTAGTACATTTTCTTTCCTTGAATTCTGCTTCCAACATACAGCTTCTTTCATATTCCACAGACAGTGAGTGGAGGCTGGGCAGTTCAAGGTTAAGGCCAAACACCAGGACTGTGTGGTTTGGGAATCCCCTGGGACTCCTCCTTCCTCCCCATCAGAGACCCACCCAGCATCTGAGCCACCAGCTAAAGCCAGAATCATGGTGCGCGCGTGTGTGTGTGCGCACACGTGCGTGCACATGCGTGTGAAACATCTCTGCCTCATTCCAGAGGGCTCAGAGTTTTCCCAGGGCTGCTCAAGAACTGAGTTCTTAGGTGGGATGGTGGTGCACACCTGTAATTTAAAAACTTAGGTAGGCTGATGCAGGAGGATTGCAAGTTCGAGCCTGACCCAGGCAGCTTAGTGACTTGGGGAGACCCTGGGTCAGGCTAGGAAAAGGGGCCAAAAGGGTAGCTTGGTGCAGAGGCCCTGAGTTCAAATCCCAGTACTGCCACTAAACAAAACAAACCAAACCAAACTCTGAGGTCTTTTGTCTTGCAGGTTTGGAGTGATCCACTCGGTGTTCACCAACCTGCTGCTCTGGGCCAACAGCGTCCTGAACGAGTCCAAGCACCAGCTGAATGAGCACAAGGAGCGGCTGATCACACTGGGCTTCGGGAACATCACACTAGGTGGGGGCGGGGCACTCAGACGGCTGCGGTGGGGGGGGTGCGGGTCCGGGAGACAGTGCCCTGCTGCTGACGACCCCTGCCCTCTGGTCCCCGTCTGCCCTCTCCTGAGGCTGCGCCCAGCATAATGAAAGGTCCTGCCTTGACTCAGAGCCTCGTGGACCCTGGCTGTCATTGGCACGCCCGTGTCCCATGGCCCAGTCTGCAAGAGAAAGAAGTGTCTTTGTTTTCTACTGTGAAGTTGGTGGCTGTTTCTGTCTTAATGAAGCCGCTGTGGCCAGAGCTTTCTGCTAAAAGCATGGCATTAAAAGCTCCTAGTGGTCTAGCGGGAGGTTGTGCTGAACTGGGTGTGCTTCATTGGAAGGTTTGTTTAGCTGCACTTGGCTTATAAATTTGGCCCACTTTTTTTCTTCCTTGTTCCTACTTGAGAGCTGAGAGTGTTAATCTTTATATTTTCTTTCAAAATCTCGTGCGCTTACAATCCAGGACTTGTGTTTTAGAATGCTGGGGTGCAGGACAGGGCAGCGTGCTGGCAGCTGGACCTCTTGTTCTGACCTCTGGAAGCCGCTCGGCCTCTCCGAGCCTGCCTGCTCCCCAGCCTGCGCGTCCCCCGCCAGCTCCCATGTGCTGTGGTCCCTGAGCCCAGCCCAGAGCCCCTTTGCACTCCAGAAGGTGGGGAGAGGCCATCAGGGAGGGCGCCATTCGGTGACTGCGTCAGCACCCTGGCCAGCGCCACTCCTTGGAAGGCCCCTCTGTGTCCAGGGGCCTGATTCCTGCTCTGCTATCTCACAGGGTGGTGGTGACAATCACAGCTGTAACAAAAGAAAGTGTCTAGGGGCACTTGCTGTGCCTGGATACTGGCCTTGAAAGCAGGTGACGGTAACTATAGCACTAGGTGGCTGAAGCCCCTGATGCCCGGAGAAGGTGAGTAACTGGCCGCGGTCACACAGCAAGCCAGTGACTGAGTCAGGATTAGAAGCCAGCAATGCGTCTCCAGCGCCTTTTTGCTGAAAGATGAGATTGGATTTATTTGCAGAAGTAGAGTTTGCCAGTTTTAACCTTAAACCTCGTGATTCCTTTCCATTTTCCACAAAATACTGTGTGGAGTCAGAAGCCGGGGAAAGGGACTGCCGAGGACGGGAAGGTGCATTGCATTCTGCAAACGTTGGGGTAGTTCATGCTCCTGTGAGGCTTCTCAAGGGATGTGTGGGAACGCCTGTGCTTTACAGCGACAGAGCGCGTGCCCACACACACACACACACACACACCTACCAGAGACACTGCCTAGCGCTCCTGACATTTGATGATTCTTTGTAATGTAGTTTTCACTCATGTTAATTTTGTCTTGCATCTGTGCAATCTTTGGGACTGCGGTTTATAACAGGTGATAGACTTTACATCCACACACACCTTCATGTGGGCACATGTGTCATACTTAGTCTCACCATATCCTGCACGAATCTCACACAAATCAAGCTTCATCTCCCTCTGTAGAGATGCTCTCTTTAATTTCTGGTGTGTTTGGTTCCATCCTTTTCTCCTCTGTCCATTTCCTTAAATTTTCATTTGCTAGAAAAACATCGGTTGCCACCCTCTAAATTGATTTCAAGACCCAGCAAGGGTTTATCCAGCATTTATGTATACTGGATACACCATTCGTTCTTGTTCATACTGTTCTGATAATATTATTATTTTCCTCTAGCAGTAAGACACACTTTTTAAAAAGGTTTATTATATTTATTTTTAAATTGACAAAACTGTGCATCTCACATATAGCATCATTTTGAATGTATATACACAGTAGAAGGCTAAATGGAGCTAATTAGCATGTGCCCTGCCATACATATTTGCTAGTAAAAAACATACCTTAGTTAGAATTTCTGCGTTTTTTTGTGTTTGAAACTGGGTCTCATTGTGTAGTTCAGACCTGCCTTGAACTCATGGTGATCCTCCTGCCTCAGCCTCCAGAGTGCTGGAACCCCAGGGTGGCACCACCATGCCTGGCTCAATGAGAGGTTTCTAGTGGCCATTGCATCGCGTGGTTGTGACAAAATTTGCTGAATTTCTAAGCTGTTGAAAATTCAGCGTCCCTGCCCCACACACGCGCAGATTTCCCTGGTGTTTGTTTCCATTTTTGGGTCCCAGCGAATGGTGATGAAGTGGAGTTAGGGGCGCCCCTGTGTCTTGGCACTGCCAGTCTTCCTTGGTTGTCCATCTTCTCCCCCTCAGAAAGAGACCCTTCTTCTGCAGCCCTGACGTTCATCGGGCAGTGACGGTTTGTGCTCCTGCCTCACGGGCTGGCTTCCAAGCCTCCCGGGGAGCCTTGGCTGAGCAGGACGCAGAGTTTTAACCATCATTAAAAAGTCAGACACAAATCAGACTCGCAAAATGCAGAGATGAAAATCTAAAAGGAAATACGCCTGCCCGGGGCTCCCCCGGGGAGAACTGCTGCGCCCTCCTGGCAGGCGCCTTCCCGGCTCTCTCCTGGCCACCTCTTCCCGAGCTTCTGCTCTGTAAAGCAGAGGCCGCCTCTGCCCTGCTCTCCCAGGCCCACGGCACCTCCCGGGCACCTCCTCGGGCACCTCCCGGGCTCCTCCTCGGGCAGGGCAGGAAGTGCGGTTCCGCGGTGCCGGCTAGAATGGCCGCCCCGGACTGGAAGTTGGGATGAATAGGATTTGTTCGGTGGCGACTCTCGGGGTCCGTCCTCCCCGACGCTGTGACTCTGAACCTGGTGCTGGGCAGGTGTGACGCTCTGGCTCCAGCTGGGCAGCCGCACACCGAGCCCCCGTGACAGTGATCTGGTGCTTTTCTAACTCCTGTTGCTGGTGCCTCCCTCCCCCAGTGACCCTCCCCGTGACCCCACCTCCCTGACCGACCCCCAGCAGAGCCCCCATGACTCCTCCCACGAACCCTGGCCTGTCACCGCGCCTCCCCGTCATCCCTCCGGTGAGGACCCCGTGCCCGTGACCTCTCCCAGTGACCCCGTCCCCATGACCTCTCCCCAGTGACCCCGTCCCCGTGACCTCTCCCCAGTGACCCCGTGCCCGTGACCTCTCCCCAGTGACCCCCTCCCCGTGACCTCTCCCAGTGACCCCCTCCCTGCTGCCCCGTCTGTCACCTAGAGCTGGACGACCACTCCCCGCCGTGCAGCTGCTCGCCCGCGCGCCTGTGCGCGGCCCTGGCGCAGGGCATGTACTACCTGTACCCGTTCACCGCCGAGTACCAGATCCTGGCGTCCACCATGCTCTTCGTGCTGTGGAAGAACATCGGGCGCAGCGTGGACGGCGCGCTGCCCCTGCGCGCCGGGCTGCGGCTCCGTGGCGTCCTGGCGGGCTCGGCACTGGGCCTGGGGGCGCTGGCGGCCACCCTGGGCGTGGTGGCCGTGTACCTGGTGCACATGGGCCGCTCCAAGGCCGAGAGCGAGGCGGCGCTGGCCATGTTCTACCTGTACGCCGGCGCCCTGCTGCTGCTCATGGGCGCCGCGGGGCTGCTGGGCGTCGGCATCTACAGGGTCGACCAGAAGTCGCTGGATGAGTCCAAAAACCCGGCGCGCAAGCTGGACACCGACCTCCTGGTGGGCGCGGCCTCGGGCTCCTGGCTCCTCTCCTGGGGCTCCATCCTGGCAATGGCCTGCGCCGAGACCCGGCCGCCCTACACCTGGTACAACCTGCCCTACTCGGTGCTGGCGATCGCGGAGAAGTACATCCAGAACCTGTTCATCATCGAGTCCGCGCACCGCGAGCCCGAGCGCCTCCCGGAGGACGCGTGCGTCCTGCGCGCGCTCACCGTCTACAACGGGGCCGCCTCCTCTCACCCGGGCCACGCAGGGGTGGCCCGGGACACCGCTCCCCGGGACCAGCTCGCGCAGCCGGCCGGCACGGGCAGTGTGGGTCGGCAGCCAGGCCAAGGCAGAGAGCAGCAGGCTGAGCCCAGGAGCCGCACGGGGGCCTGGAGCTCCGCCCGCCCAGCCCCTCTCTCTCAGGGCAGCGCCAGGAGAAGAGTCCTGAGGAACATCACGGCGTTTCTGTTCCTCTGCAACATTTCGGTAATCTGCCCCAGCCCTGATCCTTCCCCTCAGATCGAGCAGTCTCTTTTCCTTTCCTTTTTCTCCTAAGGCACAGAGGCAGCTTAGAGCGCTAATGAAGTTAAAAAGTCCATCACAAGTTGGAGTCCATCTTGGGGAGTTCAGAGGCTTAGCCGGACCCTGTCTCAAGATAAAAGAGAGGGAAAAGGGCTGGGGGTGTAGCTCAGCGCAAAGGCCCTGGGTTGGAAACACTCCCCACACTCTCACTTTGCATGAGGTGGTCGCAGCCCCTAGGGATCAGACGTGGTCACAAGGGGATCTCTGAGCACTGGGCTTAGCAGACCCTCTTCTTATATTTAATGCATTTATTGAGCACCTGCTGTGTGCAGGAAGTACATCAGGGCACAGCCATGGACCCTGGAGTTAAAGAATAAAAAGACAGACATTCCCAATCACTGATGTGGGCTGTGTATCCCACGGGCCATTGCAGCTCGGATCCCTTGAGTATGCGTTAGTCCTGGTGGGAGTGGAGAGGGGTGCAGGTGGCCAGGAGTCAGCCATCAGGCAGAGGGCTTTAGACCCCGTGGAGGAGTGGAGATTCAGCTTCTGGGGTCCAGGAAGTCTGGGGCTGTCAGGAGGGGACATGATCTGGCTGTGGGGCATGGGCCTGGGGCAAGGGTGCGGGCAGGGGAGCAGGCGGGAGGGAAAGGGAACCAGGAAGTACTGGCAGGAACCAAAGGTGTGCGGCAGAGGTGCAGAGTTGAGGCTCCATGATGGTGATGTTCGAGGGTAAGGGGGTGACACTATGACACCTTGGTGGGGGAAGGTCCCTGACAAAAAGGGGGCATGGGGAAGGTGAGGTGGGGTTTGAGATGGGTTTTGTTTGAGTCTGGAATTTCTGAGAGTGGCTGAGGTTGCAGGTGGAGATGGAGGCCGAGGGTGGTTGCTTCTGTTTAGAGCCAGGCCTGCAGGGCCCTCGAGCATGGGGAAGGGAGGGGCACCCAGCACAAGCTGGGGCCCACAGCATGAAGAGGAAGCCAGCCAAGGGGACTGGGAAGAGCCAATGAGTGGTCCGGTGAGGGTCCCTCAGCCATGGAGGCCAGGGGTAGAACCAGAGAGGAGATACACTAGGGGAGTTTCATGTGGAGATGTCAATGACAACTATGTGTGTCAGTTACCCACTGCTGTGTAAGGAATCACCCCCAATGCAGCAATTTAAACAACCATGCATGTTGCATGGCTTTGTCCTGTGTGGTACAGCTGGGGGTCTGTTCAGTGTCCTTCCCAGGCTGAGAGCCCACACACCGTTCAAGGCCTTGCTCTGGGGATCTGACTCTTGAGACCCACTTGTGTGTCTGCTGGATGGGTCTCTGGAGCCCCTGCAGGCTGCTGGCCTGAGACCTCCCTGGGTCCCTGCCATATGGCCTCTCCATAGGGGTGGCCCAGCTTGGGACAGTAGCATCCTTTTGTGCAAGAGGAGTCAGTGCTGCAGACGGCAGATCCTTCTGTAAAGAGGTGCTATTCTGGTGGCTTCTGCCCTATTCAGTGAGAAGTGGGCTGGTAGCTTCAGCCCATGCTCAGGAGGAGGGGACTGCATGGAGGGGAGCCCCAGGTACTGGGGGGGTCACTGGGGTCAGCTAAAGGCTTTCTGACATGGCTGAGGGGCAGAGAGGGCTACAGAAGCCCGCAGTAGGGAAGAGAAGTGGGCCCAGGGCCGAGCCCCAGAGCCCTGGCAACTTCAGGGGTGCTGGAGTGAAAGCAGCCAGGGCAGAGACTGGATGGGAGGGTGGGGCCAGCGTGTGGGGTCAGTGAGACACCGAGAAACAGATTATGGGTTTTTCAAATTTAGCTCTCCTTTTACTCAGATTGGGCCCGTTCTGAGAGGTGTTAGCATTGGCATCTTACAGATGAGGAAACCAGGGCCAGGTAGGAGCTGCAGGGATGGAGGGACCTGGACAGGTTCCAGAAGGATCGCACATATTTGTAATCCCAGCGCTGAGGGAGGCTGGGGCACAAGGGTCACAAGTTGAAGCCCAGCCTGGGCAGTTTAGCAAGATTCTGTCTCAAAATAAAAACTGAAAAAAGGCTGGGCATAGAGCTCGGTGTGAAGGCCCTGGGTTCAATCCCCAGTACTGGAGCAGGGGGAGGATTCATTAGGGATTTACTGCCATAAGGAGAGGGCGAGAGGCGCAGGAGGCCCCTGGGTCTGGTGGTTTCCACGGAGACCGGGATGTTCCGCAGTCTCAGATGGGGCCCTTGAGTCCGGGTAGCACCTGTGATGCCTGGGCTGAGTGGGGCATCGTGGGACAGGGTGGAGCTGCGCGCCAGACAGATGTCCCTCTTCTCTCGCAGCTGTGGATCCCTCCCGCCTTTGGCTGCCGTCCCGAGTATGACAATGGGCTGGAGGAAGTCGTCTTTGGCTTTGAACCCTGGATAATTGTGGTCAACCTGGCCATGCCCTTCTCTATTTTCTACCGGATGCACGCAGCTGCCTCTCTCTTTGAGGTCTATTGTAAGATGTAGACCGGGCCCACCGGAGATGGACAGGCCAGCTGATGAGGGAGCTCACCGGAGCCCCTGGGCAAACATTGCCAGACAAGGGTGAGGCACTTTTGTCTGCGGTGACTGTCCGAGGGCCGAGCATCACTGACTCGGGCCAGAGAGCGGCGAAGTCCACGACGGGGCTGAAATCCATCCTAGCTTGTCAGTTTTGATCAAGCCCAAATTATTTTACCGCCCTCTAAATGAGACTGTTTTAGAAGAATATGATCCCTCTTTGGGCAAAAATTTCTCCTGTTGGTTTTTCTCACACAGCCTTTTCTGTTTGTGGTTTTTCCTGTGACAATCATGTTCCTCTGCCTGCAGTCCTTCTCAGAGCTGACGATCGGAGACACAAACACATCGGGTTTATATTTTAGCTTCTGAGTGGGTTGAATTTGCCAACAAAGTGACTTTTGCCATCTGTATGGAAATTTAAAGGCACTCGAGATTTGGCACATTGTTCTTTGTGATCATTTTGAAATTTATTTTTTAAAATAAAATATACTTTGCTTTTTTCCATTATAAATCTTTATTAGAGAGAATTTGGGGATTTCAGGAAATTAAAAATAGTCAGCCATGATGCTATTGTTCAGTTAGTGATTCCATTTCAATATCTCGATGTATTTTCCAGGATGGAACCTGGGATTCTCTTGATTGTTACACCTGCCAGTCATGGTCCAATGTTTTCAATTCTGTACCCAATTTTGTTCTTCACTTGTCAGCATTTCCCCTATATTTCCATGAACTCATTATAAATATAATTTTAATGCTACATTATAGTCTATCATGTGAACATTTTATGATTAACTTGGTTTCTTACTGATTTTAAAGTGTTTATAACTTTTCATTTTTATCAGTGACTCTGCAAAAATAAAACCAGGTGTCAGACCCATTTCCTGCATTTAGAATTGCTTCCTAACAAGGCTGGTTGGCACTCTATTCCCACGAATCCCACATCTGCAGATTCAATAGACCTTGGGGAGAAAATATTTTTTTAAAAGTTGCATCTGTATCAGTCATGTGCAGATTAAACAATGCAGTCCAACAACCTCTTACATGGCACTAATGTTTTATAGCATTAGTAACCTAGACATGGTGGGAAGTCTACAGGAGGACTGCACATTATACGCAAATGCAGAAGCATTTTATATAAGGGTTTAGTATCTGTGGATTTTGGTGTCTTATCCCCTGCCACACACAGTACGGGCCAACTGTGTACTTAAAATCGGGATGATAGCCCACAGGTTATAAATATCTAAAAGTCTCTTCAGGAATAGTGACGTGTGGGAGGTCTTTTTATGGTTCTCCCTAACTACTGTATTGATTTATTTTTGGCTTTCTGAGACAGAATCTCCCTGTGTATTCCAGACATCTGTCCTTCTGGTGAGAGAGGAAACTGGGAAAGCTGGATTGGAGTAGCTGTCATGCCGAGCAGGCCTGGAGGGACACATTTACTTAACAGTTCTTTTCCTAGAGGCGGGGGAGATCATTCAGTGGTGCAGTGTCTGCCTGGCAAGTGCAAAGTCCTGAGTTCATTCCCCAGTACTGGAAAAAGAGAGGTGTGTCCGGGCATCATCACTGCAGTGCTGGTTGGATCAGGAAAAGCAGAAAACAACCTAAATATCATCAAGAGACTGGAGTAGGAATGGCAGTTTCTACAATGGAGCATCTCTCAGAGGTGGAAGCCAAGTGTGCCAGCACTGCAGACCCCTGCACAGACAAACCTCAAGCCACACTGAATGGAAAAATCATGAAGCACAGGAGTATGATTGGCATGGTACCATTCACAGGAGGTTTAGAACTGGCCACAATGATCCAAGTGTCGCCAGGGCAGCCATGCACACTGCTGCAGTCAGGAGTTGCTAGGAGGACAATTACATACAGGACACATAATTTATAGCATTATTTATAATGGTCACCCAAGGCATCAAACACAAAGAAAGTGCGGGAAATCTGTCCACACACTAAAGACCTAGAGAGTCCAGCTGAGGGCCTGGATCCCAGGGCAATAACCTGCATGGGCTCAGCTGAAAATCTAGAGCCCAGGACAATGACTCATGCAGGTCTATTTCATGGATCTGCACTGGGAAGGCCCAAAGGTCAGCAGTGGGGTCTAGAAAGTCTGTGCCAGTGGGGTGAAGGAGCTGTGCCAGCAGGCTGGGGGTTCTGCCGTGGAGCTAAGAAGCGAGGCTCAAAATAAGGACCAGGGATGCCCTGAAAAGCACCACAGCCATCCTCAGGGATAATGAAGTCCTGAGCTCTTCTAATGGGAACAGCTGAGTACATATCAGGAAGCCAGTGTGACAAGCTTCTCCTGGAGATTACACAGCACAAATCTCCCCCTGTGGAGCCATGAAACAATGCTCAAAGTAAGGACCAGAGGTCCCCCAATGTGAACCACAGCCACTCTCAGTGACAAGGTCCCGGGCTCCTCTGATAATAACAGCTGAGTTCATCTCAGGGGAGCTGGCATGACAAGCTCCTCCAGGAGAACCAACAGCTCCAAACCACAACACTTAGGAGACCCACAGCACCACATTCTTCCTCTCCAGGTCAACTTTTCATGCTGCCAGCAGCCCTGGGGGGGGGCATCCACACTCAGCGCCACGCTGATTCAGTTCAGCTGGCGTTTAAGTTGACCACTGGTTACCAGTCCGCTACACACACGGAATGAGCTTATAGACTCATTCCAGGGGGGAAGAAGTCATGCAAACCGAGTTCAGAGGTGGGAAGGGGTGGACTGCCCGGGGACAGATGGCCGAGTGGTCATGCACACTATGTGCTGTGTTTTTCTTGGTGTGTTTTTATGTATCAGCTGTTTCTTAATAAAAATAGTTGAGAGGAAGACCGAGAAAATAAGGGAAGAGAACTTGGGCAAAGCCAGCAGAGAGGCCATGTCTCCTGCCGGAGCAATGCTGGCTCGTCCTGTGGGCTGTGCACTGACGCCTCTTGAGGTGGCATCTGGTCAGACCTGTTGGTTACAGGCCATCTGAGCGCCCTGCTCAGTGCCTTGACAGACCCAGGGACCAGTCTCCACCTGTCCCTGCTTCTCTCTCCCTGTTGTGGCTGCCGCTCCAGAGGACAGGGCTCTGGCCCTTTTCTCCCAGGACAGGGCCTGACCCCACGGCCAAATGGGCTGCCCTCATGACACGAGTCTCTCGGGACACGGTGCTGACCAGGACTGTCTCGCTGCTTTCTCTAACCTTGGAGTCCCTGGCAGGGACACGGCTGCTCCCAGTGCCCAAATCCAGCGCTCCGCTCGCCTTCCGGACACAAGAGGGCGCTGTGAGCCTGACCATGAAGAGGAGGACGCCGGGCCAGGCGCTGCCTCCCCTGCTGTTCAGGAACCCGCAGGAGGCCGGACGGGGGTTCCGGCAGCGCCGTCCTCCTGCGGCAGGGGCGGCAGAGGAGCCTGCTGTTTTCCTGACGGCAGCACTGGCTACCTGGCACTGCAGCGGATCCGGAGGACCTCCTTCCCTGGAGACAGCTCAGGGCAGGCCCTGGACGAGGTGTTGGCAAGGGGTGTGTGGTGACATTGCTGCAGGGTGGTAAAGTGTGCACACATGTGCACACACTTGCACACGCCCATGCACACACACGCAGAGAGGACTGCTGCAGGACCTTACGTGACCTGCCACGCCTAAGATAGTTACTGTCTGGCTCTCTATGGAAACGCTTGCTGACTCCCGTCTAGACCATGAGAGGCAAGGGCCCCCCACTGGCTGACCCTGCAGGGACCTTGATCCCCAAATGAGAATGAGATGAGGAGGAGGAGGGCAGCCCTTCTTCTACCTCGGAGTGCTGTGGGGAGAAGTCAGTATTGGAGCTGTGGTAGCCCTTTTGGGACCTTAAGCTAATAGTTCCTCTATGAAAGGCCAGTCCACTGAGGAAGGAGACGGGAGACTGGGCCCTTGAGGACGCGGCTGAGCTTCTACAGAGCCCAGGAGCCACCTTCCCCTGGAGCATTTGTGTGGTCATTCACATGATGTGTCAACTTGACTTAGGTAACAGCCGCCCATCAGATTGGTAAAGTCTAGGTGTGTCTGTGGATGACAGACAGGTGGGCCAGCAAACCAAAGGAAAGACCTATCCCAGATGTAGGTTGCGCCAACCAATAGGTTTACAACCTGGACGAACTAAAAAGAGAAAGAAGGAAGAGCTCTGGTCTTCGCCATTGCCTGGGGACATGGATCTCCAGTTTTCACTCTCCCAGTGTAGCCTTGTGCTGTGGCTACAAGCTCTGATCTTGACTGCTGGACCCTCCTCCTGCTCTGCTTGCAGATGGCCACTGTGGATTTGTCCACCTCCAGGCCTACCCAATAAGTCCCTTTGCATAATTATATGCATATCTTATATTAATTTGGCTCCTCTAGAAAGCCCTCATAAATATACTTTGTTAGGGGAAGACAATCAAGTGTTACCCTGGTTTGAGCCAGTGGCAGACCAACTTGTCTCTGTAATGGGCCAGAGGAAAGCAGTTTTAGGCTTTACAGACCATGGGATCTCTGTCATCTTACAGTGTGAAAGCTGTCATCGACTAAATGCAAAAATAGAGGGGCGTGGCTGTGTACCATGTGAGTGTGTGTGTGTGTGTGTGTGTGTGTGTAAAAGCAGATGGTGGCAGGACCTGGCTACAGGGCCAAGGTTTTGTTACCTGCAGCTGCCCCTAGTCTCCTCTGTCCTTCCAAAGTCACCTCAGCCATTCGGGAGTGCTGCTGGGGTCCAGCCCAGGGGAGCAGCTGAGTGTGGGGTGGCTCTTGCACAGTGAGCACTAACTGCTCCTCTGTCCTCTTCTCCACGGCCACACACACTTCTTCCCCTGCCTCCTGACCATGCTCCTGGGACCACAGTGCTTCCACACAGGCGGTTTCAGGGTTGCCAGGGCTGCTGTGTCCCTCACGCTGCAAGGGAAGGGGACACTCTGTGCATCCATGGAGCAGGACTCAGCCCCACAGAGCAGTGGGGTGGGGGGCAGTGGTGTCCATAGGTCACAGACAGAGAATGGCTGGTGTCGCCTTTCTCAACTAATGTGGAGCTGCTCCGACACTTTGAAGGGGCAAGGCGACAGGATGATGGATGATCGTTCACATGGAGGCCGGCAGTGAGGTGCAGAGGGGCTCTCAGGCTCTGTGTCCCCTTGGAGTCTGGCTGTGCCCCGTCTCCAAGCTGGATCCCAGAAGAAGGACAGGCCTCCAGCAGGAGCAGGGGCAGCACTTTGGAGGAGGATGAGGACTTCAAGGACAGCAGCACAGAGAGAGGACGAGGCTCAGGGTCTGGGCCATGAGTGACTTCCACTCGCCTGCACCTCGGGGTTCTCCTCTGCGTGGCATTGTGGCAGGAGACCCACCTCGAAGGGTTGCTGAGAGAATTGGCAGGCAGAACCCTAAGTTTGTAGCCCGGCCCATGGAAGCCCCTATTTTGTTCTCTGTATATTTTAGGTCTAGGGGTGACTGTGCCCCTAAACATGTCCATGTCCTCATTCATCAGAGCCTATACTTGGTGGCGGAGAAATGAGGACACAAGGGCATCAAAGGACTTGAGAGATACAGCTCATCCTGGTGGCCGTGTGGGCTCGGTGTTGTCACAGCGCCCTTGGGAGGAAAAGGGGGAGAGGGGGAGAGGATGGACATCAGGAGAGGAAGAGGTCCTGTGACCACACAGCAGAGCTGGGCATGCTGAGGACATGAGCTCGGCTGCTGGGACCTCTCAGGTCCTCCTGGGTGCTCTTGGTTTCATCGTTGCTGTCCTGGCTTATCAAATTCCCAGCCCAGGGCCACTGCCGTCTGGACGAGTCTGGAGCCAGATTCACACTTGCAGCCGACTTCTCAGCTCTGGGCTGGTTCAGCCCAGCAGTCTGCCTGGGGTCTTTAAACTCAAAGTGCCCAAAGCCAACTCAAGATCGCATGGCCCCGTCTGGCCGTCCCTCTGTTTCCAGCCCTGTGGACGGCGCCAGCTTCTGCCCCCATGCAAGCCACACCCCCGAGGGCCACCTTCGTGCTCTGTGCCTTTTCGGGCTCATGATACAAGACCCTAAAGTGTGGGACTGGGCATGCCATGAACCTTGGCCTGAGGAGCGCAGGAGGACCTCAAAACCAAAGTCATTCTCCCCTCCTGTGGCCCCCTTTCCTCTTCCAAAGTGAATTGTAGAATCTAAAATTCCTCCTCCGTAGAGTGGGTCATAGAGGCTAGAAACGCTGCTCCTCTAGCCACCAGAAAGCCTGGGACAGCCACTCTCTCCCCGTCTCCCTTGAAGGCGGTCACTCCAGAGGGCCCGGGCTCCTGCCCCCGGGGAAGGAAGCCACTCAGACAGGCCTTGGCCCGCCCCCACCCGCCTGCCCCCATCCACTCAGACCCTCTGTCCCATCCCGTCTCCCCACTGTCACTGCCCCTGCTCCACTGAACCTAAGTAGAAAAATGGTTTTCCCTGCATCCTTGGTCTTCACCCCCCAACTTTTTTTTGTGAGGTGAGGTTTCATTTTGTAGTTCACGCTGGCCCTGAGCTGACTAAATAGCCCAGGCTAGACTCACTCTCATGGCAGCCCTCCTGTCTCAGCCTTCCGAGGGCTGGGATTAGAGGCACACACCATCTTGCCTGCTGGTTTTCATTCCTGAAAGCTCCATGTCACAGGAAGCTGGGTTTAATCCATTTTTTAAGCTGTTCTCTTGTTCCCCTGTCTCTGCTCTCGGAGTCTGGGTGAGCCCTCATGACAGCGTGAGACCTTAGCACCCCTTTGCCCCGCTCCAGCTCCCAGCTCAGGTGCTCCTGTCACTTTTCCCGTCTTCCCAAATCCCCCATGGGTCTCCTGCGGTGGCCTCTTCACCGCTGTCTGCAGCTGCTCAGCGCCCTACAGCCTGTGTGTACCCCCTGCCCATCGTGGGCAGCGACGCCCTTTCCACGCCATGGTTTCAGAGAGCCAGTGCTGCCCTGAGCCTGTGCGTAGATGCCTCTTTCGCATTCTGACTTTGGTGCTTGTGTGTGATCCCAGGGGCAGGGCTGCCGGGTCCGGTGGGATTCCGTTTTCAGTTCTGCAGGGTCATGTCATTCTCCACAAGGCCGCACCACCCGCCATTACCTCCCGTAGGGTGCGAGGAGCCCTCACACCCTGTCTTCATGGGTGTCTTTATGAGGTGCCATGAAAAACACGATGGATCTGAGGGAAATGCAGGCTCAGGAAAACAAGACACTGTGTCCTGGTCCACCTTAGTCCCCAGGTCTGGCACAGTGTGACTTGTGGCTCTTCCTCAAAGTCAAAATGACCATGAAGGGAAACGTTTGAATTGGCTCAGGCCACTGAGGCTGCCCCGACTGTGAAACTGAAGCCCCTCAGGAAAGAGGCCCCAGAGCTGCTGCAGAAAATGACCAGAAGGATCTGTTTGAAGTGAAGGGAGGACTTGGAGGGGGATTGGAGGCAATACGTCTTTTACTGTAATAATTTTTAAAAATGTGAACACACACTGTACTTTGAGGTCATGCCTCGTGGTATTGGCACACGGTTCTTCCTCCTTTCTGTTCCCACGCTTCCCTGTGGGCCAAGCGTAGCTCTACTTGTTCACGTGATCAGCCTGGGCCTGAGGAGCTGACACCCACCCTGTCTGATCCCCGCTCTCAGCCCTGGTGGGGCTGGGGTGGCCCCGCTGGCTTTCCTGTCATTAGAAGAGCCAGCTCCAGGGAACCACTGGCCTGGGAAGGCATCAGATGGGGCAAACAGAACCCCAATCCGACCTGTAGATTCTGACCTGTAGTCTGGGCAGAGCTTTCGTGAGTTAAGATCATTCCTGAGACATAAGGGTGCTTGTTGTTTTAAGCTGCTATGATGCTGGGGCTGTTTGTTACGCTGCAGTGTTGTGATGAAACCTGACTAATACAGGCACTGGGTCTCTCTAACTACATCTCTTATTTAGGCACAGATTGCCCCTCCTATCTTAAAAACAAGGCTGTGGAGGCTCTGAGAGTTCAGTAACTTGCTTAAGGTTCCAGGGCTACAAGGCAGAGAAGCAGGATTGGAAACCAGGCCTGGCTTGTAGGCCCACTGTCTTCACCATCTGTGCAAAAAGTGGGCTAGACTTCTAGGAGAGCAAACAAATCCTCCAAAACCTTGCCCCTGAGCTGTGGAGAGGGAGAGGGCTGACCTTGGGGTTTAGGGTGGGGGCGTCTGGTCAGCGATCAGTGCTGGTGTGTCGGGGATCCCTCCTGGCTCTCAGTGTCAGCTCCACCATTTCAAGCTGGAAGGGGCTGGGGTCTTGGGGTGCATCCTGTGGCTGGGACGGGGGAGTCCCCCCGCCATGAAACCCCACTGAGTCTTTGGATCCCAGTGGCCGTGGCAGCAGCCATGATTTCCTATCGATTTTGCCATTTGTTTCAGGGAACCAAGTCTCATTTAAACTACGGCTTCCTTCCGCAAAAAGGCAGATCAATGAGTTCAAACAGAGGCGCGTGTGCTGACCGGATTAGGAGAGCGCTTAGTGCTCAGGCTTCTGCGCAAATCCTCTCAGCCCGGCTGTGAAGGAGCCCACCTGTGAGAAGGGGTCACCCCCGCCCCCCGCCATCCCCAGGTTGGGGCTCTGAGGAAAGCAGGGCTTTCTTAGCTGCTCAATGGGTTAATTCTGTGTCACTGAGGCTGGCCACAGAGAGAAAGCTGCGTTTCCACACGTGCCGGGAACACAGGCCTGGGCGAGCAGGGCTCTCCTGCTGAGCTCTGAGGGTTTATCTTTGTCCTTACGCCGTCTTTGAGGGTGCCATTCCCTCTTCACAGCCACACTGCCGCCAGCACACTGGTGAATTCACCCCCCAGTTCCAGCGTCCCCTCCCACCAGCCCTTCCCTGTCCTGCCTGTCCCCACCAGCAGCGGCTTCCCTTGTTCTCACGCCACCCCCGGCATCGTTTATCTGTGCTCGGCCACGGTGACGCCACTTGGGCACGTTCTGGAGAAAGGGTCACTTATGGGCTTTTGTGACTGCAAGAACCAGGCTGTAAGTGGGCTGAGATCCAAGTGTGTCGTTGTCTGCGTCTCTCTCCGTCTTCTTTCCTCCTCTTTGTACTTTCCCTTCTCCTCTTCCTTCTTTTCCTCCTCTTCATTTTTCTCCTTTACCTGTCCCTCCTTCTCCATCCTCTCTCTCTCTGATTTGCTCTTTCTGGGCCTTATATTTTCCTGGAAAGCTGAGGTCACAGTGTCCCAACTCAGCCTCCCCAGCAGGAAGAGACCTGGTCCCCGCTCTGATCTGCACACCCATCCCCCCACGGGGGTGGGATATGCTTCCGTCCCTTCACCCAGCGCAGAGGCTGGGAAATTCAGAATGCCACCTGGCACTGCTGTGACCATGAGCCAGCCCTGAAACAAAGGTGGTGGGGGACAGATGGGTCTGGAATGTCCCAGTCAGCTTCCTCTGTGACTGGCAGTTGGCTCTGGCTGCTTTCTGGAAGCTCAGCTGTGCTCAGAGCTGAGGACTTTGGTGCTGCCCTGAGGACCAGGCGGGGTGGTGCCAGGCAGTGCAGCTACCCTGGAGCTTCTCCACCTGCACCTCTGCTTCTAGAACCTGTGGCTTCTCAAGCCACTGGAGCAGTGGGACAAAGAGCTCAGCTGTCCCATGTGTGTTCCAAGGGGCAGAGTGGTAGCCCGTGTCATGCCCAGCGCCTGCTTGAGACTCCAGCTCAACGGCCTCACCAGGCAGCAAGGGCCCCCAGGGGACACTGGGGAGGGAGTCTGGGGAAGTCTGCCAGGGCCATTGTCTCTGTGGCAGAAGCTAGTGAGGGGGAGCTGGGACTGACCCAGGGCTGGGAGTGGTGATCAAGAGCTCTGTACATCCAAAAGATGGATGAGCCAGGTATGGCGTGTGTGCCTGTGATCCCAGCACTCTGGGAGGCTGAGGCAGGAGGATTTAAGTTCAGCCCAACTTGGACAACTTAGAGGCTTAGCAAGACCCCGCTTTAAAGTAAAAAGAAAAATTTTAAGAAAAATTTAAAAAAGGGCTGGGGATGCAGTTCAGTGCAAGGGTTCCATCTCCCAGTTCCAGGTAAAAACCCCACAAAAGATGGAGGAGGATTCAAGGAGGAGCAGGAAAGCGTCTTCAGTGGAGGCTTCTGTGGCCCCTGGACTCCGCTCCAAGAGGCTGACCTCCCCAGATCTTAGTGCCACACCGTGGTCCTCGTCACTACTGGTATTCACTCTGGACAGCCACCTGGCTCCACCCCGGATAAAAGCATTTCCATGTTGCCTGGCAGCTGGTCACTACCCACAGCCTCTAGGTCCCTTCAGCGAGCATTTAGTGGCAGAGGAAGGAACAGGCTGGGTGAGGCCCAGGATGGGCAGGCTGGCCTGGTGATTTTGGAAAACTTCCAGTAGGCAACAATAAGACACTCTGAGCAAGGGCTTTCTTTTCCCAATTAGCACAAAATCCCTGTTCTACCAGGAGCTAAGCTGCAAAATATACACCCTGCTCCAGATGTGGGGCATAGTAGAAGAATCAAAGATTCACGGCTTCCTTCTGGGGCTTGGATTCTAGAGGGAGGTGAATAAATGGCTGGAGATGAGAGGCAGCTGCTGGGTAGACAAGTACGTAGCTTGTGTGAAACTCTGGGCTCAGTTTCTAGCACACCAAACATTCACAGTAAAAGTGATGAATGACTCCAAACAAAACCATTTCATTTAGTGTCAAGTGTTAAAAAGAAAACTGAGCAATAATGAGACAGAACAGCTAGGCTGGAGGAATGAGCTGCTTCAAACAGTGTGGTCAGGGAAGCATCTGGGTGGTTAGGAAGATGTAGACAAGTAAGTCCTTCTAGAAGAGGAGGGTGGGCTGGTGCAAAGACCCCGGGGCAAAGGGAGCTTATTTGAGAAAAGCAAAAGGAACTGAAGAGTTATGGCTCTATGGCTCAGTATCCAAGGGAGGCGGAGGTGTGAGGAGGAGAAGGAGGTGAGCCCTGTTGCCATGGTGAGAACATCAGATGTATGCTAAGTTCCAGTGGCTGGAGTTAATTCTTCTGAACTGGATGCTAACCGAGAACTCCCACCCTCTTTAGGCTCCAGTACTAAGAGCTTGGAGGCTTCAGGCATGAAGAAAGATACTGTTTTCACTCCTGATCCTTTGACTGGATAAAGAAACAGGTTTCAAGGCTGCGGTGGAAGCAACTTAGAAATGTGGCACCCACCTGGGATCGGCCTCAGCAGGGGCTGCCCTGTGGCCTGAGCCCTGGGCAGGGACCCAGTGCACCCTTGCTGTGCCAGACTGAGCCTTTCAGTGGCTGCTTGTAGAGAGGCCTGGGGTCCTGGGGGAGGCAGGTGGCCAAGGTGGGAGAGGCCTTCTAGAGGGGCTGGAATTCCAAGGGTCAGGAGTATCTGTAGGCAAAGGTGAAATTGTGCCTCGTGCACGTTAATTGGGTTGTCTGTCCGTTGTTTTCATGGCACTGACCACTGATTCATTTTTTTTTTCACTCATCTATCAAGCACGATTTGCCCAGCACCCCTCATGGTGTTGGCTTGGGGAATCAGACATGAATAAGTGGGGGCCCCGAGGACCAGTGGCCGTGCGGGTGAGCTGTGGGATACAGGGTTGTCATTGCTGAAGTATAAGGCAGCCCAGGGAGTTCTCTGAGCACAGAACACCTACGGGGTCCAGAGGAGTCACAGCTTCTGGGGAAGGTGACCGCAGTAGACCACAAGGAGGGAAAGGTCTAGCACTGAGTGAGTGTCCAGCTGGTGACCCAGGGGACCCAGGCTCCAAGCCCTGGTGGGCTCAGCAGCCGAGAGGTACTAGCCAGACTCAGACTCCTGCCCCCCACCCCCATGCAGGAGCGTGTGGGCTCCTCTCGGAGGTTCCCTGTTCCTCTCCTTTCCACTTGCTTCCACGCAGCCTTCCCTGGGACGTTTTCAGACTTGTTCCCTACTTCATTCTTTCTGCTCTATTGTGAAGACAAATACAACCTCTTCCTTCTTGGATTCTTCCATTTCTCTTCCAGACTCCTTGGTCTAGGACTGTGCCCACTCTCTCCACTCTTTGTTATGGCTTAGCTTGGAAATGTCCCCCAAAGTCTCATGTATTCAGAAGTGAAGCTTTTGGGAGGTGACTGGGTCATGGGGGAGGGGTGTGCTCTATTCCTCCACGGAGAATCCACGCATGAGTTCATAGCTGAATGTGTTGTTAGGAACGGGGCCTGGTTGGGTCACTGGCGAGAGGAATTGGATATGTTCTTGTCCCCAGCCCCTCCCTTCTCTCTTTGCTTCCTGGCTGCCATGGGTTGAGCACTCTTCCTCTGCCAGGTCCTTCCACCATGCTGTGTCTGCACTGGAGCGAGTTAACCATGGACTGAGTTCCCTGAATCATAAGCAAGCTAAACCTCTCCGCCCATCACACTGGGGAGGGTGGTCTTCGAGCCTCACTGCTGGGAGAGGTGGCGACTCCAGTCTCCATCACAAGAATCAAGGCAGAGTCCTCTTTGGAGTGCAGCAAGTGACAGAAAGAAGGCCTCCAACACTCTCACGTGACTTCTTTTGGCCTTGTCAAACGTAACCTTTTCAACCACTATAATTAACCTATTTTTTTTAGAGGAGAAAATGGAGGCCAGGAGAGATCAAACAATCTGCCCAAGACCTCAAAGCTAGTAAGTGCCTGTGCTTCCTGCCGTCTGTCTTCTGCTTTGCCACCCTTCACTGTGACTTCAATGCTAAGATTTCAACGCGCCCTTCCCCAGGACAGCCCTCCCCAAAACTCCCGTCCTGGCCGTTGGTACTGTACACTTCCTTAGGCCTGGGTGCTTGTCTGCCAAGGCACCTGTCACAGGTGTAACTGCGTATTTCTTTTTGGGGTCAAAGTCTGCCTCTACCATTGGCCTGCACGTGCCCGGAGAGAAGAGCGTGTGTGTATCCGCGTCTCCCAGCTGTCTTCACGGTGGGTGAACCAACATCTGAGCCGTGCCGAGCCTCAGTGTGAATTGTGTGGTGAGCTGGGGTCCTCAGGAGGGCAGGATGGGATGCAGGCCATTCTGGCTTCGGGAGTCACTGCTTGCTGCAGGTCTCAGGGAGCTAGGATAAGGGTCCCTTTAGGTTGTTGGTGGCTGGTGCCCCTGTATGAGGAGGAGTGGCAGAAGAAAGAGCTGTATGCAAAGCCAAGGGCGCAGCAGTAATGAGGTTTCTCTCCTGTGCTGGCCCCAGATCTGGGCGCTCAAGTCACCGCCTGGAGCTGTCCAGGGGGAGGGACGTGGTCATGGCCATGTTTCAGAGACAGGACTGCCTGTAGCCAAGTGGAGGCTGCAGAGGTTAGGCAGAGCCTGGAGTTTCGATAACAGCCTGGAGGGGCCACTGTCCTGGGCAGGGAGTCAGGTGCAAAGGAACAGGAGGCCCTAAGAGGTAAAGGGCAGGAGGGCAGTCAGGGTCGGCCCCAGGCACCTGGACGGGTGGCCTTGCCTTGTCCAGAAACGGGCTCGAGGGGTAGGATGGACTGGGTGGTGCAGCTGGAGACAGGAGCAGCGGGTGCATGTGCAGGTGCTGATCCGGGTCTGGGGGAAGAAGGGTGCGGGTGGTCTGGGTGGAGACAAAGACCAGGGAGGGGGTGAGAAACTCCATGCGGCAGGAATCGCAGGAGAGGGTGTCGGGGGTGAGCTGTGGGGCACTGCTCTGTCCCCTGTCCTCACCCACCAGCAGCAGACTGGACTGGGGACCAATGGGACTTGTCACCTGGGAGTGATCTGGGAGCTCCGGAGCAGGGTTCTCTCCTCAGTTTTCTCCCCCTACCCCCCTATCCCCAGTTCGGACTTGAGCCCTAGCCCAGACTGTTTCCTGTTCTGTGAAACCCTGAGGTACTTATGCGTCCTATTCACGGTTTAAAGAGAGGAAGAATGTGACAGCATCTGGAAAGAACACTTCCAGCTCTGGGTTTCCTTACCTCTTTTTATCTTTTCTTTTTCTTCTCTCTCTTTTTTCCCTCTAGCACTGGAGATTGAACCCAGGCAGGGCCTTGGTACTGAGCTACCTCCCCAGCCCATTTTTTACTTTGGGACAGAGTCTTGTTAAGTTGCTACACTGCCCAGGCTGGGCGCTAGCGTGCCAGCCTCTGCTTCAGCCTCCCAGAGCGCTGAGATTATAGGTTCAGGGTTCATCCACTATTCCCCAAAGGAGGGGAGGCTCAGAGTGTAGGGGTCACGGGGAAAGGGTCATCTCTGGAGGGGTCAGGGGCTCCGTGTCAGGGTGGGCGTGGGAGGAGGCGGGGAGACACTGGCTTCGTGAGAGCGTCACACGGAGGAGCAGGCAGCATCGCACGCTGGGAGGAAGAACCCAGGGAAGTTAGGCGGACCTCAGAGTGGCAGAGGCAGGAACGAAGTCCAGCTTGGGGCCCAGGTCTGTGCGAAATCCCAGCGCCTCCAAAGCTCTTTCCCAGTCTGGAAGGGGGCGCTTCCAACCCCTCCCCCACCTCTCCGCTTCCTAACCGGGGCTGGGGTCACAGGCACGGCCAGGCCACGCGCGCCTTTTGCCTTCCCGGGACGCCAGGGTGAGGGTCTGCGTCCTGCGGACCTGTGGCTCGGACCCTGCGCTCTGCCGGGCGCCGCGCGGAGCCAGGGCACAGGTGGGGCGGGCGTGCGTGCGGGGGCAGCGCGGGAGGGCGGAGGGGGTGGCGCTCAGACCGGGAGCAGCCGGGGACAGCGGCAGCCTCGCCAGGGGCGCTCGGCGGCGGCTCACTCTTCCGCGCTCCGGCTGCGAACCAGACACAGCTGGGAACCCCGCCGCTTCCTGCCGCTTCCCGCCCGGACTGGAGGGGCTCACAGCGGCCACTGCTCCGGCGCCCTGCGCAGCGCATGGTGAGCACCCGCTGGGGCTCGGGGGTCTCTTGGCGGAGGGTCCCGGCGCACCCCTTGGGGTGCTCGATGGGGCCGCCCTGGGGGCGCAGGGCTGAAGTTGGTGCCGTGCGCATCCTGTCTGTGCCTGTGAGCCTGACATGCTGCCGCCGGGGCGCAACGGCACCGCGCGCCCACTGTGGTTCGGCCTGCGGGCTCCGCTGGCTCGGGAGGGCGGCGCCGTTGGGGGCTCGGCGGGGGAGGCGCCGCTGGGACCCGCGCAGGTGGTCACCGCCGGCCTCCTGACGCTGCTCATCCTGTGGACCCTGCTGGGCAATGTGCTGGTGTGCGCGGCCATTGTGCGCAGCCGCCACCTGCGCACCAAGATGACCAACGTCTTCATCGTGTCCCTGGCCTTGTCCGACCTCTTCGTGGCGCTGCTTGTCATGCCCTGGAAGGCGGTGGCCGAGGTGGCAGGTTACTGGCCCTTTGGGGCATTCTGTGACATCTGGGTGGCCTTCGACATCATGTGTTCTACCGCCTCCATCCTGAACCTGTGCGTCATCAGCGTGGACCGCTACTGGGCCATCTCCAGGCCCTTCCGCTACCAGCGCAAGATGACCCAGCGCGTGGCCTTGGTCATGGTGGGCCTGGCCTGGGCACTGTCCATCCTCATCTCCTTCATTCCGGTCCAGCTGAACTGGCACCGGGATGCAGCGGGCTCCGAGGACGGGGTGGACCTTCCCTCCAACCTGGCCAACGCGACGGCCTGGGAGGACTCCGGAGAGCCCCAGCCGAGGGTAGCCGACTGTGACTCCAGCCTGAACCGGACCTACGCCATCTCCTCCTCTCTCATCAGCTTCTACATCCCCGTGGCCATCATGATCGTGACCTACACGCGCATCTACCGCATCGCGCAGGTGCAGATTCGCAGGATCTCGTCGCTGGAGAGGGCAGCCGAGCACGTGCAGAGCTGCCGGAGCCGCGCCGGCTGTGAGCCCGACGCCAGTCTGCGCTTGTCCATCAGGAAGGAGACCAAGGTGCTCAAGACGCTGTCGGTGATCATGGGGGTCTTCGTGTGCTGCTGGCTGCCGTTCTTCATCCTTAACTGCATGGTTCCCTTCTGCCACGGAGACCCTGAGGACCTGCGGGCCGGCTTCCCCTGCGTCAGCGAGACCACCTTTGACGTCTTCGTCTGGTTCGGCTGGACCAACTCCTCGCTCAATCCCATCATCTACGCCTTCAACGCTGACTTCCGGAAGGTGTTTGCCCAGTTGCTGGGGTGCAGCCCCCTGTGCTTGCGCACCCCGGTGGAGACCGTGAACATCAGCAACCAGCTCGTCTCCTACAACCAGGACACTGTCTTCCACAAAGAGGTCACGGCCACCTATGTCCATGTGATCCCTAATGCCGTGGCCCCCAGGGACAGGGAGCTGGAGGAGGAAGAGGAGGAAGAGGAAGAGGAGGAGGAGGAGGGTCCTTTCGATCGCATGTCCCAGATCTGCCACACATCCCCAGATGGCGACCCTGCAGCTGAATCTGTCTGGGAACTGGACTGTGAGGGGGAGACTTCATTAGGCAAAATATCACCGCTTACCCCAAAAGGATTTCGTTAAACAGTGTAAGAAAAGCCCTTTGTTGATTTGCATAAGTGCGCAGACATTTACAACCAGACACACATACACACACACGTGCACAACACACACACACACTTGCAGCGCTGCTCTGTTTATCAGTGTCTCTGTGCCTCTGTGAAATCACTGCTGAGTGCCCTCCCCACCCTGTAGATTCCTGGCTGAAAGAGTCGGCAGGGGCAGTTAGAATCAACTCACTTATACCATGCCTGAGATGGCCAGGGCCTGTTAGAGAAGAGAAGGTGGAGCTGGGTCCTTAAAAATCACACTGTCCCTTTTCCTTTCAAACAGACAGCTGGCTCGGTGACTCGCTTGTGTTTGGGTAGATTTTCCAGCAGCCAGGTCGGTGCTGCCTGTGCAGGCAGGGTAGGGTGGGGCGGGGCGCTGTCCCTTGCCCTGCAGGGCTGCTCTTCCTCAGGAAGCTCGCCTGGTAGTCAGGGCCAGTGTCAGGTAAACACAGCTCATGTGGCTGGTGGGGTGATCGTCCTCGCTTTGCCCGGTGGGTTTTCAGGATTCCTTCTGGAGAGGCCGAGTGCGTGCTCAAAAGCAGGGAAGAAGATGTTCCTTTATTTTCTTTCCAGGCAGTTTGGCCTTAAAGGAACATAGCAGGGCTTGAAAAGATTCTGGTTTCTCAGGTTTCCTTTTGTTAGATGTATGCAGCTCCACTGAGCCTGGAGAGCCAGTTCCTGGTCCCGGCAGCCTGGTATCGTCATATTTTTCCCTCTCTCTTGGAAACTTCTTTTTATGATAACGTAAGGCAGTTCTCCAGATTCCTAGGAGGATACTGTCTGGTCACTGTAACGATCGCCTCCCATGACAGTCATCTTTCTCCAGCTCAAATCTAGAGCACTGTGATACGACCCAGCTTTACTGTGTTTTCCGAAGAGCTTTGGTGTGTGTGAGTGAATGTTTGCAGAAAGAAGCCTCATTTTCAAACAAGCATTTTTAGTTGCCCACTATTAGCAAAGAGGCTTTCAAATTTTAACTGAAATGTCGAAGCCAGAAATGACATTGGAATGACTGGCAGTTGGAAAATCTTAGGTGGAAGCACTCAGCATAAAAGCCCCACTCACTCCCATCCTGTTTTCCTCACTTTATCCCAGTGTAATTTCAGTGGAGAGCGTAGTACCACCAGAATTACATGCCAAAGCTGGTGATGAAAGCAAATGCAATGTGAATCTGTAAGTTCTTATACATCTCTGCTCTCTGAAAATGTCACACCAAGGACAGTTCAATCAATCCTGGTCTCTTTAGGGGTAATTTTATTGTCAGTCTTCTGTACAATTCTGTCTCGTTCATGGTAAATATGTAGTGGCTGGCACATAATGCTTAATAAATATTTGTGGAATGAATAACTATTTTTGGAACAGAGAGATTGAAACAAATTCTCTTTGGTGTGTGTTTTCATATGGGATTTTGTCAAAGTAATTCTGGAATCTGAGGTCTGGGCCTAGTTTTTGACTTGTATGCCAGCAACTACGTTCAGTTAGGTCAACATGACTGCACTGGGGTTCAGGGGCTGTGTGACCTCTTATCCTCTCTGCGTCTTATGTTCTGTCCCCCTCTGTAAACTGAGGGGCCTGTATGAGTTCCCTGTTTACCCTGGTGCGCTGTGTGATGCCATGCTGAAGGCGCAGGGTCTATGCTGAAACACATTCAGCAAACCAGGTTCAGCTCCTGCTTTCAGGGCTCCTGGGAGGTTTCCCTAAGCATCACAACCCGCCCTGCAAGGAAGATTGCATTTCCCAAAGCCCTTGGCCTTGTGAGTCCTCAGTGCATAGGGTTCCTGGCACTGTATCTCTGGCGTCCCTGGTTCTAGAGGAAACAGTCTGAGAAACTTGGATGTGCAGCTACTTTATTCTGAAGAGCAGCTTTTTATATGCCAGATCTCCCTGTGTGTGGGTGTTGCGGGGGGACATGTTGGTTTAGGCCCAAGTTTAAAGAATACCGGGTCGTGGAGAAACCTCTGGGAGGACTTTGCTATTCCTTGCTGTAAAGTATCACTCATTAGCGGGAACCCTGTCGAGAGTTCCGATTGTCTGTCTTAAGGGTACAATGAGAAAAATAAAAAACAGAGACGAGTTTAGCCACACAGGAATGGCTGGGAAGTCAGTGTCCCCGAGGGGTCCTCCTCCCGCTGCAGAACAGCCACTGCTTATTAGGCGTATGCAGTACAGGTGGGGCTAGAGATTCTAATTCTGCAGAAGACTCGGACCCAAGAGGGCAGAGATGATTTTGTGCTTGGAAGAGTTAATGGGAAATCTCAGATAGGTGGTGTCAAGAATCCCAGATCCGTTTCACCCCATGGGGAAGCAGGCAGAACGAGCCATTGTGAACGTGAGCTCCCTAACAACTCATCGTGCCTGATAAGGATGTATCTCCCGTGTGCTCGCCCCTGCCCCAGATGCTGGGACAGACTCACTCATGGCACTCCCTGCTGGACTGGAGCCCGTTTCAATCCGGATAAAACAGTAAACATGTCCCTGGGTGCTGCCCTTGCCAGGACATATATTTCCTGGCAATATGTTTCCCGGCCCTGGAAATATATTTTGATTGCCACACTTGGGAGAGGAGTGCTCATCCTGCGGTACATGGAGGATGATCTGACCACAGATGCCTGAAGGCAGCTCTGACCCAGGCAGAGGACTGCAGCCCCAGCTGGCTGCCCACAAACCCTCAGTGCCATCCTTTCTCAGCCGACTGCATTCAGCCCTGCTCTGAACCTCAGCTTCTCTATCTGAGCAGTGGGTACACTGACCCCACGGGCTGCGTATAACACAGAGGTTACATGTGGTCATTGTTTTCCCTCTTTAGAAAACTGTGCCTTCATACACTTTATGAGGACTTTGAGGTCTCTAGCTGGGTAGAACTCTATGGCCCCAGAGCCAAGGCCCACAGGAGTTGGAGAGCTGAGACCTGCTTGGTCATGTCCACCACTCTTTTCTCAACTGCAAACAGTAGGTTGTGCAAAACAGGTTTTCAGAAAATGTTAATCATCCCCGCTACTAAGACTCAAGTCCTGTGTGCCCAAGTGAGCATCTCAGTGACTTGCAGTGGGTCCTGTCAGACATGGGATGTGTCTTAGTAACTTTTTTTGATGCTGAGACAAATACACCCAAAGTTAAAGGAGGAAAGGTTCCTTTCAGCTCAGTTTATAGAGTGTTCAGTCAGCTGGCTGCAAGGCAGGGAGGCATGGCAGAGAGGAACTGCAGAGGAGGAACAGTCCATGGCAGGGCAGGCAGCAGCAGTCTCCCTTTCCTTTTTATCCCAGGTAGGTTAAAAACTTTTTGAGTAGCTCCACCACACCCAGGATGGGGTTTCCCATTACCCACAGCTAGAATTATGCTAAACCAGTTAGTGAAGTAAACCAGCACCACACACCCTTAATCCCATTATCCTAGATCCACCTGCCTCTGACAAACTCCATCTATGACTTAGTGAGGTTTTGGGGAGACATCTTGCAGAACATGGTGAGGTGCCCTTTCATCTGGGGCTGGGGCAGGTCTGGGACTGCTCAGATCTACAGGGCAGCAGTTCCACAGGAAGGAAGAGCTTTCTCTGCTGAACACATCTGAAAGCTATCTTACAACCAGTGTCACGCCTTCATTGGGGTCCGTAGATGCTCCCAAGTGCTAGGTGATAGCCTCCAGACTCTTCATTAGTGAGAAGAAGCAGGTAAGATGGGGGGTTCCCTAAGGTCACCTCAACCAGGGACACCAGACTGAGTCTGCATGTGACCTTCACTCCTGCTTCCTTTCTGTTTTGCTTGTCCAACCCTGGTCCCATCTGTGGGACCTGTCTCTTGCTTTGGAAAGGTTCCAAGGTCAGTTAGTGATCTGGGCCATGGAAACTGAGACATTTTCACCCGATGAGGCTTCCTGGTGATACCGCCAGCAGGGCGGCTTCATGGTGGTTGGACTTGGACTTCAGGTCTCCAAAGTGTGTGCCCTGAGCAGGATGAGGCAGGTGGACACTGAACCTTCTCGCATGTCCTGGTCTCCTGGACCATGTTCTGCATTGGGAGAGAGTCACTAAGTCCAGGCCAGGGTCAGGTCAGGGTGGACTTCACCTCCTGATTATGTCAAAGAATTAGCAGAAGAGATGCTTCACATTTTCTATTTTATAAGAAAATTCTACCATAATTTCATGTACTGAAGAGAAGCAAAATAGTAGAGAGAATCCATAAATGCTGTTTTCTCTGCTTCGTCAAATACTGTTTTATTCCCCGGTGGCTTGTCCCCCTCTGTTTCTGAGTTACCTGAGCTGTGGTGCCCACTTAGCCTTGAATACTTCAGCACTTGTTTCCTCACCACAAACTCTTCTCCCTGCTTCTTCAGATGCCCCATCAGGTCCTTTGTAACAGAAGAACCCAGGGTACTGTTTTGCCTTGAAACTGTCCTGTGTTTTGGTCTCTCAGATCTGAAACATGTCCGGCTTCTTCGCCTTCTGTGACACTGTCTTTCGTGAGTGGTACTTGGCCATTCACCTGGCAATGTTAAATGTGGGCTGTCCGCCGTCTGCTCCTGACACATGGGGCAGGAACATGGCAGAAGCCAGCCCGAGTCCCTCCCCAGCATCACAGCAGGGGGCACGTGCTGTCAATTGGCCCAGACGGGCATGCTCGTGCTGCTGGATGGGCTGTGGTGGTGTCCACTATAAAGTTCCATTTCACCGTTAGCAGTGCGTGTCCCTCGGAGAGGCGCGCTACGCCTGTGAAAACAGCCCGTGGATGCGAAAACATTCACTCAGATGCTTTAGCACATATCAATCGTCTTTCTCTCAATTATTATTGTGGCTGCCAAGAGATTTAAAAATCTGTGGTCTTTCTAGATTTATGCCTCACTGGGCGCGGTGGCTCATGACTGTCATCCCAGCACTTGGGAAGCTGAGGCAGGAGGATCATTGCAAGTTCGAGACCAGCCTGGGCTACAAAGTGAGCTCAAGGCCACTTTTCTTGTGGCCTTGTGTATAGTGAGACAAAAAAAGACAACCTCCCCTGAGAAAACCAAAAACCAAATGAACAAAGACCAGTTTATACCTGATTTCCTGCTTAGTGGAATAATATTTATTTGTGATGATGTAGATTCTTAAGTTCCCAGTTTTTCTAATAGTCTATAATTTTCTACTCTCCCTGTTTATCAGGATGTATAAATTGCCCAGATTTGGCTGATGGAGCCTTTTAAAATTAGCTCATGTGACTTTTTGACATATATTGGTAGATTTTTGGGGCCGTTTTCTGGTTCCTGACACAGGGTATTGGGGACACATCATGTATATTCTCTGTCAAAGCCCTGGATGGAAGCACTTCTCTAACGTGACTTGGTTGTTTTGGCAGAGAGTGGTATTTAGAAACTAGGATCTCATCACATCCATCCAGCCAGCCATAAGGTATAATATCTATCTATCTATCTATCTATCTATCTATCTATCTATCTATCTAAATTTTTATTTCTCCTCTCTCTCTCTCATAGTTTTTTGAGACAAGGTCTCCCTATGCAGTTCAGGCTCATCTTGAGCTCACTTTGTAGCCCAGGCTGGTCTTGAACTTGCAATGATGCTCCTGCCTCAGCCTCCCGAGTGCTGGGATTACAGATGTGTGCCATGACCCCCAATCTTCCTTCCCTTCCCTTCCCTTCCCTTCCCTTCCCTTCCCTTCCCTTCCCTTCCCTTCCCTTCCCTTCTCTTTTTCTCCTTCCTTCCTTCCTTCCTTCCTTCCTTCCTTCCTTCCTTCCCTTCATCCCTCCCTCCCTCCCTCCCTCCCTCCCTCCCTCCCTCCCTTCCTCTGAAGTGGTTCTGGAGATCAAACCCATAGGGGCTCTACCACTTGGCTATATCGCCATCCTTTTTATTTTTTATTTTGACACAGGGTATCTCCAAGTTGGCCAGGTGGGACTTAAACTTCTGATCCTTGTGCTTCATTCTCCCTAGTGCTGGGACCTAAATACATTATCAAGCTTAGCTATGTACATTTATTGAGTTTCCAGGGCTATTTCCATGCCTTGTGAACATATTCTAAAACCATCACCCCTGATTCAAATCTTGACCTTGAACTTCTTAGTTGGTAAGGCTGGAAAGTCACAAAGATGAACCTTCCTGTCTAATTCCCCAACACACATTAAACAGAGATCTAAGTTCCTGATCTCACAGTGGATTGCTGGTGCATCGTGTGATGTGATGCACGTGGCAAGTGTATGAGTGTGTCCTGGGGGATTCACAGGTGGCCAGCTCTGTGATTGTCCCAAGAACCTGAGACTCTAGGGTGGGACCACTCTGTGCCAGACAGTGGTCTGTTCTCTGCCTCATGAGGCTGCTAGGGACCAGGAGCTTAGAGGCCAAGGGAGAGAACGGCTGGACATCAAACCAGCCTTGGCTGAAAGCAGCTCAGGAAGACACAAGACGATGGCGAACCTGATCATGAGGAAACTGTTGACAGGTGGGAAGAGGGAAGAGGAGAATGTGTTTGTGCCTGTGTGGGACCCCTGGGTATTTAGACTGATTTCAAGGAAGGATATGAAGGGACCATGAGTACCATGGTACTTGGGCTTCAGCACTGTTAAAAGGTGCCACTTTGACATTCTGGATGGGGTCCTGATGTCCTGTTCACAGAATATCAGCTCCGTGCTGAGTTCAGGGGAAACAGGGGGCATCATTTTCTACTCCCCACTAAGAGCATCCCAGCACTTGAACTTTCAGTGAGCTTAGAGGTCCAGCTTAGAGGTCTGTATCAGCAGGGACAGGACAAAGGTGACATCTAGGACTTGCTGACCACATATATTAAGAGTTTTATGCACATCTCACTGCACAAACACAGTGACATTCTTGTGAGGTAGGCACCATTATTGTCACTTGAAAGAATAGAAAGGGAGGCTCAGAGACGTTTGACAGTTCGGGCAAGGTCACGCTTCCTGTAGTGTGATGGGGTGCGAAGAGAGTCACTGTCCCTGTGAAGCCTCTCTTTTGGCTCTTACAGGATTCCTTGGAGAGACCCAGGCTGAGGAGGACTCATTCATATGTGTTTCCATGGGTTCTTTCCAGGCTGAACTTCCTGAGGGTCTGACGCCGTATCTTGGCTGTTCCCCTGTGCTCACCCAATGGCTCTTTACCAGTGAGTGATTGGACCTCAGCTGTCTGTATCAGCTCCAGGTGGAGGGGTCCCACCTCCATACCCCTGACGACTTCTAGAATTGGAAAAGCATGCCCACCTGGGCTTGTGAGGGACAGCAGACGTGTCTCAGTTCACATGTTGACTTGGCTTCTTTATTAGTGGCTGCCTGGAATCTTATGATGAGAAAACCCCAAGACTGCCTCCCAGCCAATGGTGATGAGGGGCTGGTGGATGAATATAGATATACACTTGCATGTAATATGTTCTAAATAATTGATGTTCTAGGTTGACCAGTTGTCCCTAAGGCACCTGAAGATTAAAATCGTGATGTCTGGGCCCCACCCTAATTCAGCTGAACCCTAATTTCTGAGGGATAGGGTCGGAGCTATTTCCAAATTGTGTTTTCAAATAAAGCCACACTAGGAAATACCACTGGACCACTCTTGTCGTTAGGAGTGTTCCAGGGTTATGGGCCTCAGTCCACCTTGTTGTCTGCAGCTGTGCTTTGGCTACAATAATACAGTGGCCTCTTATTAGCAATGACTGTGTCTAGTGACATTCTGGGTCTTTTGTTACCTTGAATTATTCTTACACATCCTGCCACGTACAGGAATTTGAATAGCCTGCTGGTGGTTGATGATTTAAAACAACTCAAATCTCGTTGCAGACGTGGGGTAGAAAGTTTTCCTTGATGGAACATTGCAGGGGTCCTTTTACTCCAGAGGAAATAATTCGGTGTACCAGACTGCAATAGTTTGCCTCTAATTCTCAGATTTCTCATTGGTGACATGGGAATACAAGGAGGAGAAGTAAAAATGATGAAAACACAATGTGTATGTGTATTAATTCCCCCAGATGAGTGTAATTATTTTTCATTGTAAGCATATGCTAATAAAAAGAATCTAAAGAGAAAAGGTAAAATAAGAATGCAAAGAAAATGAGGAATATATAATAAGGGCCTAATAAATATTTGTTGGGTGAATAGATTGGGAAAACACAAAATCAGAGTACTTGTAAAAAATCTGGGAAAAAAAAGAGAAAGATGTAGAGGTATCTTGCTGGCCACACCATCGCATGCCGCGTGGTCAGGAGGGACACATGCCTCTGTCACAGGCTCATGGGTGGCAAGGGACTGCACCTAGGAGCTGCGCATAAGGCACCGTCCCCGAAAGACTTCAGAAATCACCACACCCATCCCCTTCCTTGCAGGATGTGCAAAATTTGGTCAGAGTGGCTGAAGTATTGCCCACGTATCCTGCAAGCAGAGGAAGCCAGGACCGCCTTCCGACCTCTGGTTCGTTGCTCCTTCTGTGACACAGTTCGTGCTTGGCGGGTGGTGGGGCCTCTCTGGGTCCTTGGGAATCACTGCCAAGGAGATCATGAGTATGAACAGAGTTCATTCCCGACTGTTCCTTCCACACAAAAGGAGCCAATAGTGTTCACGCCTTTCCCTCCAGCACGCCCTGTTCACACGGAGCGATGTTTTGTTTTTGTGGATGAAACGCCCATGTGCAGGGATTTGAGGGCCCTGATTAATTCTCGACTGAAAGAAGCGTGGAGAATGACAGTGTACAAGGAACAAATGGCGGCTGGCAGGGGGCGAAGCGGCATTTCCAAGGTCTGTTTACTGATTGTCTCTTGTATTTCATGAAAGGCAGCAGGCATTTCTGGACAAAGTAGCAGGAAGCCAGTTAAAAAGAAAAGCTCAGGGGAGAAGAGGGTGTTAAAAATGGCTTGAAAACAAACTCACAGTTTTCAAGGCTTTATCACTGCCAGGTCCTCCTGCTGAGTGAGAAGCCGTTAAAGCGAAAACTTTCTGTCCCTTCTGCACATTCTGGTGAAATGAGTTGGACATTTCAAGCCATGAAGAACGAACACGAGACTGGAAAGTGAGGGACTTTGGTTCAAGTCCACGAAGTGGAATTCTGAGTGTGTGAGTGGCCATCTCTGTGCTTAGCCCATGCAGCTTTAGTAATGAATGCTTACACCACAGGGCCGTGATTAATGAACACACTCATTTACTAGCCCTTACAGCACACCAGGTGCGTTAGGACCCACAGAGTGATCTCCCTGGGCCTTTATAGAGCTGTCTGAATAGCCCTGGTCAGGCCCACTGTACTGCTATGGATGCCAAGGTCAAGCTCCTTGCTCAAGGTCACATAGCTAAGATGTCACAGGTGGTTTAAGTCGGTCTGGAATTGACATCGTCCCACATAGTAAGAAGGTGAGTCCAACTGGTTGCAAAGGAAATGGAACAAAGTCCCCATACTCCAGAGATGTATTGATCCCTCACTCCTTTTCTTGTGCTAGGGACCCAGAATTACAGGTCGGTTAGCATCATTGTCTTTGCTTTCATGAACCCAGCGTTGCGGTCCATGGAGCTCTCAGGTGCTGGGCTGGCAGGGGCTTGGTGGCGGCAGCAGGGTGTCTCATGCTTTGGATTCAGATTTGCATGGTGTTTATGGAGTACGGGGCCCAGGCAGGTGGGGATACGAGGTGGGGCCAGAACAGAGGCTTGGGACTGGATTTGTATTAGGGATAGAACCAAGAATACATTGGCACCAAGCTATTTTTATTTTGATACAGGGTCTCGCTAAGTTGCCCAGGCTGTCTTGGGACTGGCAATCCTCTTGCCTCAGTCTGCCAGGTAGCTGAGATACAGAGACGAGCCACTGAGTCTGAGCAAAATTTGACTAACTGACCACTTTTCTCCTCCATATAAAATTTCATCATTATCTTTTGCCATCTCGTTTTGTGTTTGGCAGTAAGGGAGTCTTTTCCAGCAATTTTCCATCTAATTTAGTGATTTTCAATTTAGTTTCTTATTAATGATTTGCATCGGTCATATTTGTTATGAGTCAGATTAAAACCCAATAAATTAGATTTGTCTTTAAAGCAGGTGTGTGAGAAACTTCTTAATAAGTTACAGATGTTCCCGGATTGGTCTACGAGTCCTGTGGTGGCTGGTTACACTCTAATTCAAACCTTTCATACACGGCCGTCATGTTGAATACTGTGTGTTGTTTACATTTGGCTGGAACTAAGAGGAAGAAGAGGATCCCAGCGCCAGCGTATTTAACGGATTCAGGCACAGAGGGCAGTAGCTGGAACTCCCTCTGTGTACCACAGCAGCATGGGCGAGGGGCAGGAACACAACGCGTAGGGCCAAAATAACTGATGGAAAGATGTGGGTCCTTATCTAAGCATAAGTGTCTGGAGAGAGGCGGGCGCAGCGCATGTGAGGGGGACTCACCGTGTTCGCCGACACCTGTCCAGTAACAGCCCGGGCCACACACTGCGGGACTCCTTGCGGTTTCATGAACGGTGCTGTGCCATACCTGAGAGTTCCTTGTAACAGAAGTGAGGGAAGAAGACTGGGGGCTTGACATGTGACTCAGCTTCTTACCAACTCTGCTATTCTGGGTAAATCTCTCTGTTCTCTTGCTCTTATTTTCACGTCTGAAAAATAGTAATAAAACCTATCTTACTAGTTATGGGGTAGATCCTTGATACTTAGTACCTGTACCATAGATTAAATCCTTAGGAATCAATCAGTTAGTTGGAGAGTAGCACTCTACAAAATTTAAGTCTTCTTTCTCCGGCATTGCGTGTCCTCGCCCGTGACGCCTGCGCTGCGTGTCCTCGCCTCTAACTACATCATCCCTGGCTCCTCTTGTCATTTTCCTAGTCCTCAGATTTTAGACCAGCGCCGGCACCAAGCATGGGCTAAGTGAAAGTGTGTGTAGTGAGTGAATGAGCATCTGGATGAACAGAGGATCCTGAATCTACTGGAGGAGAGGAGAGGACACTGATTTTTGTCCCCATTCCCTCTCTGGTGTTTTGGAAGGACTTTAGCAAGGATGGGTTTGTGGTACCCAAGCACCAGTGTATTTAAAGGATTCAGGCACAGAGGGCAGTAGCTGGAACTCCCTCTGTGTACCACAGCAGCACTGGCGAGGAATCCATTGTCTTTTACCTTCTGATGAGTCACTGTGGCTCCCATGTCCTTGCATTTCATTAGCTGGCTGAAGTTGTCAGCCTAAGTACCCTACTGTTCAGTCACAAGGTCACAAGTTCACAAGGTCAGCTGACTCAGAATGGCTGCTTTTCCATGTGCCTAGCCGGCAGTCACACCCAGCCTGACAACTGCCTCCCCACCCTTTTAAAATGCAATAGTAAAAAATACTTAAAAAGGAAGTCTAGTTATTTGTGTGCATCAACTATGTTATGTATTTTTCATGCAGCCCAGGACAACTCCTTTTCACTAATAAAAAGGAGGGTCAAAAGGTGGACGGCAGGTTGGACATGTCTGGAATAGAGTATTTGAATAGTCACCATCATTCCAATGTCCCCCAACAATCAGTGCTTTCCAGACAAGGCCAACTGTCTTCAGCAGTTATTTATAGCCAAATCAAAGTGAGGATCTTTATGCCAAGAGCATTGTTTCTTCACTTACCTCCCCCATGTCAATCTGTCTATTTATTTAGTGTCTGCTGCAGTGATTAGACATAATGAATGTGATAGGATTTGGTTGCCAATTTGATGGTGCTAAAGACAAAACAGTTCACTGTTCTTATCTTTAAAGACAAAGACTCACAGCAGTAAAAATGGACTTAAAGCTTTCCAGTCCAGTGGTCCTGTGTTACTGTGTCAGTCAACACAAAAAAAGAGAGGATTCTATGAGCTCACGGTTTCAGAAGCTCAGTCCATGGTTATCTGGATCCACGGTAGAAATATTATGGTGGAAGGATATGGTGGAGGACAGCTGTGCAACTTATGGTACCCAGAAAGCAGAACACAGGGAAAGAGTCACAGAGGCAGGGACAAGATTCAGTCCTGAAGTTGCTACCCTGTAACTATTCAGACACAGCCAGGCATGTGTTTTACTGATCTTCCAGGCATCTCTCCAGCCAAGATCAGCCATCCTAGTTACAGATGAAAAAACCTGAGGATTAAAGAAGTCACTTAATTGTTGAAGTCAGGTTATGTTTTGAAAAGGACATACATTAGGAAATCTGAGTTTTCAGTTCTCATTCAGGTTTAATCACATACAGTATGTGTAATTTTGAGATAATTCTTAGTGTCACTGAGTCCCCATTTTCCTTTCTGGAAGGTGGGGAAATGGATATATCTTCTGTGCTGATTTTCCCTATGTAAGTAGGAGGAAAAATGCCAGCAGCTCAGCTTATCTAGAACAAAGTTCTTAGAGTCTAAAAAACAACAGGCTAGACAGGAGCCAAAGTGAACTGACAGTGGAGAAGAAAACAGGGTCAGGTGACACAGAAGAAATAGCTTAGCAAGGTTGAACGGAGACAACAGGCCTCCATAGAGAGACTGTGGCGCTCTGGTGGGAAGAGAGTGGAATGAACTTTTCTGCTCATGGAGAAATGGAGGGCTGACCTGGGCCGGGAGAATCCTAGGCAGTGGAAGCCGCAGTGAGAACACAGGCCCTGCTTCCTCGGCATCCCCAGAGTGAAGGTTGGTGAGTGAGGGTGGAGGGCTCGCTGCACGCAGCCCTGCACTGCAGAAGGGGCAGGCAGGCTGCTTCCACAGCTGCCCCATGGCCAGTCTCCTGGAGTCAAGGTAGTCCAGTGAAGGAGGCAGACCGCGGTCCAGTGAAGGAGGTAGACCATAGTCCAGTCAAGGCAGACCACGGTCCAGTCAAGGAGGCAGACCGTGGTCCAGTCGAGGTAGAAAGTAGACCTTGGTCCAACTGCTGGCTGTTGGCTAGCAGCCCAGGGGAATTCCACTGAGAGGAACTGGCCAGGACCACCCAGGCTCTGGAGCTCTGTTCCCACTGTTCCAGGCCTCAGGCCCAGGGTGGACTGCCTTTGGTCTTCCAGTCTGAACAAAAACTCACCCTGCCTGGCAATCTGCTCCTTTACATGAGCCTAAGGAAAGGCACCATGAATCCGGAACAGTTGAAGTTTTGTTGACCATCTTTACCAGACTGCATCATTCTCTCATTTTTTATTCTCACTGTACTTTAAAAATTTTTATATCTATTTTCCTCCTTCTCTACACTACTCTCCACACCTTTATCCCATTATTTTACACCATTTTCTTTTAAGAGCCTCTCTGGGTATCAGTGCATTGCCTATGCTTACTTGCCTGTTTTGTTTTTCTTGCTTGTTATTTATTTTCCCAGTATAGTGTTTTAAGGGTAAGGCGCTCTCCCCTGTTCGCTTCTACCCCTGCTTGCTTTTGCTCCTATCTCCTTGCCTGGCCTCATTCCCCTGTGTTTTTCTCATTCTTGCTTTTGACCTCTCTCCACTCTCTGCCTTTTCAATGGGCTCCTTTGAACATTTTCCCTCGTACTTACATCCAGCGCAGAACCTTTCCCCACCCCATCCCCCTCACTCCCTGCTGTGATCCCTTCCTGAATATATAATAACATGTCCTTAACATCAGTAGGACCCTTTACCCCTCTCCTTTCTCTTCTTTCTCATAACACAGAGCAGAGGAGTTAGAGAGAAAATTGTTTTCTATGTTTTTACCCTTTAGTCTATTCTTCCTCTCTTTGCCGCTTTGGTGTTATACAAGCCCCTGGGCTACAGGTCATTGCATGAGTTGTCGTAATGTTTATGTAATAACTAAGAACTTCTTCTCTAGACTAGATTTATATTTATTTATTTTTTGGTTACCAGTGATCAAACTCATGACCTCGCGCTTACCAGGCAGGCGCTTAAGCCACTGAGCTAAATCCCCAGCTCTTCCCTAGACTAAATAGAGACTCAAATCAGGGTCTTGTGACATGAACTATATGACGTGTAATTTTTTAAATAGATTCTACTGCAACAGATTAGCCTCCTAATACCATAACTGAACTGATTCCATGGGAATCATCCTGACTCAGAGGACAACTGAGTGCCAGTGAATTTATCTGCCAAAGCCACCGTTACACCCAGGGAGAGGGAAAAAAGTGTTCTTCACCCAAGATCACAGGCTCAATCAGACTCGGCAAGAAAACTTGCAATTTGACAGGAGGAGGTCCCAAGTCTGAGCTAACCCCACTGTCACCCTGACCCACACACCTGATCAAGACTCAACTAAAAGGGAAAATTCTAGGCCAGTCTCTTTAACAAACATACTGCAACAGTGTTCAACACAATATTAGCAAATAGAATATGGCATCTTATCAAAAAGCTGATATACGATGATCCAGTAGGTTTTATTCCAGAGATGCAACGATGCTTTAGCATATATAAGTTTATGAATGTAATACAGCACATAAGCAGGAACCAAGGAAAAAACTACCTGATTAGAACAGCAGAGGCAGAAATGGCTTTCAACAAAACCTAATGTAGTTTTATGATAAAAACCCTCAAGAAAACGGGCATAGAAGGACTACATCTGGATATAATCAAAACTGTCTATGACAAGGCAATTGCCAGGACCATCCTTAATGGGGAAAGACTAAAAGCATCCTCCCTAAAACCAAGAACAAGACAAGGATGTTCACTATCACCTCTGCTGTTCAACATAGTACTTGAAACATTAACCAAACTATTAGGCAAGAGAAAGATATAAAAGGGACCCATAGAGGATAGGATGAACTGAAATTATCATTATTTGCAGATAACATGATACCATACATGGAAAACTCAAGGAACTCCACCAAGAAATTCCTAGAATTAATAACCAGTTTCAGCAAAGTAGCAGTACACGAGATCAATGCCAAAACTCATTAGCATGTGTGTATACCAACAACGAATGGGATGAGACAGAAATTATGAAAACAATACCACTCACAGTCACTTTATGAAAAACAAAATACTTAGGGATTAACCTAACCAAAAAAAATCAAAGAACTCTACAAAGAAAACTATAGAGCTCTGAAGAAGGAAACTGAAGAGGACATCAGAAAATGGAAAGATGTCGCTTGCTCATGGATTTGGTAATTAATCTTGTCAAAATGGTTATACTTCCGAAACTACAATATTTCAGGTTCGATGCAGTCTCAATCAAAATACCAGCAGCATACTTTATAGATCTAGAGAAAATCCAACTCTTTCCTAACTCCTCTCATGAACCATTTCTAAAGGTATAGACATGGCAATGACTCTGTTTCTCTCATACCCAAACTGTCACTTTCCCATTTCTAGGAGAAAATGCTTAGCACCCACCATCTATTTTGGCCCAAGGTCTAGGCGGTGTCCAAGGTGAAATAGCGTGGCGGGGGGAGGGGCGGGGGGGTGGAAAGCTGCTTACCTCGTGGAAGCCAGGAAGCAGTGAGAAAAGGGCGGGGTCCGTGAGAGAGGCATGCCCCCTCCAGGTCATTTTTCCCACCACCCACCCGCCTCTTGTAACCCAGCCCACCCCCTAACAGCACCTCAGCACTGCCATGATCTCATGACCCGCCAAAAGCCCCGCCTCTAGGCCAATGCATAAGCTTCTGGGAGTCACTGTAGTTCTCAGCCGTAACGCACCAGTCACTCTACACTGCCTTCTCCTAGCTCACTGGCGATGCTGAAGAGTGAACTTCTGTGTTCCTGACCCTCAGAGCGACCTAGTTCTGTTTTTTATGAATGTAGGGAAGCAGGATCATATAGCAGTTCCTCTCCATAAACATAAAATCCTAGCAGGAGGGGGAGTGGGTGTAGCAGAGCTGGGGACAAACACCTGTATGGTCACCCTCCAGGCAGCTGGTACCCCAGGTACCCCCCTGGGCTCTGACTCCTGTCTGTTCCCAGCTACAAATCCCCCTGTAGTCCCAGGACCTTAAGGGACCGAGCGCCTGGCCCTGTGGGGTCATGAGCTGTCCTCCCTGGACCATGCCCACCCTATGAAGTGGACCTTTGCTTTTTTCACTCACTCTTGTTACCCCTGTTTAATAAATTTACTCTTTCTCCCTTTGGATGTCCTGCTCAGTTCTTTGGGACACCAAGAGCCTGGAAGTAACTCCCCTGAGATGCCCTTCAGCTAGCACTAGGAAGCTGTGTAGAACATATGCCCGCCCTCAGGTTCCGAAGAGCAGGAGGCGGAGGAATCCTTCAGCAACCCTCTAGATCCCCATGGAGCACTGAGCCTCTGGCCTCGGGGGCTGAGCCAGCTGTTGTGGCTTCAGAGCAAAGCTGAGGAGCTGAGAAGACTCAGAGGACTTGTGCCGAATAGTGGCACACTGTCCATCCTGGCAGCAGCTGAAGCCAACCTGCTGGCATCTGCTGCAGAGGGCTGATGAAGGCAAATGACATCAGACAGTGCAAGGGGAGATGGCACGGAAGTGAGGGGGTCCTCTTAGGGGGTGCACCTGAGAGCACTCTGCGCACTGCTGGAAGCACACATGCGGGTGGGTGTTCCGCTTCAACTCGGGGTTTAACTGTGATGGCGATCGCTTCAAGCAAAGGCTGCGTGGGAGGCTGTTTGCACTGCAGAGCTGGGAGCTCCTCTCTGCCTCCTTTGAGCCTCTCCTGGGAAGACACAGCCTACTGCTCTGAGCGTGGCCTGATTCCTACTTCTCTAATGACAGGGGTTATCAGCCCAAGACAGACCCTTATTAGCCAGGCTTATTCACTCAGGCAGCCAGTCTTTTAACGGCCATTCCAATGGGTGCATAGATATGTGTGTATGTGTCTTTGATTGGACAGAGGGGTCACATATTTAAAGGGTTGGGAGAAATGTTTATTGAAGGTATCTTTTTTTTTTTTTTCACTAGAGCTCAAAATGAGTAATAATGACTTTCAAGGCAGGAATGGTCCATGGATCCTGAATCCTGGCAGCATGAGGGGTGCAGTTGTGGGGCAGGCAGGCGGGTCCTGGCAGTTTCCCTGTGGCCTGCACGGGACAGTTGGCACCAAGCTTCAGAGGGAAGGACTCCGAGGTCAGCCTGGAAGGTGAGATGGGACCTTTCTCTTTCGGCTTAGTGTTGAAGCTGATCAGCGTACAGGGGATGATCAAAATCTACAGTGAATGTTTAAATTTCAAAACTTTATTACAATAGTAAGATCTAGAACATACTATAAATGGTGAAACAGGAAGTAATCACTCAAGGAAAAAGGAGCTAGGAGGTGGGGGGAGGGAAAGAAAGAAGGGAAAGGGAGAAAAATGAAAGTTAGCTATACTATTAGTGTCTCTTAGTTCACTGAGAAGAAGGTTTTGTGCTAATATTGATTGGAGGATTTTTTATGCACATATCTTCCTCTGCGTATGCACTGTACTAACTATTGTTATTCTCCTATTATATTGTTATGCAATTCCATTTTACATTTTTTCAATTAAAAAGAAAAAGGTTATTACAGTGAAAGCCACCTTACCATTGACTACCCTCAAAAACCTCCCCCTTGCTTCCAATACACTAATCCCACCATTCTCGACACTTTCTGAAGCAGCTCTGAAAGAACTCTTTCCTGCGTGTCTTTACAAGGGGTGACCAAAAACAGGGTGGCTGCTGCTGCTGCTGCTGATGCCAACAGAAAGCCAGGCTTGTGAAAGTGTCATTGATCACCCTCACTCACCTGAGTCACCAGACCAGGAATTAATCAGGAACCCTACCCTGGATGGGTGTGTGGTCTCAGAGGGAGGATCATTGGCTTTGGAACCTGGCTTTGATTTTGGCATTATCTTGATTTTATTCTTTGTAGATTTCAATCTATATAGTCATCTGTTTTCTCCTCTACAAAATGGAGCTAATAATAGGTAGTTTATGGCTTAAACATGAGTTCACAGAAAATTCTTAAAATAGCCTGATGCATAATGTGAGCAATAGGTCACAGGATAGACCAGGATGATTTTGATGGTGATAATAACTGAGCCTTGGGCTGGGGACTTAGTTCAGTGGCATAAGTGCCTGCCTGGCAAGTACAAGGTTGTGAGTTTGATGCCCGGTAGAAAAACAAAAAAACAAAACAAAACAAAAAAACAACCCTGAGCCTTAGGTTTATGAATGTACTGCACTATGTAAAAATATTGTCCTTTATCAGTTGTGTGTCTTTCATGAATTGTGATAAATGCTCATAATATATTCTCACTGCAACCATTAACATTGATGATATTCTCCTGGTTTTACAGATGAGAAATTGTAAAGTGAGAAACTGAAGCTCAGGGAATTTATGTGACTTTCCTAAGTCTCGGAGCCAGCAAACAGCAGAGCCAAAATCTAATCCCACCTGGAATCTCTTTACTAAGTTGCTAAGAAAGCAGCTGACACTATTCACAACTGGAGATTGCTCTCCTTATCATCACAGACTTACTGAGGCTAAGAGTGGGTAAGACATCTGCAGAGCACCCTGCCCAGCACTGTTCACTGCTACAGAGACACTCCCCACCACTCTCTGATCTTACAATTTAATATTCTTAACAGCTCAATATTAAATATTACTCAATATTATTTGATATTAAAGTATGTGTATATCTGCCCCATTAATGTGTTTTACCATCTTCTAACTACAGTGTCGCCGTACCTGTAACCCAACTGACACATAACGGGCTCACAACTGAGAGTTGTTGGATGTGCAGACTTTGTACCTCTTCTGTGCTAGTGAATATGTTATACATTACTTATTCAACCAACACCAACACAGGCTGTGTCTTTGTGTTTTGCTGAAGCTTGGAGTAAGTTATTTGAAGGTTACATCTACTTATTTCTTTCCTCCCCTTTCAACAAAATACATACCAAACACTCCCTGCAGACTCGCCCTGCTGTGCTGAGCTTGTGCGCCTTGCTGCCTTTCCCACCAGACTTTGTGGCCAGGGAGTGTGGCAGATTCATCTCTCTGCCCCCTTGTATGCTGCTGATCTTGGTTTCTGAATCAGCGGGAAGGTGGAGGCCAAGCCTGTGGGCAAGATCTCTGCCTGCAGCTCCTTCCCCCGGAGGCCGGTTTCCTGCACTGCATTCTGCACCCTGCATCTTAAAGGTTCCTCTCCCTACCAGCAGCCCCCTACTGAAGACTAAGTTTCTTATGCATGAACCTCTGGGGGGCATGAACCATATCCGCATAACCACGGTACCACCTGATTTAAAGATGTAACCCAGGCACTTCCTGGTGCACCACCAGGCTTTAACCATTTGTGCTGCGTTCATCACTTCTTGATTGGTGGCCTACCCATTTACTGGGTTACTTCCCATCTGCCCTCTGCTGAATGTCAGCCTCATGGTTGAAAGCTGGAAATCTCCTGTCTTCCTCACCACGCATCCTCCTCACCTACAATAACCCGGAGCGTGGGGAAGCAACACAGCCGGTCTTCTTCAGCCGGAAGGTGGCACTCGATGAGGGGCAAGGGGCTAACTTTGCCTGCTTTGTGACTCTAGCCAAATCACTGTTATAAGATTCAGTTTCTCTGGCAGCAAAGTGGGAACCACGATACCTAGAGATAGGCAGAGCGCATGCTCAGGCATTTCCCACAAGGCCTCTGGGAAGCCCCTTCCAGGGCGAGAGTTTGGTGAGCTTATCATGCTATGGATTTCAGCCTTAAAGTTGAGCTCTTTGGAAGAGAATGGGTTGGATTGGGGGATAACTTATAGTTGCTAGTCTCATGGGAGATTGATATGGAAGTCAGACATGATACTAAGTTTTGTTGTGAAAAATATAATTAATTAATTGGTTTGACCAGTGTTATGGAAACAAAGTGGTAATCAGAAGGCTGCCTGGGGGTTATGGGATGGGAAAACAAGATGTGAGTTAATTAGTGTAAATATTAGCCATTTCAAGGACCTGGGTTGGAGGGTCCTCAAGTTTCATCACAATGGGTCCTATGGGCAATACCTTTGATATTTTGAGCTAGTCTTGTGCTATCACCACTGACTGCCATCCCTTATGAGTAACAGAGGCCACCTGGAATCAAGGGTGATAGATTGTTTGTAGAGCTGGCCATGGCAATTCCACATGCCCCATTGTGATTGAGACTTGAGATACCTCCCATCAAAAGCTGGAATCTGTTTCCCTTGCCTTTAAACCTGGGCTCGTCCATTATGTGGCTTGAGCAACTGAAGAGATGTGTGAATTCTGAGCCCCAGCCTGGAGGTGTCTTGCAGAATTTGTTCCCACTCCCTTAGTGCCCTGTTGTCTTGTAAGCAGGTTGGGACTCCTAGAGATAGAAACAGTTGATGTAGAAAGAGATTGTAATTGAAGGAAGGCATTGTAGCTGTTCTGGTTGCCTGTTGAAAGCTCCTGACCACCATGATACCATAATCTCCCTAAGATACTGTCACCTGACCACAAATGCCTAACCAAATCTAGCGATACCATGTGCATCCAAAGGCTGTCCAGGTGAGCCTCATATGAGCCACAAAGTTGTGAGAAGGAAATGGTGATTGTCACTAGCTGTGGTTCTACATGGCTGTAATCCCAGCACTCTGGAGGCTGAAGCAGGAGGACTATAGTGAGATTGAGGCCAGCTTGGACCAAATAATTCAAGGCCAGCCTGAACTACCTAGCAAGACAAGCAAACAAAAAATGCTGTTTGTCAAACCACTAAGTTTCAGGATATTCTGGCTCACAGCAATGTATTACTGACATATGGGGAAAGAGAGCTGTTTTCCCACTGGGTACTGTGCTGAGAAAATGGGGCTGCAGGAGCCTGCCGTGCTAAGAAACTGCCTAGAGAATAAAACCAAGCAGAAACAAGCAGGACCACACGATAAGAGAATTAGAACCTGGAACAATATTATCTGAATTCCTGTATTCAGCCAGGACACAGCTGTCAGACATAAGCTTCACAAGACTTCCTAGTTAAGCAAATGAAAAACTCCTCTTTTAAAAAACCTATTATGCACCAGGATTCTGCTATCTGTAACAGAAAGAGCCCTAACTGAGATGTATTTGCTGACTCTGTTATTATATGCAGTTATATTTTGGCCAAGTTTTACTAGCCTGGTGATCTCCATTATCTTTAAAGTTAGTTTATAGTTCTCTCAATAAGCCCTGGTTTAAAAAAATTCTTTCTGACAAATTATAGCTTATTCATCCAGAAGCCCTTTGTTTCACATTTGCTACGTGCAGGAAACTGTGGTAATTGCTAAAAATGTAGCAGATAATATGACAAGCCCAGTGTCCTACTCTCCTCTCTAAGTTATCTAATTAGAGTCATGCTAAATTCCAGGAGAAACAGAAATGAGAATTATCGAAACCTGTGCATTCTATTGCACTGTCGTGGTAAAGGCACCTCTGCAAAGGCACCTAGCATGTCTCCAGACAAACACATTGAGTTTTCTTTTCACATTCGAGATGAAACTTATCAGCACCTTCTGAGGTACCTGCTCCCATCTTCCAATGTGTCCCCCTTAAACGCACTTTATTCTGCACCTGCATCTCAAATGCATGCAACATCCCCAGTTTGCCAAATGTGGAAACAGTGAGGCACGGAGAAGTGCCTCATTTTCAGGGCATTCTAAATTCAGGAGGCCCATGGTCATGGACTCACTGGAGGTTGGGACTCCTGACACACCTCTGAAATACTGCCTCTGTCCTCCCCACCCTCATCTCCTGTGGAGAACTCAAGTTCTTTGATTTTTTTCTTTTGCCTTTATTACTTTCAAGCCCCAGTTCTCGGCTGAGATAAACGACAGTCCCCAAATGCTGTGATTTAATGGAAGGAAATTTACTTGACTTAGTGTACAAATTTGCCAAGGGAAGGGAATCTGATAAGGATAATTACATCCACATCGAAGTGTAAATTACAGGAAGTGTCTAAAACAGTGAGCAGCTGTGGTGTCCTTGTCACTTGAGGCCACCTCTGCTGTCTGGAGTTTGCAGCCAGCTGATGAATACTCAGTGGAAGGGGAGGAGAAGGCTGGTGATGGTGACCTGACCTCCCACAGCTTCATCACATTTTCAATTAAGAGATGATGCCAGGACCGTGTTTTCTGCATGGACCTATGTTCAGCCACAGACAGAAGATGTGGGGCAAATTTGTTTCCAGGAAGATTTTGTCTTTCTCAGTGTAGACTGAAACCACTGGCCAGTATCCTGCCCCACGTGTATCCACACAACCCCCTTGGTTGGTCCAGCCAACACTTAGTCACGCCCTGTACGTGCCATCTGCACGTTCATTCCTGTATCTTCCACCTTTTGTTTCAAATTTCACCTCTTCCTCTTCTCCATCTGGCAAAATTCTAATCTCATCTGAGATGCAGCTCATGAGCTACCGCTCAGAAGCACCTGTGTTCGTCACCCCAACCACACTCGCTCCTGCACTCCTGCCGCAGCCTCCTCCTCGCTTTGCCGTGAAGTTCGTCTGCTTAGTCCACCGCAGTGAGCACTCAGAAGGTCCTAGCAGTGTGGACTCCTGAAATAAATCTGACGCTGTTAAGGACCCCAGTGTCTAGCAGAGGAGATATTCGGGAGAAAACAATCACAAAAATCCTAAAGCAGTGAGAGGTTTGTCAATAAAGGAGAAAATGGCTTCTGTAAAAGCCAAAGAAAGAGCCCAGCCCAGACTCATAGAAACAGCTGCAGAGACCAAGGTGTTCTGGCGTGGACATGAAAGGTCCATAGAAGTTATTCAAGATGAAAGGGGGAGAAAGGCATCTCTGCAGAGGTCTGTGCTGGCTATGAGTGGTTTGTCATCTCTTCCATTTTCTCTACCTGAGTGCAGAGATTTGTTCTATTTACATTTGCATCTCTGTTACCTATCAAAGACATATAGTATAGGCCAGCTAGTGTTTGGGAGATGAATGAATGAGCCGTGAATTCAGAGAATATTAATTCTGCTATTATCTGGGGATCTGGGTTCTGAGCAGTACTAAAGGACTCACATGAGAAAAATGTAACCAGGAACAATGGGTCTCTCTTAGTTACCCACTGCTATTTAACAAACTATACTGTTGGTTAAGTAGTTTAAAGCAACAGTGAGTTATTGTTTTGGGGGATTCTGTGAATTGGTTGGCTAGTTCTGTTATTTTTCTCCTGGAATCACTTTACAGCTGCATTAAGCTGGGAGGGTGACTCGGACCTGTGTTCTCCTGGGACAGTGGGTAGTGCTGAGCTCTGTATGTGGTCCTGAAGGACAGCAGAGTGAGCGTACTCACACGGTGGCATTAGCACCCTAAGAGGAAAAGCTCTAGAGTATATTGACTATGCCCTTCTGTTTGTGTCTCCTTTTCTGATGTCTCAGTGGCCAAAGATATTTGCACAGCCAAGTCTAGCAAGGACAGTGCTCGTGCATTGCATGTGGGCAGGTGTTTCGGAAGGCATGACTCACTAAGGCCATTAATGTCACCGTCCACCACAGAGAAACTCATGACCAGGTTGCCATCGTGGGAGAGGTTAATATAGATAGGTGGCACAGTCATGTGGCAAAGTAGGGCAGAGCCACCATTCAGGGACAGGAAACCCTGAAGTGTGGTAATAGGAACATTGAACATGGATGGCCTTGGAGCTCGAAGAACAGGGCTTAACCACGTAATGAGAACCCAATAATGCTTACTCCAAAGCTATATCTGGCATCGGAGGCAATAATATGGAAGTATTTTTAGAGATTTGAAGAGAAATGAGCTCTGCGAGGCAGAAAGCCCGGGTCAGCACCGCGGACAGCTCCAGCAACCCCCGCGAACCCAGGGTCTTTGCTGCTCATCCGGAGGCAATTGGGCATGCAGAATTAACTGGCTGAGTGTCCAGAGACACGCATTTGCTTCACGTATTCTCATTTGCCTTGGGCTGTTTCCTGTCACTACCTGTGTCAATTGAGTTTAGGTTTAGTCAAGTGCAAGAAAAGCCCACAGGTAAAGCAGCAAAATAAAGTGGCTGGCAGTCAGAGGCAAAGGTCAGGTGTCAGAGGATCAGGGCTGCGGCAGAAGCTCTAGTCCATGAAGTCCAGGCCCCAAGCCCCTATGGCTCACCGCCCAGCACCTGCAGGTTGGGGCTTCAACTTCTCCCCCAAGGTGGGGGCGGACGCTCTTGTTGCTCCATCGACATTCTTTCGTTTGTTTCTCCAGTAAGACAAATTTTTGTGTAGCCTACTACATGCTAGAAAGGGGCCACAAGTATGGGATTTAAAGATGCTGGGATTCTGAGCAGAAGGAGAAAAGAGCTGCAAGCTGTATGTAAAGAGAGGCAGCCAAGATGTGTAAAGTAATTAATGGCTAATCTGGGTTTGAGGCAGTGTTTGAATTATTTATAATGAGTCAAATCATATTTAGTCCAAAAGGAAAGGGTAAACTAAGACTTTTTAAGATCCTTGGCTCACAGTGAAGCCTCTTGTGTACTGTGTACCCATTACCCACCACGGGTCAAAGCTCTTAGTGGCTACTGCTGCTGTACGACAGTGCTCACAAACCCAGCAGCTCCGCAGAGGAGAATGGTGGTCACCAGTGGTGAAAGGCAGGGAAGGAAACTCGAGATGATGTAGGCCAACCAGCGATTCCGTTATCCAACACGAGTAAGTTCTGCAGCTCCAGTGCAAGGCATGGGACCTGCAATTAGCACTATTGTGTTGTGTGCTTGGCATTCACTCAGAGAACAGATCCTAAGCATTCTCACCACACACAAAAAGAAAAGTGGTTGTGGGTAAGTTGATTTTCTTGATTGTGGTGATCAGTATGGTCACATACCTTAAATATGTGTCACTTTTGTCAATTCTTCAGTAAAAATTAGAAAAATCAATTAAAACATTGGAAATTTGGATGATTTTTTTGTCTTATGTATGGGTTTTCTATAAGTGTAGTTACATTTCAAAACAAAAACTTTAACACATAAAAATTTAAAAAGAGTGACACACATATTGATTAACTGGTTGATTGCAATACTTGGGATTGAACCCGGGGCCTTTTGCACTAAGTTGCCTTCCCACCTCTGTTTTATTTCCTTTTGAGTCAGGTTTTGCTCTAAGTCATTAATTTGCCTAAGATGGGCTCAAACTTTCTCTGTCTCAGTCTTCCACAGTGCTAGGATTGCGGGTGTGCACCACCACACCTGGAAGAATGTATTTTTAAATGACCCAAAATCACATTGCAAAAGAACCCTCGCTTTTACAGGTGCGTCATTGAGGAAGCTCAGTGTGGTCCCCAGGGTCCAAGGGTGGTGGTCTCATTGCAACACTGATAAAGGTGCTGGTTTCAGGCCACTGCAGACCCCCTGCAGACCACTGCAGCTGAACTTCCACAAGAATCACCTCCCAGGCAATTCTGATCCACAGTAAAGGGTGAGAGCCAATGGCATGAGGCCTGGAAAATAGCACAAAGCACACTGGTGTGTTAAAAGTTTCAATTGCATACAAATTCATTCATGAGGTATGATAAAAACATGGTGACTGTTTAAATGGAAAAATTTTTATTACACTAAAGGATGCATTGCCATTAATGCCCCTCAGAATATTCTCCCTCACACTGAGCTCACCTACACCATTGTCCCTGCTGCTGTCTGCAGCAGTACTGGAGTCCTCTTTCCTGAAGGTCTTTAGTTGCACTGCTGTGGCTGCCTCAGTTCATTCAAATTTTCTACCTTTCACAGTCACTTTGACTTTGAGGAAGAGCCAGAAGTTGCATGATGTCAGGTCCAGTGAATAAGATGGACGAGGACATGGTATCATGTTTTAGTTGACGAATGTTGCCATAAACATTTTGAATCAATTCAGGACGCGGAATCTACCACGAACAGACATGGGGGAAAGAGGACTCCAGAACACCTTCAGAAAGTAACAAGAATGGTGGAGTGAGTGTGCTGGAAGCGAGGGGGAGGATTTTGGGAGGGGTTAGTGATGTGTCTTATCCTGAAACACATTGTCAGAAATTTTGGTTTCAACAGTCACCAGACTTTGTATTGTACCCCATGCGTGAATCCAGGGGTGAGTGTAAGATTTCACACATATACTTGGGTTCCTCTTTCTTCAGCTCTTTCCTGTGATTTCCTCTATGTTCTCTATATTCCAGTCTTCACTGTTGGCTTTTGACTAGAAATCCAGTTTTATCCTTCTCATAGATCATGCGCCACAATGGGATCTACATCTGGAGTAAAACATCACTAGCAAAAATAGAAGGCATCCGACCAGACCATTTGGACCACTTTTCTAGTACCTCTCATCTGAGAGAAGGATTTTTCTTTAGGTGTTTATATAGTCACTGCTGCTACCCCTTTCATCTGGATTTGGCCTCTGCAGGGTGACATTCTTTTCCCACCAGTTCACCCCATGCCATCACTCTGGACAGGAAAGACAGGTTTTGCTTGGAGTTTCTCTTCCAATACCTATGGTGCCATTCTGGAAACTGATCCACCGAGGACCGAGGACTGGATACAGCAAGAGAAGATGTAGAAAACTCCCTGTGCTGCTATCTGACCTTCCAGTTTTGACCTCAGTTTGCTGCTATCACTTATTTTCGGAGTCTTTGTGTATTCATTAGGATTCTACCCAGGGTTTTAGTTATAATCAGTCAGAGAAAAATGGTGGCATGTGCTTGCTCTTCTTCTCAGCCAGACCTGGAAGCTGAAAGGGCTTCTTGAACTTCAGTGAACCTGAAAGGAGGAAATGCTGAGCTGTATGGGCATAAAGAGGAAATGGTAACATGGCCAGGGCATAAGGAGGGAGGTAAAATAGGAAGACAAAGACACAATCTTTAATGCTGGAGCAGGAACTAAGCAGGGAGGCCGTTAGGGTTTACATCTAAATGTGTCCCCAAGTCCCCAGGGATGTGTGAAGGTGACTGGATCACAGGGGTGCAGTACTCATCGGTGGGTTATTGATGCTCCTGACATGGGTCACTGGGGGGTGGCCTGGAAATGTATATTCTGGACCCTGCTGCCTCCCTTTCCTCACTGCTTCCTGGCTGCCATGGGTGAGCAGTTGCTCTCTGCCAGCCCTTCCACTGTGCCATTCTGCCTTGGAGCCAGCTGACACTGAACTGGACCCACTGAAACTGCGAGCCACATAAACTCCTCCTCCTTAAGCTGTGAGTACTGGGTATTTTGTCCCAGGGATGGAAAAGTGACTAATACAGAGGCCTGTCAATTTGACTAGAGGTTGCTTTAGGGTCCACGCACAGACACAGGATGCTATGAATGGTTAGCACCTTTCAGCAAAGCCCCAGAGCCTGTGCAGCCAAGCTCAGGGAGATGTGTGTCTCTCCGATTCGCCGCTTTTCATTGTCTCTCAGTACCTGGAAAATGACTTTATATGTGAAGAATCAGTTGCCGTGAATAGCAGAATATAGACAAAAGATTTGAGAACCCAGATGATATATTTGACTTAATATCAAGAGGAAAAAAAAAGAGAAGATGATTGTAATTGTGTTTTATGTATTCTGTGATTGCAAGTGAGTGAACAACAGGCAACAAATGTTCAGAGCTGTATAGAAAGATAGCGCTGGGAGAATGGAGCCTAGGAGATGATGGGTGTTTTATTGTTTCATTTTTCAAAAAATTTCCTTAATGTGGCTCTACTATCCTTCTGAATGTAATAATGTGTAAGAATATTTCCTGCCCTATTGCCCAATAGTCATATTGGTCCGCATTCTATCTCCATTGCTTATTTGGGAAGCTTTACCTATTAATCTCCTGTCACCTCAGCCGGACCTGCCACATTTCCTCCCGTCAGTACTTGGAGTCACCTTCTTCTCTGACAGAAGCCGGAATGAGTGGGTGAAAGGAGAGCATCTTCTTGCTTCCTGACTATCTTTAGTGCTTAGCTAGTGTCTTCATATTTATTAACTACATGCTCAAGTTGCCAAGGAATGAAAGCACTTTAAAGGTAAGATTTCTAGTTTATACTTTATTTGGCTTTTCTTTTGGTTTCAGACATGTTTGGGCTCATAGATCACTTTCTCTTCATATCGACAAACACTGTTCAAATTATCCAGCCCAACTGCAGCCGGATGGCATACTGTGTTGTTGCCAATCAGGGAAAGGAGAGGCCCAGGTGAAAGTGGTCAGCACAGAAGGAAAATCAGAGCTCAGGTTTGCCCAAGGCCACCTAGATCATGAATGATCATTGGAAATAGACAGCTCTCAAGGTATGGCCCGGAACAGAGCCTTTCTCTCTGGTCTTACCTCTTCTGTGACAGATAATTTAAACACAGCGGTGCTGATTCAAGTGCACGGGAAAGTTGTCCTTCGTAGTGGTGTGGGTTTGGAGGCAGTGTAGTGGGTCCACCAAGCCATAGTCCATGCATGATCACAACAACCTCTGAATAGTGACCCTAGCATGAAAAGGTTGGAAGTTTCCTTGGATACGGACACTCCAAACATCAATCTCTACAACTGGCACTTAGACAAGTCACCACTCAGCCTCACTTGAGCACTCTGAGTGATGGTGAGCTCACTCCTTCCAAGACTGCTGATTACATCTTCAGATGAACCCCTATAGGACTGGCAAATGTGAGTGCCTGGACACATTTGTTCCTTCACCAGCAGCAGCAGACATCATCACTCGATCACAGGGCTCCTTCCCAGCAGGCCTGGGCTTATTCTCAATGCCGTTCTCAACACATGTTTCAGTTGAATGGAATTCAGCTCATAATCTCTAACTACTAGAGAGCTCTTTCTTACAGCCACTTTGCTAGATCTTATGCACATCAATCTTCTTTACGTCCTCTGTCACATGGCCGGGAAGAGCAGAAGCAACAGGATGGTGGTTGGGGATGGTTCTCTTCAGTCCAGCACCCACAAGGCAGAGCCAAAGACGGGCAGAGGCATTTATTAGGAGGCACAGTTTCTTCCTGCTGGACTCTGAGAGCCTTTGTCCAGGATCATGGCCCGGGGTCACTGGGGCTCCAGGATCCAGGGAGAGGTTACTGACAGGGAAGCTGGGACTGGAACCTCAGGTGTGATTTCCAATCCACTGAGCCTCTGTCAGATCAGATTGTCTGCTTTTCCAATAGTATTCACCCAATTATGTTTTGAAACTGTTGTCTGAGTCACAGAGAAGGTGGGCCATCGAGATCTGCCAAAGAATATTGGGTCACTGACACATAGGGTGATTCTTTCCAGGTTCCCAAAGACTGTGGGCAAGTCGGGAATGAACAGCTGGGTGTGCAGTTAGGTGAGAACCAGCTCGCTATGAAATACCTAATGGTTCAGGACCTGTGTGGTCTGAGTCATTGTGAACCTTTCAAAGAGGAGAAGCCTTTGATTCTCTGACCTGGTGTGACCATCATTTTGGGTACAGTTGTTCGATGTGGAGGAGGAGAAAGAATCTGACTCTGGCTTTTGGTTCCGTGGCTCGTCGGCGATGGCTGAGTCAGCCTGCTCCTCTGGGGGGTAGGCCTTGTTCCTCTTGGCAAATGCCTGGCTGATTTCTGCGTGGGTTCTGTTTTTGGTCTCCGGCAGGACAAAACAGAGGTAGACAGCACCTGCCAAGCATATTGCGGCAAAGACCAGGAAACAGTAGGTGTCCAGACTTTTCTGCAGAAAGGCAAAGACAGAGAAATTAACCTGTAAACTAATGGGCTATAAAACCATTTCTGAGCAGGTGTTTTTGACAGCTCCCATTCCTGTACAGCTTTCCTGAATAAAGCAGCACACGGGTAGCTGACTGTTACAGGGTGAATGGAGCGCTAACAAAGCATTCTCAGGTGAAACGAATCAGCTTCCAACCCTGCAAAAGACGCGGCGCATCAGTCCTGATTGTTGCTTTGCAAATGAGGCATTTAAAAGCCAGTGGCTGTGAAAATAAAATGTAATACTCGCTGCATTTTATCTTAAGTTTGTATCTGCCACGAAAGGTATTCTGTCTGCACTTTCACTTTACACAAGTCATACGTGACACCAAAATGGAAGAGAAATGTCCCATTTAGAAGAAACATATGGACCATTTTTTAGGCCAAGAGAATACTATTTTTTCCCCCCAATATGCACAAAGCTCAAACTCACTAATTGATACTCTGGCCAGGTGCGCACAAATCAGGGCTTCCGTGTCCCAGGAGAATCCTATGTCCCTATGACATAGGATCTACCTTTTACATTATTAGAAAATTTCAGACCTCAGCTTGTCAGTTCTCCAGTCCCCTGGGCCTTTCCTGGTGCTCAGCTTGTAGGGGGCACCCAGGAAACATTTGAGGAATAAAACTCTTTCTGGTTCCAGCTCTCTGGGCCATGACTCTTTCATACAACAAATATCTATTGATCTAAATGTAAGGTGACAGTGCCTTTGACTGTCCCTCACAAGCAGCAGGATCTGGGTTTTAGTACCTTCCATTTGCTCCTGTGATTTGCATGAAATCAAATGAACATTTGAGTTTTTGAACACAATGTGGTGTGCAGGTGCCTGAGTGAAGGGCAGTGGTGGACGGTGCTGTGAGATTGGCCCGAGGAGGGAGAGGGGGAGGGCGCCCAATGGAACAAGCGTTGCTCTGCTCAGTTATGGAACCAGGTCTTCCTCGTGCAAGCTCAGGCCCTTTGGGCCCTCTGCAGAGGAGGAAAGCCAGCCGAGGGGGTAGTGCTGCTAAGGAGGCCCAGAGTAACTCAGTCTCCTGCTCTTCCCCTCGGCCACTCTGTCCTGTTGGACTTTAGCATGGGCTTCAGAGAAAAGGGAGTCAGGCTAATGACAGCAGCAATGTGTTGGGCAGCTTTCCTGTGACTGGGACCCTGCCCAACACCCACAGTTTAAGGAGGAGAGAGTTAATGCAGTTCACAGCTTCAGGGGGTTCAGTTCCTGGTTCTCTGGCTCCAAGGCAAGAGCAGGATGGTGGAAGGGCATGATGGGATAAAACTGCCCATGGCAGCGAGGCAGCAGAGCAGCGCTGGAGAGGAAAGGGCTAGGGACTCGACGTGGTCCTCAAGGTCACACTCTGCCAAAACCAGAAACATGCTCCGCCAGTTCCCTGGGCAGTTCCTGTGTTAATCCAGTTGACACAATCAGGCTTAACCATCATAAGTAGCAACTGTTCCCTGATTGTTTTCTATGCCAGGCTTTGCTGCTTGACACGGACCCCTGGCACAGGTCTATTTAACAGATGAGGAAAGCTATGTTGGTGAGGGTGTTGGTGTGATTTGGGGGGCTGTGCAGCAAAGTTAAGGACGGAGCAGTAGGGAACTGGGCGACACAGGAGGACCTCAACAGGGCAGATGCCTGACCCTCCTCCCGCCCCGTCCAGGAAAGTGCAATCGCCTCCCCTTCCCAGCCGATGCAAAAGCTCTTAGCCATAATTACATCATTCCTATGAATCTACCGTTTACATTATTAGTAGTGATCATGAAAACGTCCCATATTCTCTGATTCAGAAAAGAAAAGTTCCTTTCAGAATGCAGTACAATTATGTCAAATTATGCTAAAAATATGAGGCAGTTTTGGCCAAGTGCTACTTTTAGGAAAATGTCGGTGCTAAAGGGAACTGGAGCTTTGTTTCTCCTGCTCCCCTGGACCAGCATCATGTGAGGATGTGCAGCTGCCTTGAACAGGTGAGGACTATGCTCCTGGCATATAGCCGGGTGTCTCACCACGCGGCCCCCTGTGTGGATCAGTGCATTGCCTCTGAGCAAAAGTGGGGCACCCAGCACCATGTCCCGGGACGCCCTTTCGGTTTCCCAGGGCTCTCACTGACTCAAGCGGAAGTAGAAACCATGCCCAGGCTGCGCGGGTCGGGTAAGGATCACCCAAGGGACGTTGAGAACCGGGCCACCTGTGCTGCCTGTGGGAGCTGCCCTGCTGCCCAAGTGCTGAGTCAATCGCTCCTTGAAGTCCTGGCACACCCTGGAACAGAGTTCATGATATCGCTGCTGTGCAGGGTCCTCTACAAATTCCTTCCTGTGGTGACCAGATGTGGAACAGAATACTGTGGCTGGGGTAAGTGCTGTAGTCCAGCTGGTGCTACTGGGCCTCCTGAGTGATTTCTGGTGAGTACCTGTCCAGCCTATCACTGCTGACCTCCCAAGTGGTACTCTTGTCAAGTAGGTGCCCCATAGTGGGGCCCCATAAGTAAGTCCTGGTTAACCTTCGTCTTCCAGGTAAATGTGTTGGTATGTCTTAGTGAACCCCGTGTCTCACAAGCCAGTGTCTCTGGATTTTCTCCACTCTTTCGACAAGCTGACTCATAGCTGTGGCACAGCTGGGCTACGGACAGGACAAGTGACAGACCAGGAGGCCTGAGGCAGGGTATGGGCATTGGCTGGAAATCTAACCCCAAACCAATGTGCTCTGGAAATAACAAGATTACAAACTAATGTAATTCTGGGCTAAACTTAGAAGTAGGCATTCAACTGATTTCTCAGCGGCAAAAAAGTGAGCTGGGTGTGGTGGTACCGTGGGAGGGTGAGGCATGAGGGCGACAAGTTTGAGCCAGTCTAGACAACTTAGCAAGGACATAGCTCAAAGCAAAAAAGGTGAGAAACAGGTAAGGATTCGGCTTTGTGTGGAGGCCCTGAGTTCAGGCTCCAATATTGGGGGGAAGTAGCAAAAGAGTGACCTATAGCCCTTCCTGCTTAGGAAACTCCTCCTCATCCTTCACACAAGGTTCACGCACGCCCTCGGGTGTGAGACCTTCTGGGCCCACAAAGGGACACCAAAGCCTGTGCCCCAGCACACATCAGCCCCCAGCGGCCAGGGACTCACTGTCCTCCGCCCTGAGCGGCTTCTCTCGCTCTTCCTAGCAGTGAGGTTAGAGCAGCTCCTGGCGCCCTGTGCTCTGTGAGAGGAACTGTCCCCCTCTCTGCGACTGCACAGGCAGAGGGGGGTGATGAGGTGGCAGCAGGATACCCCGAAGTCATCCTCAGCAGACCTGGGGACCCCCCTCTGGTCAGGCACCTCCCCTCCAGGGCGTAGGCAGGACTTGACTGCTAACTTGTTCAGTGAATGGCTGCATCTCTGCCAGGACCACTCAACCTCGCCCGCTAGTGGGAAAGCAGCGCGGACCATGAGACCCAAGTGCATAGCCCGGCCGTGTCTCAATAAAACTTTATTCATAAAACTGAACTTTAGGCCTGAATCTGCCCATGGCCCCTCACCTTCCCAGCTGAGTCCTCCACCCCGGGGCCTCTCCTGAGTTTGTTCTCTGCAGTGCGGCCCAGAGGGACTTTCAGAAGCACACGGGCATCGCTCCTGGCCTCTGCTGAAACTCTTCCATCAGTTCCCAGGGCTCTCTCCTCTCTCCCTAGCTGGCACTGGGGACTGGGGTCTCCTTCTCTCACTCCCTCTCAGTCCTGCACTCCCCACATCGCTGCCCTCTGCCCCCTCCTGGGCCTCAGTGTCCCTCCTCTGTCCCTACTGTCTTTCTGATGTCTCCTTGCTTCGTAGGCCAGCCTCCCTCCCCTGCTGCTGTCTCAGCTACTAAGTCTGAAGACTTTGTCCTGCAGCATTTATTTGAAAACATACATTTGTTTTATCAAGGTCGAATCTGGATAAAGTAGCATGCACAGATCCGGACGGTGCACAAAGCTCGCTGAGTTTGGATAAAAGCTCACAGCTGTGTAATCAATACCTCTCTCAAGACATAAAGCATTTCTCCCACGGCAGTGTTCCCTGTGCTGCTGGGCAAGGTGGAGTACTCCTGTCATCCCAACAGTTGTGAGGCTGAGACAGGAGGGTCACAGTGAATTCAAGGCCTAAGTTACACAGTGAGATCCTGTCTCAACAATCAATCAATCTATCAGTCAATTGATCAATTAAATCAACCAGCAATCGAGTGTTCTCTGTGCAGTTGTCTGGTCAGTTGACCCCCCACTCCAGCCCCGCACAGAATACCTGCTGTCTGGTTCCCATCACCTGGTTTCATGTCGGCTTCTGCATTTGTCTCCTCTAAGAGCAAACAGATCTGAGTCCAGCCCTGCTGGGCAGTGAGAGGCAGACCCAGAGAAGTGAGAATGTGGCTGTTTGCTTTCAGGCCCCACAAACTTTGTTACGTATCATCTTCTGCCCTCACGCTGCAGAGGCACTGGGGATGTGACCCAATATTTTTGAAGTTAAAAAGAATCACTGCTTCCCTCCCTCGTATGACTGAACTCAAACAGAATTTTATAACCGTAGTGGAATCAGGCAAGCATATATTTGCATGTGATTTTCTCCCAACAGGGAAGTATGGGTTAGGAGAGAGGCATACGGATGCCAGCCACAGCCCTGCACACCACTGAGGACTCATGGTGCTTGGTACCTGGGCTGGGAGACCGGCAGCACAAGCAGGGAAGGGGGTGTCAGTTAGGGGCGGGGTGACCGGCCAACTGTCATAGGTTCCCTGGGTGGGAGGGGTTTCCAGTGACGTGGGGCTTCCGAGGATGCGCCAGGCGAGCTTTCTAGGATGAGAGGGTCACCTAGAGAAGGATTGCACTACAGATCGAATCATGTTCCCCTGAAATAGACTGAAGCCCCCACCATGCCTGCTCCCTGTGAGTGTGGCACTGCTCCAGAATAGTCTTTGCAGATGTAACCTCATTAGCATGAGGTCATACTGGAGCCAGGTGGGCCTGGATCTAATCCCCAATGTCCTTATAGAAAGACACACAGACACATGCATGTGACAGTGGTGACAGCAGCTGGCAGCTGCAGCCCAGGACTGTGAACAGCCTTAGACATAACACGAGCAGCCTGGGGCAGATTCAGACAGCGGTGCAGACAGACACCTTCATGGTGTCCCCTGGCCTCCGGACTGCAAGAGAAGACACTTCTGTCCTGTTAAGTCTCTAAGTTCGTGCTACCTTGTGGCAGCAGGAACAGAGCCCAGGAGGCAAACACAGAGGCAGGTGTCCAGGGACTCGCAGGCTGCTTGGAGTCATGTGCAGAAGAGGGGACATGTGGGAACAACTTCTGCTAGTCCGAGGGCACACTCCAGGCTTGAGGGGAGCCTTTGTCATGGCTGTGTCAGCTCAGGTGGCTCCTTGGGGGCGCTACTGGAGGGCTGGGAAACATTTCCCGCTAACCAAAACATCGGGAGATGAGTGACACAGTCAAGGTGTCCGAGCAGGTGGCTCTTGTGGGCTGCATTGTGTCCCCAAATTCATACAAGGGGTGATCAAAATACATGGTAAATGCTTAAATTTTTAAAAATACGTATTACAGTAAAAGACACATTGTTGTTAGTCACCCTCAGCATACTCCCCCTCGCTCTGACACACTTCTCCCGTCATTCTGCTGCCTCCCGGAGCAGGTCTGGAAACCTTCTTTTGTGAGGGTCTTACAAGCTGCGGTCAGAAACACAGTGAATGCTGCTGCTGAGTGCAAGCCTGGCTCAAGGACATTACGATGTGTCCTCATCCGCCCCATTCACCTGCCCGAGTGCCAAATGGCTCTTCCTCACAGCCAAAATGATGAAGAATGGGAAATGCTTTGAATGGATCCAACACACGAGCCCACTGTGGCAGTGCAGTTAGAGACCCACAAAAGAGGACTTCCAGAGCTGCTTCAGGAAGCGGCAAGAACCAACGGGATGAGCCTGGTGGAAGGGAGAGAGCGTTCTTTGAGGGGATCAATGGCAGCGTGTGCTTTCCTGTAATCTTCTTTTAAAAAATTAAGCATTTACTGTATTTTCCAATCGCACCTCCTACACTGAGGGGCTAATGTCCAAAACTTTGCATGTGACAGTGGTAGGAGAGCGCCTTGTTCTTAAGCGGGACCATGTTTAAGAATTTGATTATGTTAAGATGCGGTCACTGAGTTGGATCCTGACCAAACATGACTGGTGTCCTGGTGAGAAGAAAAGAGTAGGGCACATCTATACTCGGCCCAGAGGGAACCAACCCTCCAACACTTTGATCTCAGACTTCAGGCATCTAGAATGGTAGGACAATAAGTCACTGTGAATTAAGCTGTCCCATCTGTGAGACTGTTACGGCAACCAGAGAAGACTCAGATAGTGGCTCCTGGTTGTAGCCGAAATGGCTTCGGAAGAGAAAAGTCTATAGCAAGTTCGAGTCCCTGCTGCGGGTGCATCTGTAGGGGCTGGTGGTGGGTGTGTAGAGTCCCGAGTTTCCCTCCTGCATCACTCACTGCACGAGCACCTAACCTTCCAGAGCAGCAAGTCGCCTCCAGAGAGGACACAGCCTATCACTGCCTTCCCAGCGCAGGTCACAGACGTGGCCATTGGATGGTGTCCTCATGAGTACACCCCGCACTGCTGCTTTCACTGGGGTGCCTCGGCAGCCAGCCCGGCAGGACCTCCTGAGGGCCATGGATCGTCCCAGCTCTTAGGGACCTGTTCCAGAGGGGACCTGTTTCAAACATGTCCATGGCACCAGGAAAGTTCCAAATACAGTGCTGGCGAGAAGCAAGACAAACCTAATCAAAGCTGATTTCATAAAAACCAAACGTATTACATGTGTTCAGAAGCATCGTTAGTCCATGGACACGGTCGTCCCACTCCTGTATATCTTCAGTTTCTACAGCAAGACTGAGTTATTCATAACTGGGATTCTGTCTGGACTTTATAGAAAAAAAGAAGAACACAGGGGGGGAAAAGGAGGAGCACAAAAAGGAGGAAGAGGAAGCAGCGAAGGGGCATCCTGTCCATGTTTCCTGCGGAGAACGGACCCTGCCCTTCCGGCCACTGTGAGGGCTCGGCCCAGTCTCCCTCTGCCATGGATTAGAAGGACGATGTCCCCCAAATTCTCGCGTGTGTCCATGGGTGGACTCAGCCAGGGAGGAGTTCGGCCGATGACTGCGCAGTAGGATGGGAGGTTGTTGGAGCCAGGGTCCCCAGGGTGTGACCAGAAGGGGGCGTTCTCGTCCCCTGCGCCAGCTCCTCCCCTCTGTCTGCTTCCTGGCTGTCGAGGGTGGAATACCTTTGCCTCTGCCAGGCCCTGCTGCCATCCTCTTTCTGCCATGCAGCCAGACAACCAGGGGCCTGAGACTGAGCCAGAATAAACCTCTCCTCCTTCACGTTGCAGGGGTCAGGCGTTTGGTTCCAGTGACGGGAAAGGGACCTCCCCTAGGTGCCCCTCACAGGAGCTGAATGAAGAGACCCGGCCAGGGTCCTGTCAAGATTCACAAAGGTCAACTGTGGAGTTTGTCCCCCCACCCCCAGAGAGCGCTGGCATCACTGTGATAAAGACACGCGAGCTGCACTCAGGCTCTCGGTGCAGTGGGCGTCAGGTTGATGTGTGTGATGTTTGCTCTATAAAAATGTTTTGAATATGTTATTGATTAGTAAATGTTTGCAGTGTATCATGTTTACGTTCCTTGTGTGGAGTTGGTCCAGGTAGAGGACACGGATTAACTCCTCCTTCCACCTCCTTGCCTCCCCTCCTTTTGTGCCTCTCCACCTCTTAGTCTCTTTCCCCTCTGAGAAAGATCTATCCCCCTACCCCTATTGTCCATCTTTTATTTCACTCTTTATTTATATGTTGGATTCCTCATATAAGAGTAAAATATGCAATAAGTCTCTGTGTTATTTATTTCATGTAATTTTATGGCCTCCAGGTGATCCATCTCCCTACAAATGACTCAAGTCTGCCCTTCGTTATGGCAGAGTAGTACTCAAAGGTGTGTAAACACCACATGTTACATTTTGTGTCTGGATGTTCCCTAAAGCCTTATGCACTTTTAGATGGGGCTTTTGCAGAGGTAGCTGAATCTAGAGTCTGTGATTGATTCATGGTTAAATGCTGGGATTAAGGGTACTGGGGTTAAGGGTGGGTGAGTGCGGGATCAGTCTGCTGATTGGACTGGCAATGCCCTAATCCCAGCAGTCTGGATAAGATAAAAGAAGCAGAAAGAGGATTCTTTCTGCCTTTTGCTCTTGATGCTTTTACTGTCTCTCACAGTGCCATGGACAGCTGGCCCTGGAGCCAGCCAATTATGAACTGAAACCTCTACAACCTGTGAATTAAATAAACCTTTCCTCCTTTAACCTTGGGTGTTCCAGGTATTTTGTCTCAGCAATGAGAGAAAAGTAAATAGACACCACATTTTCTTTATCCATTCATCTGCTGGTGGACGCCTGGGCTGTTTCCAAGATTTAGCTATTATAAACTGTATTTCTCCTATTGCCCTCCCCCATCCAAAAAATGGCAAACACCTCCCGTGACAGCCGGGCATGCAAAGGCGAAGAGTCACTGCAGACTTCTCCCACTGCCCTGTGCTCACCTGGGGACGAGAGTCAAGGCACTGGCTTCTAGGAGCCTCACATCCCCTCACTTCTGCCGGCAGCTGTAAAATGGTCCCCAAGGACACCCAGCCCTGACATTTTGAGAAAGTCGCTGTCATGGTGTCAACCGAGAATCTCTTCTTAAGGCTTCCTGAGATTGAATCACAGTGGTGCTGCAGCTGACTTGCTGTTAGGAGGTGGGGCCTTGTTAGAGGTTGGTAGTTGTGGGTGTGGCCTGGATAGGGGCGTGGCCTGGATAGGGGCGTGGCCTGGATAGGGGCGTGGCCTGGATAGGGGCATGGCCTGGATAGGGGGGTGGCCTGGAGGGGTGCATCTCCTTTCCTGGCTCCTCTCTTCTCTGTTGTGGGCAACATGGGCTGCATGATGTAAGCAGCTCTCCCCTGCCCAGGTCTTCCACCATGCCATTCCTGCGTCTGCCTGCCAAACATGGACTGAAACGCTGAAACACGGTTGAAATGAGTCTCACTTCCCTTCAGTTGTGGGTGTCAGGTATTGTGGCCCAGTGATGAGAACATGACTAACTTATTTGTCCAAAGAGATTTTGCAAACGTGACTAAGTTACTGCAATGGGAGGGTCATCCTGGGTGATCAGGTGGGTGCTACACATGCCACATTTGGCCTGAAAAGGGGAGACTGGGAGAGCTGGCACAGAAGGAGAAGCCAACAGGACCTCCGAGCCAAGTGCTCTGCTGGCACCGGTGAGGGAGTGAGGAGCCGCAGCCAAGAGAGAGCGAATGTGGCCCGAGAAGCCCAAGAGCCTGGGGCGGAGATTCTCCTCTGGAGCTTGGGTGGGGCCCATGGCCCTGCTTCCAGGCGCATGGGGACTGCATCCGCTTGGCTGCTGGCGAGGGCCTAGTGCAGTTGGCCTGAGAGTGGAAAGGTGGAGAGGACGGCGCTAGAGGAAGCCAGAGAGTGAGCTCAGGGAGCTGAACTCACTGCCGCAACCACCTGCTCTCCAGGGAACTGACTCCCTCCCATGAGAACCAACTCCCTCAAGAATGGCACCAAGCCCTGACCCAAATGTCTGAGAAAAAACCGCACGATTTTGGGCACTGGATCACAGCATGAGTTCCTGAGGGGACACACCGTATCCGAACCACAGAGCCAAGGCTGTGTTGTCTGTTACAGCACCCGAGGGAAGTGCATACTCCTCACCCTCAACCCTGCGGTTCCCCCTTGCTGTGCTGGGTCCCGCAGAGCTCACGAGGTCCCAGCCCCCTACGCTCATCCACCGGCCTGCAGCCTGGTCAGGCACACAGGGTGCGGAGACAGGGTGCAGTGAGGGACAGAGGGACCGGCCTTTGGGCTCATGTGGGGCCTGGGGGACCTCCCTACTCCTCAGCCTCAGCCACTCTCTCTGTGGAAGGCCAGGGAGAGAAACTCCATTCAGGTTGAGGGGGTGACGTGGACACAGAAAGTCACACAGACCTGGCCCCGAGGATCGGCTCTAGCTGCCAAGTCAGAGCAGCCACCCTGCAGGCTGTGACAAGAGCCCCAGGGGCATGGTGTGTTGGGGACCATGGCCTTCTCTGCCACCTGCTGGGGTGGGCACTGGTAAATTATGGGGCAGACTGTGAATAAAGTCTCCGAAGAGCTGGTCAGGAGCGGAGGCTGCAGTGGCCCTGGGAGTGGATCTGGGTTCTTCTCAGAGGGAGCTGAGGAGGCTGCACCTTCTCCAGGTGGCCTCACCTCATGCCATGGGCAGCAGTAGCTCTGATGGGCCCTTGAGGAGGGAAGTGTTGTGGTTTAGGCTGAAAACCTCCCCCAAGGTCTCAGGTGTTTGGAGTGTGACTGGATGGTGGGAGGCTGACGGTGTTGTAGGAGGTAGGGACTGGTGGAGGAGGTCCCGGGGATGTGACCTGGGCTGAGACACGCTTGCTTCCAGCTCCCCTCTTCTCTCTCTGCTATCTGGATCCCATGACAGGAGCAGCTTTCTTCTGCTACACACTCCCACCATCCCACTTCTGCCTGGGAGCCCGCCTGCCATAGACTGAGCTCTCTGAAACCGTGAGCCAGGATAAACTTCTCTTCCTGATTTTGGCTGTCTGGTCTTCATTCTGTCCCAGCAGGGGAAGGCTGCTGCCCCAGGAGGCTCCGCCCACCCTAGGCAAATGCCGCCGCTGTGTGGAAGCCTTGCAAAGCCCTTGCCTGGGAAACTCGCAGATCTCTCCTCCTTAGATTGTCTTTCTGTCCCAGTCACACCGGCCTGGACTTTGTCATTCCCAGGCTGCCCTGCTCCATCAGCTGCCTCACATTTCTGCTCCAGTGTCACCTGTTTTGAGAAGTCTTTGTAAAACATCTTCCCCTCCCCCCAAACAGCACATCTGCCCCCATCATGCCCCTCAGCTCAGCACATTGGCTACATCTATGCTGGTGACAAGAAGGAGGTCCCATGGGTGATGGGGCTTGTAATTAGAGTGTATTGTAATTACCATGTGAAATTCAACCAATGCATTACAAAAATGAGAAGTAAGTTGCATGGAGGGAGTAGCTGAGAGTCAACCTTGGTTTCTGTGGGTACAGCCTCAGAGCAGCAGGGGCAGTTTTAGGGCAGTTTCTTCCTTCCTTAGGATAAGAGCATGAGTCAAGAGAAGAGGGAGAGAGATCGCCTCTGCCCTGGGCCCCCACGGCAGAGATGGCAGAGATGCCGCCGGTCCTACCTGGATGAATGGGAAGAGGAGTCCCACCGCGAAGTTGGAGAGCCAGTTGACAGTGCCTGCGATGGTGAAGGCAGCCGGCCGCTGCGATTGCTGGAATAACTCGCCAGTCAGGATGAAGGGGATGCCGCCTGTGGTGGAGGGCAGGGCAGAGTTAGTCACCCTGAGCCCACACTGTGCCCTCGCACCTTTCCCCGTGAGCCAGTGTGGGACGGCGCCCTGGTAACCCCGGCAGCCTGTGGGAGTGCGGTGTGACCTCCCTTAGCCCTGAGTGCTGTGTGAGAAGCCTCCCTGTGACCCCGTCCATCCAAGGGAGACACTTGTCATCCTCCAGGTCTCTATGTCAAACCAGGGGGTCCTGCGTCAGACCAGAGTGAGCGTTACATGGACATATCTGATGTGGAGCCGATGGAATACAGACGTGTTTCGCTGGATAGTGGGTTTGTAACGAAGCTCAACAAAACCAACTCCAAGTTGAAAACTTCCTAAGTCAAACAGTATTGGATTCGTCTCACTTACTGTATATCAGAGCTCGGCCTGGCCTACCCTCGATGGGTGACTCTGGCTTTAGCCTAAACTTGAGCATCTGCAGAGAGGTGCCGGATACCTCTGGCCCAGGGAAAGATAAACATTCAAAACTGCAAGTGCTCTGCTGCACATGTGCTGTTTTCAAACTTTGTAAAATCCAAATATACATCAAACTATGGCAAATGGGGAGCCGTCTCTTTATTAGCAGTGTTGCCAGTACTGATTTCTTTCTTATTTATTTTTAAGGAATGTTTCCAGTTTTATCTTCAGAGTAACTGAGCAAGGCAGACATTGGCAGTCAATTCCCTGGTTGAGAAAAGTGATGCCTAGAGAGGTCACTTGGTCACCCAGCTACCAGGTTGTAGAGTCACAGCTTGGGCCTCTATGCTGCTCCTGGCTCGTGAGAGGACAGGAGCTCCTTCACCCTGGCTCTCTTTCGTCTTCCTTAACTTCTCTTCCATGGTGGCTCCCAATTTGAGCAGCCCGCAGCTCTGAGTTCCTCAGCAGCAACGTCGCTGACATTGGGGTGGGGTGATTATTTTGAGAGACTGCCCTGTGCCACTGCAGGATGCGTATGGACCCTCAGTCACCATGGCAACCCAGGCCACCTTCACACAACTCCCAATGGAAGCGAGCTTGGCTGGGAACCTCTGAGGTTCTGCCAATCAGACCTATGCTGTCGCCTTCTCCAGACCACATACAGTGGGTAACACAAAGGGACTCCCTGAGACTCAAGTCCTGCACACTGGGAGAACAAAGGCCAGAGTGAGTGTTGTCAGGCTGGGCTTGTTCTTTCTGCCAGCACCCAGTGACTGTGTCATGGCCAGGGCTGCCCTCACTGTGGTGGTCATGATGGAGCAGAAGCCCACAGTGATGTGGCTCAACTTTAGCAGTGGCCAGGGGAAGATTCCCTGGGGAGGTGACAGTGACATGTGGCACATGAAAATCTAGGAAAGGCATGCAGGGTAGGAAGACGGAGAGACAGGGGTCCTGGGGTGGAGGGGCTAGTTCAAGGTCCTGAAGGAGGTAGACAGGAAAGGGGTGAGGTGGCAGAGAAGGGCAGGTAATGGTACCGCTTTGTGCAGACCCAGAGACGGCTGTGTGGTGGGAGAAAACCCTGAGGGCTCCATGCAGCAGGCACAGTGAGGTGTTTGCATTTTATCCAGAGCACAGTCCTTTGGAGGGACCATGGGGGGTTCAGTCATGGAAAGAAAGCTCTCTTCTCCACCCCACATCTTCCAGGAGGCCAAGCAAGCAACCCACAATCACAGAGCCACAGAGCCACAGAGCCAGGACCAAGTCCAGCCTGGTCCTCCAGGGCTGTCGCTGTTACCACACACCAAGCTGTCTGCAGACCTTGGATTCCAACAAATACACAGCTACTCAGAATGGCTGACTGCCATCTTTATTTACCTGGCATCTTTGACAGTTGACATGATGTCCATGTTTACTGATTTGAGTCCAGGGCTTGTGATTTGACTCTGAGGAGTGTGGATATGCAGTTTACCCCTAGAAAGTGGACTCTGTCCCTCAAAGGATCTATCAAAAGGTGTGTGAGAACCATGGCAACACATGGAAATGTGATAAAACCAGCTTTTGGGGGTCTGGAGTGCAGAGTGAGTCACTACCAGGGCACATCTGTGTCGCTCCCCATGGGTCCTGTAGCCAACTTGATGGACACCTTGCAGTGTGGCCCAAGGCTTGCTCTTGGGCTCCTCAAGGGCTGGAGAGGGACAGGGTGGAGTCTCGGCTTCCCCAGCTCCCTTGCTGTGATTTTGGAAACTCCATGGATGACCCCATCAGCACTTTGAGTCTGGTGAGTCAGACCATGGTCCACCCCCTCACAATACAGCAACACTGGTGACTCAGTTTCCCAGTGTGTGCGCCCCCATTGCTCTAGGGCTGCGGCAGCCAGGATCTGGGCTCTGCAGGGAGGAAGCTGACCAGTGACTCATTCATGACATTTTTTCTTCTCCTCTTCTAATTTTCTCCCTGTGGAGTCACAGTGTGAGCTCTGACTTCTGTCTTTCAGCAGCTTCTCTGTAAACTGAGGGACAGCATCCATTTGGTTTTTCCACAGGATGGCTGAACACCGCCTCATCCCATGATGCTGTCCCCCAAGTTGGGGTGTTGGAGAGCTTTGAGGTCTTTCCATTTCCTTCTGGGACAGCAGACACCAAGCGTGTAGCAGTGGAATCATCCATGATTGGCGGCCAATCGCCATCTTGTTTGGCTGCTGCTGGCCATTGCTTCTTTATCCTTTTGCTTTGTTGTTATTTTCATTCAATTTAGAAAAGTTTAATTGACACATAGATTGTTAAAATATTTATGAGGCACAGCGTGACATTTCAGCACAGGTACCCAGTGTGTCCTGTTGAGATCAGCATCCATCCTCTCATCTCGAACATTTGTACTGGAAACATTCAGCGCCCTCACGAATAGCTGAGTTGCCCCCCATCACTTGTGGGGAGGTCAACCCTCTATCAAGGCTGTATATGAGCACTGTTACTTAAGTTGCTTGGATGATTAGCCTTGAAAACTTTAGGTACAGACATTTCTGGTCATAGATACATGGTAGATCTTAAAATAATATGTTTCAAAATCCTAGGCTGGGGTGTAGCTCAGTGGTGGGGTGCTCGCCCCCCACAGGCACAAGGCCTTGGGTTTCACCCTCAGCCCTGCAAAGAACTAAAATGAAAATAAAAGGGCAGCCGCAAAAAAGCTCTTCCTGTAGTGGGTGCTGCCAAGAGGAGGCCTTGTTTCAGGTCTCTCACTCGGGGCCTTTATTTTTCTGGACACTTACTCAGGAAACGACTGCAGGGGCATTGTCTCATGGACCCTCCTTGGCTCCTGGATTCTGAGCTGTGGATGGCTGAGGGGATCAGGAACACAGACTGCAGGCGATAGGGGCTGGGCCAGGAAAATCTGTATGAGCAAACACTTCCTGCCTCTCAGCATCCCTAATAGCCACGCTCTGTGACTGAAACTTGAATTTGCATAGGATCAATCAGGGGAAATAGCTAATTGCTGCCGTGCACTCGGAGTCACTGACACACAAAGTGATTTTCCTCTCCACCAGTTAGTGTGTTTTGACACAGACTGTGGAATCGCTTTAATCGGTACTCTTCAGCATCTGGGCAGTGCGAGCAGCTCTATCCGGGACCCCCTGGGGACAGGTGCTTCTGATGAGTCTTGGGGCCCCTCTACATCTCGTGAAAACCGAGGGGAGCAGCCACATCACAGCGTGTGTGGACAGCTCATTAGGAAAGAAAACTGTTACTGGTCCATCATTGGACACAGCCCACAGGCACGGGTCCTGCTGGAGAGGTTTGCCACGCTCAGGAGTTTGTGTTTCAATAAAGGCGGAGGTTAGCGGTGTGGCAGTGACACCGCGCGGCACACTTTGCCTGGATGGTCTCGAGGCAAGAGTGTGGGCAGCGAGAAGAGTCATTTGTGTGGGCGCCGCCCAGGATGGGGTCAAGGACCGGGGGCTGCAGCTGGAACCTGGGCTTCCATGCACCCCCGGAGGTCATCTCCTCCTCTGCTGGGACTTGGCTTTTTAGCTGCAGGTCGACTGAGTTTGCTTATTTATTGAGCGAAAAGAAATGACAGCCCTCCTGCCCCAGCGGCTGCTGGGTTGGTGGCCCTGGCAATCCTGCTGTAAAGGAGTTTCCAGCCCTGGGCTGGATGGCACCTGAAATCCTGGGAGCTCCTGGTCTCTGGCTCAGATGCAGCTGATGCCCACTTCTGCCATTCCCCACACCGGCGCAAGACAGGGAGCCCCGGTCTCCCCACCTGCTGCGTTCCCTGCTGAGCCTCTCTCTGGATTTCCCCCCAGCCAGCACACGGCAGAAAGAACAGGGTTGGCCATAAACAACTCCAAAGGGGTGACCCCAAGCCTCGCCCCAAATAAACTCTGCCCTCGAGTTCTCGGGGTCCCTTTTGGGGAAATCCCTCCTAGCTTTTCAAATTCCTGCCCTGCCTCAGACTCCAGCCCATGTGCATTGGAACGCCTGTCCTTTTACAAGAGTTATTGGAAAATATGTTTAAATTTTAAAATATGTTTAAATGAACAAATAACTTACTATGGTGAAAGACGCATTACCAAAAATGAGGAGGTGTGTCCAAAACAAGGCAATCACTTCTGAGTGTTTTAGGGAGATGAATGCAACATACATTTTAGCATATTAAAGCTTTAAATTTAAGCACTCATGGCAGGTTTTGATCACACTATGTTAATCAACCATTTACAGCAGTTTTTGTCCATTGGAAATATTATGGGGTGTCTTCACATACTTGATTCACTGGACCTGGCACTATGCAACTTCTGATTCTTCCCCAAAGTCAAAATGACCAGGAAAGTAATGTTTTGAACTGATTCAGGACATCGAGGGAGTCACGACAGCTCAACTAAAGACACTCACGAAAGAGGACCCCAGAGCTGTGGCAGAAAGTGGCTAGAGTGATGGGATGAGTGTGTCCAAAGTCAGGCCGAGCACTAGTGGCAGTGTGTCTTGTATGGTAGTGAGCGAGCTCTAAGGAATTGTTCACCTTCATTGTTGATCGCACTGTGCACACTCCACGCTGTGGCACCCAAGAGACGTATAAACAGGAATGTCCCGAGTCCCTAAACCTGCCTGGGGCCGGCCGGGCAAACTGTCGTCACAGGGTTTCGTCTCAGTTTGTTCCCTGATTGCTTAGAAAGATTTATGTGTTTATAAGACATGGAGAAAGAAAAGCGAGTGGGTTTGTACATATTCTCTGAGTCACTAACTTAGTTTGTTTAAGGAGCGCTGAGCAGAAGCAGGGGGAGCTGGGAGCTGATGGGAGCTTGGCTGGTGGGAGCTCAGGACCTTTGTGCTGCTGGGACTCGGAGGCCGCATCAAGCCGCTGCACGCTCTGGCTGCACGCCTGCAGGGTGTCCACGTGCCTGGCTGCGTAGAATTTAAACTGCTGCCTCTTTTCCTAAGGGACAGCTGCTTCTGTGAATTCCGGAAGGGAGGGTGACATTTCCAGGTCGGCCAGGGAGTCCTTATGGTCCCCTCAAGGATTCTCCTGGATGTCCTTGGGGGTGGTGCTGCCATAGCCACTTTATCAATGGGCAGGGTTACTGAGCTGGGCCACACGGAGAGTATAAGGGGTGCTGTTACCGACTGTGTCTGGGTAACAGGTCGATCTGAGACTGTCCCAGGCAAACCGCTGACGGGATGCCCACAGCCCAAAGCCCCATAGTGGTGGGATTGGGGTCAGGTCCCCCTGCCTTTCCACGCAGCATCTCAGGCCAGCCTAACACTATACACAAGCAACAGCTGCCCCATGCCTGCCACCACAGCACAGCTTCCTGCCAGGTGGAGAACAGTACTTAACTGTATCAAGTCTAAGGCGGGTGGTTTTAGCCCCAGTTTACAGAGAGGAAAACTGAGGTACAGAAAGGCAAGCTGCCAAAGGTCACTTTCCAGACTCATGGTGGAGCTTGAACTTCACCCCGTCCCTCTTCCCACACCAGGGGTGATACCGCATTTTTGGAGCAGGAGGCCAGCCCGGAGGCTGGGGGAGACAGGTGCGCAGAGGAAGGCGGCGAGGTTTCAGTATTCCACGCACCTGTGACCTCACCAGGCTCCGCCACTTCTGACTTCTCCTGGCACTTCTCCCAGCAGAGAAACGAGCTGCCTGGCTTCGAGCCCCTCCTTCACTTGGCCCTCTGGAATCACACGGTCCCTCTTGGGTCCTGCCCTCACCATGGGGGCTGGACTCTGGGCCAACCTGAATCCTTTCTATGGGATCCCATCTGCAAGCCCCTTTAGGCCTCTACTGGTGGGGACTGGCTCTTTCTTGAAAATAAGAATTTAGTTTCTCAAAGGACCCTAAATCTCAATCTTGATCACCTCCCAGGGTCTGGCTCAGGTTTCATTCCCTGGAAAATCCTGCCTGAAGCTGAGGCTGGTGCTTGAACCTTGGAAGCTTCAGCCCCAGGGCCTTTGCACTGGCAGCACTGCTCCTGTCCAGAGCGTGGCATGCCCTCTCATCTCTCAGACCTCTGCTCCATTGTGTCCCTGCCACTATGTGGCTTTTTCCTAGAGCTTGTGCCACCATCTTGCTTTATGTTTGCCATGAGTCTCCTCCAATAAACCCTCTGCTCCTGGAGGGCAGGGATTTTGTTTGTTTTGTTACACTATTGCTCCAACTTCCTGAACAGTCTCTGGCAGCTCAGTAAGATTGAGCTCAAGGTGAATGAGTGAATGAATGAATGAATGAATGAGTGAGTGGAAGAAGGAATGATGAATTGAGCAGGCCACTTCTCCATCTAGTTAAGCTTATCCATCTTTTTATCGCCGCTGCCAGGTCTAGCATGAAACTAGCCTTCAGTAGTGCTAAAACACTGCTTGCCGAGTGAATGACTGAAAACGCAGCCACATCTCTCACATGCAGGGACGATCAAATCCCCTATTCACCTCAAATCTCCATGGTTACCTGCAGCCCTGGAAACAACCCCCTCCTCCTTCTCTGGAGCTGTGGATCCCCATCTCCTTCAGAGCCACCGACTTCCGCTCTGAGTTCATCCCTTTGCTTCGCTGTCATGGGGGGCCAGAATATGCACCCTGAGATCAGTAGCTTTGGATCTTACTGGCCTGGAGATGGTGCATAGAACTGGTGGTAGCAAGGCTTTCTAACAAGCCTGGTCTGTCACCTGTTGCTGCCCCGAGTCTTCTCTACCACCGACTGCTCTCTGTCTAAGCTGGAATCCAGAGCTACTTCTCTGAGAACTATTCATTCAGTGCTTGGTGCCACCCATGCATATGTATGAAATAGACAATGAATAAACTTCGCTTTTCTCTTATTAGTCTGCCATTTGCTGTAAGAATCTATGCCAACCAAGGACTCAGGAAGGTGGAAGAGGAAATTATTTTTCTTCCCCTACGCTCACAACACCCCAGCCTTCCGTGAACTTTCAAGCCAGTTTCTGCCCAAAACCTTGCGTGTTCTTCCCCCAGCTGCTGGGAGGGCTGCTTCCCCGGGCGGTCTGAGTCAGCTTCCGAGACCAGATCCTGTCCTGTCCAGCGGCCCTCTCCTCCCCTTGCTGTAGCCCCTCATCTGCCTTAGTCCGTCTTAGTGCCTGTCACAAATCTTAAAGTGCTCATTTGTTTGCAGGCAAGGGTTGCCTAGACCCGCGTTTGCAGTGTCTCTGTGTCACTCACTAGTACACCCTGATATGGATGGGATCTAAAATGTGTCCCCCAAAATCTCATGTGTTCAGAGGTGGGGCTGCTGGGAGATGACTGGATGATGGGGGCACTGTGCTCATTCTCGGGTTAATCCACTGATTAATCCACTGATTAACCCACAGCCGACTGCGCCGGTGGGCGGTGGGGGCTGGTGGAAGTGGCCGGTCCCTGGGGTGTGACTTTGGAGGACGTATCTCCTGCCCCAGCTCCTCCCTTCTCTCTCCCCTTCCTGGTCACCATGATGTGAGCAGTTTTCCTCCGCCAGACCCTTCCATCGTGACTTCCTGCCTTGCAGCCAGCCAGCCAGATGAATCCGCTAAAACCTGTGACCTCTTTTTACCACCCATCCCGGCCTTAGGGCATCTGAGACCAGGGAAGTGGGAGCCCCCCCACCCAAATAACCGTGAGCTTCTTGTGGAAAGAGATAAAGGAAGCTCAAGTACCTGGATCCTAATAAGTGCTCAATAGATGGCACTGGTGCTGCTGCTGATGGTGACAGTGTGGGCAGTGCTGGTGACGCCATGAACTCAATGTTCCTGTGTCCCTGCCTCCCAAATCTTTTTGTTGAAATCCTGACCATTGGTAATAAGAGGTGAGATGATAAAGTCAGGAGGGCAGAGCCTCTTTTACAAGGCTGCTAATAAAAGAGAGCACCCTTGGCTCTTCTGTCCTCACCAGAGGGCACCGCCCAGGAATAGGGACTGTGGCTAAGGGAGAGCTGGTCCGGAGGATGCAGAGCTGCACAGACAGGACCTGCCTTCCAGGAAGGGGCGCTGCCCGCAGCAGGGGTGAAGGGTGCTGGCAGTAAAGGCTGCCTCATCCCAGCTCACGTCTTCCTGGGAAGCCCTCGCCCAGTAGCTTACAGGGAGAGCTGGAAAGCACAGGCTTCAGGGGACAGCACTGATCAGCCGTTCTGACAGCATCATACCCCACAGGACTGGCCAAGGCTGGTCATGGGCCTCCTCCACCCAGCCCAGCTTCTACCTCGGTTCCCTCTGGCTCCTCCTCCTTCCCACGGACCAGGACCTCTAACCAGGACCCCCCATTCCAAGTCACATCCGGCCATGGGAGGAGGCCAACACCCTGCCCTGGGGGTCTGGGCTGTATTCTCACTTGTGCCAGTTCCATTCTGTGGTCAGATCAGCTTCAACAGTGTAAGACTGAATCGCATATCTATGATCATGACTGAGCCCTGCTCTCTGTGTCTCTGACTGAGCCCTGATCTCTGTCTCTGACTGAGCCCTGATCTCTGTCTGTGACTGAGCCCTGATCTCTGTCTCTGAGCCCTGCTCTCTGGGTCTCTGACTGAGCCCTGATCTCTGTGTCTCTGACTGAGCCCTGATCTCTGTGTCTCTGACTGAGCCCTGATTACTCTCCTACGTGGCTGATAGTAGTCCCATGCTGGGAGCTGTCTGGGCTCTTGTCTTGCTCATACAATCTGTATCCAGCCTGTCACTGATCATTAAAACACTTAAATATCACTATATTTAAGACTCATCACCTCCTGCACCCTGGCCCGTGCAGCATAAGCATTTGCTGCATGATGTAAGAGATCCCCAGTTGGTTTCCAAGCTCCCACCCTTGGCTCCCACAGCAGCCAAACATCCCTTCCTCACTGCACAGGGGTTACCACCTCTCACAGGGAGGAAGCCTGTGGCCTGCAGAGCTGGGCACATCTGCTGTCCTGTTCATCCCCTTCTCCCAAGTCTTCAAGCTGCTCTGCCTTCACCTTCTCTCCTGGCCCCGTGGGCCTCAGACAGATGAAACACACTCCTGCCCCAGGGCCTTTGCACAGGTTAGGCCCTCTTCCCAGGGCTTTCTTCCTGCAACTGTCTTGATTTCTCATTTCCTCACAGCCTTAAATCTTTGCTTGATCAGTACCTTGCTTCAGATGCCTTTCCTGACAATCCTACTTCTAACCACAACTTTCTCTTGTGGACACTTTCCGTCTATCTTCCTGCTCTGATTTTCTCCTTTCTGATCCACGGTTGTACAAATCACTTCTCATATTATTGTGTGTCACCTTCCTCTACTAAAATAACCATTTCATGAAGACAGGAATTTTCTGTTCATTATCATATCCCCAGGACCTGTAAGAATGAAGGACAGACTTCACCCTTATCACAGCCTGGGGAGGTGGGTATCATTATTGTCTTTAGTTTCCAGAGGGGACCCAGGGAGGTCAGGCGGCTTCTCAAAGCCACAGTGCTAGTACTATTAATGCTGGACCCCGGAGACAGCTGGTTCCTGAGCCCCGGCTCCTGGTTGTTCTATAGGTGGAACACACAGGCAGGGTCTGACCTGGACAGGCCACCTCTTACTGTGCTTTGCTACCTTTTGTTGCTTCTTCTGACAGCCTGGGCTCCTTGCCAGCTTCCCAAGTATTCCCTGTGCCTCACGCTTTTCACCTGATGAGCTGCTATGGCTGTGGGATGTTCACCTCCTCCCCCGCCCAGGGGTCTGTGTTCTGCCCCTGGAACCTTGACAGAGCTTCTGTCATAGTTGGAACAGTGACCTGTCTGAAGCGCTGTAGGCTTGGTTGCCAGCTGTGAGGCTGCTGGGAAGTGAAGGGACCATTAGGAAATGGGACCAATGGGAGGAAGTGAGGTCACTGGGATGTCCCCTTGATGGGGCTACTGGGAGCCCAGGTCTTCCCTTCTCTGTCTCTGTCTCTCTGTCTCTGCCTCTGCCTGTTTTCTGGTTGAGATGAGGTGAACAGGTCCGCCTCCTCCCCACACTTCCTCCATAATGTCAGTGGTTCCACAGGCTCAAGGGGACAGGTCCAAAGGATCATGGACTCCAACCTCTAAAACCATGAGCCAAAATAAAGCTTGCTTCATCTTAAACTGATTACGTTAAGGTTTTTTGTCACAACAATGGAAAACTGGCTAACATGGGTGTAATTAGGTCAAGAATATTGAGAAGAGCTTATCTTTGATTATCAGCCTGAGTCCTAAACACAAGTCACATTTATCCATCTATATAGAGGGAGATTTGGAACACACACACACACACACACACACACACGCACACGCACACGCACACGCACAGGAGAAGGCTAAGCAAAGAGGGAGGCAGAGACTAGAACATCGCAGCTACAAACCAAGCATCACCAGCAGCCAGGAGAGGGGCCTGGGACAGCCTCTCCCAGAGCCCCTGCAGGAGTCTGGTCCTAGACTTCCGGCCTCCAGAGCTGAGACCAAAGACATCTCTGTTAGTTGCAGCTTCTGGTACTTTGTTACAGCAGCCACAGGGCACTAATCCCTGTGACAGAGACCCTCATTTACACTGTCTCAGCAGTCGTTAGAAATAACTGACAATTTCCTCTGCTGGATGTCCAGGGATGATCCAGGGAGCCCTTGAGGCCAGGCAGTGGTTGCCGACTGCTGAGACTCTAGAACCAATTTTGGGAACTCTCTATACATCTGTCAAAAACCCCAGGCTAATATACTGGGGTCTTCAAGGACTCTGAATTACCCCAAGAGCAGCATTAGCTTGATTGCTTCTGAGGGACTGGCCTCTTTGAGAGAGAGCTTGGCAGGAAATCATAAAGAATGTCACCCTATTTCCTGCTCAAGATTTGGGGATGCTCTGAATCCCTGCTCATTATCTCTCCCCAAGGCTGCAGGAAAGAAGGGGAATGGACATGTGCAAAACCCCAGGGAGAATGGTGGGTGCCATGGTTTAGGTCTAAAATATCCCCTGAATCTCATGTGTTTGGAAGGCAACTGGGTCATGGGGGGAGGTCTGAGCCAGGCACACAGCAAGACACAATGCGAGCTCACCTGTTAGCTTGGAGAGTCAGAACCACTTTTGCTAAAACTGGAAGTCATTATCCTTATCAACAGGACAGGGTACATTTTCTGTGGACTAGAACCTGGGGTTTTTGGGTGGGGAGAAAAAAATCTGAAGGCCACAGTGAACTGTGGGACCCCAGAAATCACTTCCGTCTGACAAAAATTGTACTTCTTAGTATGGTTACAAAGAAGGTAACCTTAGTTACCTTTGTAACCAACAAAGAAGTTGGTTACAAAGAAGTTAATTTTAATAAAAAATAACCAATTAATCAATTAAAAGAAATTAAATGGCTTAAGTAATTTGATTAAAATTAATTACATTAAATTTAAATTAGATTTAAATTAAAATTTTACCTTTAGAGGGATAAGAATTCAAAACTTGCTGAGAAACAGTGATTCATATTTACAGAACTATCACACATCCATCATTTACCGATCACCTGTCTTTCCATTATCTGTCATTTATAATGTCACCTGTCAATCATCTATTCATCTGTCATCTATCAGGTATCTACTGTCTATCTGTCATCGACCCATGGAGAGCAGACATGTGTTGTAAGAACTCTGAATGGTTTTTGCCTCCTCCCTACCCCCACTTCCCCCTTCCCTCCCCACATTTCGCACAGGGCAATCTGCAGTCAATGCCTCATCTTTGAAGCCAGACTTGAATGAATATCTTGTCTTTAACGAGTCCCCTGAGTAATTGTGCATGCGTTATGTAACAGCGCAGAGCCTCATTTTTGCCATCTGGAAGATGAGGATAATAAAATCTTCTTCATTTGATGTACTCAAGACAAAATGAAACTACCCCATCAAGGGCTCCACATAATACTTAGCGCACTGCAAATGTTTCACAAATCCTAGCTTGTGTTATATTAAAGTGTTAATCACAGTTGTCTGGCTAATGAGTAGAGACATTTATTTTCCCCTTAGAACATAGCTGTATTTTGAAGTTTCCTGTTGGGCACATGTGTCACTGTTGTGGGTCATACTGTGTCCCCAGGAGAAGGAGCTGAAGCCTTACCCTCTGGCACTGAGCAGGCAGCCTTGGTTAGGAAGAGGTCTGTGCAGAAGTGACGATGGTGAGAAGCACCCAGAATACCTCAACCCCAACCACTGGTGTCCCTAGAGAGACAGACATGGGGAGGACGGGGGACACATAGGAGAAGTGATGTGAAGACAGAGGCTGAGGCTGGTGTCTTGCTGTCAAATGCCAAAGCCCAGCAGACTAAGAAGGGGGACTGGGCCCGCAGGTCACCCTGGAGTCCTGTGGAGCAAATCTGACCCTGATGACACCTTGAGTTTGCATTTTCAGCTTCCAGATCTGTGAGAAAATACTCAGTTTGTGGTAGTTGGTTATGGCCTCTCAGGGAATTACAGGCGACTGCTTTTGCCAAGTAAACAATAAAAAGGACAGTAAGTCATAATCAGATCTAGCACCTCTGAAACTGAAGTGTGTAGCACACTAGCTAAGTGGAACTATCATGCTGTGGTCTGGATCTTGAGTGTCCTTCAAGGCCCAAGGCTGGAAGGCTTGGTCCCAGGATGGAGTTGGTGGGAGGTTAGGTTTTAGCTGCAGGTTTCTGGATCGCTCAGGACATGCTCCTGAAGGGGATGCTGGGAACCCAGTATCTTCATCTTCCTCCTGTTAGCACCTGGCTGGGACATGAGTGGTTCTGCTCTGCCCTGTTCCCCTGGAACAGGCAGCCTCCCTGGGAGCCCAAAGCAGCAGAGCCAACCAATCACACACAGGAACCTCCCAAACCGTGAGCCAGCCAGGCTTTCTCTCTGCAAGCTGCTCAGCTTGGGCATTTTGTTACAGTCATGGAAAGCTGATGGACACCAATGGCAAAATAACAGCCCTGAGCTGATTTCTGTTTCCTCACTCTTCCTGTACCCAGCCCACCTGTACGCCAACATTCTCAGCCTGCTCGATGCCTCTGGGCTCTGCAGCTGACCCCTCGGCTGGTCATGGGGCACTGGTGGGCACAGAGGCCTGGGAGGAGGAATGTGTGGGGGTCTCTCCCCTGGCTTCCTGCCCACTTCAGGGTTTTGGCCAATGGTGGCTCACAGGGAACCCTCCTTCCACAGCTTGGTACCTCTCCAGGCTGCCTTGATCCCTTTTGCTGCTTCTCTTCCCATGCTCTGACCCATTCATATGACCACCTTCGAGGTCCCAGCAGACTGCTGTGACCTGGGCTTGCTATCACTCATCAGAGCTCCAGAAGGTCATCTCTGCCTTTCAAAAACCATAACTGTATACTGATTTGGCTTCAGGATGGGTCTCTTAAATTACAGCTCTAGTTATTTTAAGGTACCTATCCCTATTTCTTCCACTGAATGACTTCTGCTTAGTCAGAAGAGCATCCCCTTTGACCTGACTCCCTTCAGGCAGAAGCATCTCCTGGGATCCTATCAAAGCTCCAGGATGCAGGTGAAGCCTGTGTGTGCAGTTACTGCTCTCTTTTGTTCATGTGTCTTCCACTTGTTCATTCATTCATTCCTTAGACAAGGAGGAGTGTCCTGGGTGCCCAAGCCCACTGGGCACCGTGCAAGGTAGCTTTCTGTTGGCTGGCTTGTGACTCGGTGAGTGGCATGGTGGCCTCGGGGTGCTACCAAGTCCTCTCCTGGGCCATGTGGGCTGCTGAGCAGAGCACACACCCAAGATGACGCAGTCCCTGACCGGGTCTGGGGTTCAGAGGTGGTGGGAAGAGTCCAGTCTCCCCCTGCCCAGCTGTGAAGTCATGAAACCAATGTATCAGGCAGAATTAAAAGGAAGGACACATGGTTGGATAAACACTAAGTGCTCAGCACACATGGGCTCTATCGACTGCTAGGTCTGCTTCTCCACGAACACTTCCAGGGCAGGGGGCATGTGATGTTTTCATTTCCTTCCACCTGGAAGGGTGGAGTGTGCCTGGCACCCAGTCCAGGCCGACCAAGTGCACCATCTTGGGTATTTCCTTTGACTCTCTTCCCTTGGCCTTGTCCCAAGTGGTTGTTTAGGTTGCTGGGCTGGGGCCAGCCTCTGTTCTCCCCTCCAATTTCATGGGCTCCTGATGAGCAATACTGAGAGTCCGGCTGAGATCCTCAGCGTCCAGCTCAACTTGGGAAGACTCCTGTCCCGGCCGTCCTTTACCCTTTAGGAACCTCTAGGCCACCCGCAATGAGGGACCCATGGTTCCCGGCCACCTAACAGGTTAGACATATCGCAGTGCCCTTGCATGTGATCCTCCACGGGCAGGGACGCCACCTCCATGATCACACTTTACCTCTGCCACCTGGCCCAGGGTCCATAGTTGAGCTATAGTAGCAACAGCCAGGATATTTGATCTTTTCCCTAGTCCAGACCTCCAGGAAGCCTCAGTGCACCTTGGTGACAGGCAACTTCACAATGAACCCTTTTCTGGTGGACCTGAGATTGTGCCAGCAAGGTGACTCAGGTGGCCCTTAGACAGTTTCAAGGCACAGGCTGTATCTGCTTTGAAAACAGAACTCTCAGCTCCGTCCCTGACCTCCTGGAGGGAGAGTTCCACCATCAGGGCTAGGATTGACTCAGTCATGCCTAAACAATGAGATCTCCATGAAAACTCCCAGAGGATGGGGGCAGGACTAGGGGTGGTGGATATATAGGTTCTGGGAGCTCTGCCTCTCACCCCTGCCTCCATATGTCTCTTCCATGTGGTGGTTCTGAGTTGTATCCTTTATTTAAAAAGCTTCAATTCTAAGTAGAACACTTGCTCGAGTTCTGAGTCACTCAAGGCAATTATGAAGCCTCACAGGAGGTCTTAGGAACCACTGGACAGAAGTGTGGGTTTCGTGAGACCAATGGGATGGCAGACCTTTAGCTTGCAGGGTCGGCACTTGGTTTGGGTGGATGGTATCAGAACCAAGAGGAAATGTTGAACACACTCTGGTGGTGGAGAATTGCAGAACTGATGTGGAATAAGGGCAGACATTTTGGTGTCAGGAAGGGCAACACGTTAGCTTCAGCAGTGGTGGCAGAAAGATCACACACCACGCAGCAGGGACTCAAGATCAGTGGTGAGGAGGCCCAGTACCACATTGAAAGGGAGCTCTAGCAACGGTTACCTGAAATCCACAGGCTGACAGGTGCAACCTCTCTAGAAGGATTGGCCCTAGAATCAGACTTCAAGTACTTGCTATTAAAGATTTGGAAGTGTTTAGTCCAGTGGAAAAAAATTACCATCTCAAGAAAGAATATACAATTTTGGTAGATTTCTCTAAAACAAGAGAAGTCAAGATGGCTGATCAGTGAGCAACAAAATACAAAGCCTCCTGGGAGAAACAACTTATAAGCCAAATAAAACACCCTGGAGAGACTCAGACAGAGGGAGATGGATCCTCTTGACACAGGAAGAAATTAAAATGTAAAAAAGCTCATCAGATACATCGGGACTACAACTGAAACAGCTAAAAATTATGGGACACAGCATTTTCATTTGCAGTGACCTGCCAAGTTTGCAACAGCCTGAATCTGTATCGGCCAGCAGAGCCACCCAAACTTGTTCTTGCTGCCACTCACAGGAAGCACAAAGCGCTGAAGTCAGGGGTTGGTGAACCCAACAGAGAGCGGAGCTGGCAAAGGGATCTTCATTAATCCAGTCAGTGCTGGGATTGGGACCCCCCTACACATGGGAAGGGTGCAACCAAATGGGCGACATGTTGGAATCGGGCAAGAGGAACCTGAACTGGGAGCGACAGTGACTTCAGTTGGTTGCTCCCTCCCCAGAGCAGATTGCTGGGATTTGCTTGGACTGGGCCACACCCCTGGCTGGGACCCAATGAGCCATCCCAAATTGATTCCCTGCGCCTAGCAAGCACTAACCTGTTGAAGGCCTCTGAAGTTTGGCTGGCTGGATGGGGAGGGGCAGGCATATACAGCCACTGCTTACACCTCAGTGACAAGAGCAGGCAGAAGAGGGCAGAGGTCCCTCACCAGCATGCTTCAGAGGAACCATGGCCAACAGGGAAGGGGGCTGGGATCTGCACTGTAACCCGTGTGGAGGAAGCCAGGACCATGACAGGAGAGAGAGGCAGGAGGAAGCCCCTAGCCCAGAGTACTGAGAGCACTGATCCAGGAGAGGGAAAAACAAGGGAGACTGAGGGTGGCAAATATGCAACATCAGACATGGCTTCAATGGACATTAAGAGATATCTTTGGAACCATGTGGACAAGCTCAAAACCGAACTATTAAATCAGGTAAAGCAAGATATGAGTAAAGTAATAAAAGAAATGCTCTCAGGAAGCATCTCTCAGGAAGATACAGACAGAAGAAGGTAGGAACACAAAAAAAGGAGAACAACATTCAATAAAGAATATAAACAAAATATAGAATACATTAAGCAGATTCAAAGAGACTACCAGGAAATTAAAAGCTCCATTGAAAGCTGGAAAAATGCCTTAAAAGAAACTAAGGGTAGATTATCAAAACTTAAAGACAAGTTTTCAATGTGTGATCATGAAAGGAAGGATCTCTTAAAAATAACAAGGAAACAGGCAGTAACAATACAAAGGCTAGAAGATGACAAGAGAATCTACAATTTAAGAATAAGAAATGTGAACGAAGAAGCAGGAAAACATACAGGTGAATTACAAAGGCTATTCATGGAAATAATTAAGGAAAACTTCCCAAGCATGGGAAAAAAAAATGACATTTGGTTATGTGACGTATACAGAACTCCAGCCACCTAAAACCAAAACAGAGCTACACCCAGACATATAATAATCAAGATACCAGAAATTCAGAATATTAAAAGCCATCAGAGAAAAGAAACAGATTACCTATAAAGGTAAGCCCATCAGAATCACATCTGATTTCTCAACACAGAACATCAGATCAAGAAGAGCTTGGAGCAAAGTACTCCAAGCCCTGAAAGAAAATAACCTCCAGCCCAGATTGATGTACCCTGCAAAACTGTCACTAGAAATTAATGGAGAAACAAGATGCTTCCATGACAAAGAGGAACTGGGGGAGTTTGTGACCACCAATCCAACCCTACAGAGAATACTGAAGGACATTCTAGAGAGAGAGAGCAAAAAAATACCAGGATTTTAGGAACAGTGGCAGAAAGTCCTCAATGAATGGGGCAGGCAGTAAAATGAAGGAGAAAACTAGACAAAGGCAGAAAAATAGCATAGCAGAAATGAAGCAGAGAGGGATGGCTAGAATCTCTAACATAGATGGCCTTGATACACTATATTGTTAATAGTGCACCAGGATTTAAAACCCACATTACTCACACTACTCTGCTTAGATGTATTATATTCTGTTCCAGTCATTCTACCTGTACTAGATTTGAGGGCACAAACAGTAATCCCAAAAATAACAGGATATAGTATGGTAATTATCCTTAATTTCCTATTAAGCTAATCTAAATCTCTGTTAGACCTACACTGTTTTACCATGACTGATCATAATTGAATCTGGTTTGTTAGATCGCTGTTTTGTATTGATAGATTTTATTCAAAGCTGTTATGATTGATAGTATCAAGTCTGAGAGTATAGGCAACTGCACTTAAGATGACAAGATCCACTAGAATATCCACTCTGGTTTGATTATTACCTGCCTTTGAAGTTTCATACTGTCTACAATGTTTTATTTTTACTAATATTGTTATGTACTGCTATATTCAATTATACTGCTATATTCGATTATGCCTGATGATATAGACATTCTATTGAAGATAATAAGAAACAACACAGTAATCATTGTAGATCACCTTGTACTGTGGTTTTATACGACTTTTTGGTTTCATGTTTTTATAGGAATTTGTTTTGTTTTTTTCTTGCTATGTTTTGTTTTCCCCTCTAATACAGAAAGGATAGAAATACATGTAGAGACTCATGCATGTGTAGCTGTTTACAGTCTCACTGTTTGAATATCTACTTTGTATGCTTTAATTTTGTAACTTGAACAACTATTTCTAAGAGGACAATATGTAATTTATCAACTAGTGATTTCTTATTATCTTTTTTTTTGAAATTCTGTATTATCTCTACCCTTTATATGCTTTTGTTTCTCTTTAAATAAAAAAATTTTTAAAAAAAGATGAGTGGTGAGCACAGCACAGCATCTAAAGCGCAGCACTGCAGTGAGACTGGACACTGGTCAGTTTCTGCATGTGGCACCCTGGGTCAGAAGTTGAAGCCACCTAATGGATTAAACTGGCTTTTTGCAAACTGTCCTTACAAGTGTGCTTTTTGTTTTCCTTACCTTTGCCCACCGCCTAGCGTTCTAAAGAAAAGCTGCCCTGAAGTGATTAAGATCTTAGCTAGAGTCAATTACCATAGACAAAAGGAACAAGAGAAATATGGGTCATAAGACCTCCTGATCAGTCACCTTGAGATTTACAGAGCCTGTGTTCTGCTGATGACCTGCAGATAATATCAGAGTGCCCATCAAAGGAATGGACCACTGTAGGACCAGTGACTGCTCCAGTGTCCACCCATCTGTGGCCCCAAACGCACTGCCTCACATTTCCTATAAAGCTCTGCACCTGTGAGTGTTCGCCGAGGCAGTGTGGCCGCTTGTGGGTAAGTGAACCCATCATCAGACTAGAGTTCCTTCCCTCACATACTTTGCCTCTTGACTAATTGGTTTCCACTGAGCAGCGAGCAGACCCAGCCTTTGCGTGGAAACAGAGCAAAGGGAACAAGGTCCCTGTCCTTGAGGAGGTCTCAGGAATGGGAGACCTGAGCGCCTGGAGCCACCGCAGTATAAACCATGGGGCTGCAGAGAGCAGCTGTCTGCTTTGAGAAGGGACCAAGGGGCAGTGGGAGCTGAGGGGTGGACAGGGAGGTGTTCAGGGGGTGGGGTGGGACAGGGCAGTGTGTGCAAAGGCTGGGGTCATGCCTGAGTGTGTATGAGTGTGTGTGTGTATTACTGGTGGCTCGGGAAGGCTCAGGCACAGAGAGGGGATTGGCAGGAAGGGGGAGGCAGGAACACTATGAAGGTCCCCCTGGATGTGAGTACACTTGGCATCTTTCCAGATGAAAGCAAAGGGATAAAGTGTGTGGGGGGGTGTCCCCTCTTCCAGCCTGGCTTGTGCAAAGGGCTGGGAGCTGGCACCTGGTGCCTTCCCTGGGCAGGACAGCTCGGTCCTCTGCCACACTCATCTCCCCACCTGCACCTTTAGGACCCAGGTGACCAAAGTCCCTTTGTTTGCATCTGTCCTTCTCTGAAGGCACATGAACTCCCCTTTGTGGGCTTGGCTCAGAGCCAGGCTCACTGAGGCCCACAGTGAGATTTTCAGATGGGAACTGGTGCTTTGGCGACCTCGCTTCTTCATCAAAGGCAAAGCTCTTTTCTTGTGCCTCATTTATGAAGCTTCTCTGCCGCTGCCTTGGGGTTAGGCACACAACGTCTGCAGCAGGGCGCCGCCTGCTTTGTTTCTGTTCTTTCTCTTCACCCAATTTCAAGTCCCTGTCAAGTTTCCTGAAGTCCGTCTGCTGGCTAGAGGAGCATGTGCTGGGTTTTTCTTATAGAAGCGCCATAACTCCCTATGCAGGGCACCCCAAAAAGAGAAGCCCTGGCCGTCCTTTCCTCGGCTTCTCTGGCCCTCGCTTTCCCTGGGCCTTGCTCCTCCCTGTCCACTTAGGTGGACAGATGATCTCACAATCAAGGTGGCAGCTTCCCTTAGCCAGGTGACTTCCCCAGGGTCTGAAGCTGTGTGCTGTTGCTGTGAGTTTAAGGGACACTCCTAAATCCTAGTAACGAGGTCACTGCTACCTGGGATAGGGGCCAGATGCTGGGGGAACACAGGGTGGGGTGAGGAGCAAAGGGTGGAGCTGGCGACTGACTTATGATTGTGGGGTATGGGGACCTCCCCTGGAAGGAGTCCCCCAGATGCTGGAAAGCACTCAGCATGTGAAGCCCTGGGAATATGGCATGATCTACACTGGCAAAAGACCCATATGCAAACCCTGAGCAGAATCAGTGGCTACAAGAACAGGCAGGACTCCAGGATCCTGGAGCTCCTTTGCCCAGGGAACCTGCATATATCACAGATGTGTCACCCCTGGGACCCTTCGCAGGGGTCTTGTGATTGCTCACTGACTGCACCTAAAGGTCCTCCAGGAACCCACTGGTCTCTCTGCGTCTGCTTTGTTCCCTCCCAACTGCCTACCAGGTCCAGCTTCCTTGCTGGGAATCTCCCCTGAGAAGTTCAGCTTACAAAACCAGACATGGTGTCCCACGTCTAAAATCCCATGCCTCAGGAGGCTGAGGCAGCAGGATCAGAAGTTCAAGCCCAGCCTGGGCTATCCCAGTCTCAAATGTTCCCTTCCCCTAAATAAAGATGCAGGGACAGACCTCTGTGTCACCGAGGTAAACGTGAAACCCTGGGAGGTCAGCCCTAGGCCACCGCTGGACACTTCCTGTCTCCATAGGTTCTGGACACCACTCAGAGGTCTGGCTTTGCTGGCCTCAGAGGAGACAGACTGTCAGTGGTCCCTGGAAGGCTTTCAGTTGCCTGGGTGACTCATGTACCTTCATCCATGGTTGAAAACAGCTGTGCTGAGCCAAAGGTTCTTGCATGTGGCTGCGATTGGGATCCTGTGCTGTTAGACAGGACAGAACCTGGGCCTCATGCTTGGAGATTATGGCCTGGCTGATCAAGGCAGCCCGGGAAGCAGCACTTTCCAAAGCTCCCCAGAGCTCCGCTGCTCTGGCTCTCGTAGTTTTATTTGTGATTCTGCTGCCATTAAATTTTTTTTTTGTTGGTAGCTTATTGGCTGCTTTTGCTGCCTAGAAATGTCTTTTCCTGTCTCCTGAACTGCTCCATCTTCCTTCCTTCCACGAGCCTGACTGGCCCGTGTTTCTGCAATGCTAGGTAACACGTTAGGCTTCTCAGGGTGTGTATGGTCTCTGCCACACATTCTTTCCTCTTACTTTAAGATATGACAGTGCTTCTTTGCTCATGGGTACCACAAAATGAGCTGCAGGCCAGATCTGACCTGGGGGGTAGAGAGTGTCTGTCCCCCGAGCCGAGACTGGAGGAGCACCCAGCTGGGACGCCACCCATGAGTCTTCAGCTTCCTGTGAATGGCCGAACTAGAAACTCTTTTCTAAAGTAGGAGATCTGAATCCTCATTCATTCCACACAGACAGTGGTTCCTCCTTTGCTAGGGCCCTGAGGTCCTCTCCACCTTGAAATTGGTCCCCTGTCCTGTTCTGCCTTGGTTCAATGCGGAGCTGTGTTCCCATCAGCACCTTAACACCAAGCCCTAGGATTCAGGTGTTTGAGACTGCAAGCCTGCCCTGCCCTGCCCTGCCCTGCCCTGCCCTGCCCTGCCCTGCGATCACACACCTGCTCACAATCAGCTTCACAGCTTTAAAGCCCTGGGTCCACTCCTCTGCCTCCTGCTACTGTTCCCCACCCCAATGTCACGTAGCAGGTGCTCGATAGAGGCTTCAAAATTGATGTAAATGGGAGGAACTTCCTCCTGTTCTTTTGCTAATAAAGAACTTGGGGCCAAGCTGACCAGTCTCTTTACTGTATGTCACTGGCCAGCATGGTCTCTGCATTTTTGCTGATGCCATTGAACACCTGGAACCTCTTCCTGGAGCTTTGGGCACCCCAGAATTGGGGCTCCTTGTCTCTATGTTCTCTGCCCCCCAAGCCTTCGCTGCCAGGCCCACTCACAGCAGCGACAGCTTCCATCCCAGCCACTCCTCAAGGACTGCTTTCGTTCTTCACCAAGCACCAACAGAGCACTCTGTGCTCAGCACAGTCCTAGGTCCTCAGGACAGATCGCGCCCCGGACCATGTCCTCGCACAGATTGGGAGACACGTTAAACCTGCTCTCCATCACTGTAGCCCACACGCCACATGGGGCAACCGCAGATTTTGTAGATGAAGCTTTACAGAAACACAGCCATGTCCTCCATTCACCCACTCATCCTCCATGGTTGTTCACAGGACCGGTGCAGGGGCCAGCAGTTGTGACCGAGACCTTGTGGCCTGGGGAGCAAAAAATACTTGCTGCCTGGCCCTCTGCAGAAACAGATTGACCAGCTCTAAGTTCAGCAGCTGAGTATACAGGAAACAGATGAACCAGTGGACAGGAAGTGAAAGAAATGCACGATACAGTGGGTGTGCACACGCGCGCGTGGTGGTTTTAAATTAAGTGGTTAGGAAAAGCCTGTTACACCAGCCCCGAAGCCCCTAAAAGCAGAAGCCACCGCTGTCTGGATTGTCACCAGTGTCCCCCGGCTGGGTGCAGATGCCCTGCAGGGCTGAACAATTCTGCTTGTGGAATCTGCAGTACCCTAACCATGTGCAGCAGTTCATCCTCCTGCCAAGTGGCCGGGAGACCCCTTCCTCTCCTGCCCTCTGACTACCCGCTGCCATCTGGGCTGTGTGTGCGTGTGTATGTGACTGACACCTCCCCGTCACTGAAGGGGCACTCTGCCACTTCTTTATAACAAACACCCTTATGCCGCAGATGGGGACAGAGGCTTTTCCCCCATCAACCCGGTGATCACCCGTGTTCAGGACGGTCCCTGGAAATCAGCAGCATGGAGGGAGCACCAGAAAATCAGCTCTGCTCGTCTTGGTAGAAACGTTGTCTTTCCATCAAAGCAGAAGGACTCAGGACATCCTCCCAGAGAGGGGCACCCAGGCCTGGCAGCTGCTGCCCGCCCCCACCTGCTCAGCCCACTGTGACCCCCGCTGGACCCCAGGGATGGCTCGGTTCCAACATCATTCAGGTTTCATAGATGCGGAGATGCGGAGGAAAAGAGAGGACTTCCCCAGTGCCAGGGCTAGGAAGGGCAGAGCCGGGCTAAGAGTCCTGGGCCAACAGAGCTTGGAGGACCCTCCACACCCACACTAAAGGTGGCAGCCAAGGGCTGGCCCTGGCGCTGGGCAGCTCATCCTCCACACACCAAAGTTGCCGTCCACCCGTGAGCCTCCTGGCAGCCTCAAGTGCATGCCCAGTTCTCAGCAGAGCGAGCCACAGTCGGTGTGGAGACAGCTGAGACCGCTCATGGTGGGATCCTCCCCACTAACCCAGGACTCTGTGGACACTGAGTGCACCTTGATTTTCACTGATTCATGACAAACCAGTCTGGGTCCGGCCCACAGCTCTCCTGGCTTTTTGTTATTCATGCTGGCACCCACTCGCTTCTGGACTAGCTGGACACCTGCCACCTGTGGGTGGACGGAGTTGGTCCACTGCATTTACATAGGGTCGAAGGGCAGGCAGGGGACAAGCCCTTTCCCCTTGCAGGGCTTTGCATCTCTCTGGGCCCAGAGCTCCCCACTGTACGAGGACAATCAATGCCTACCTTGGTAGTGGCACTGAGCCCCTGGCCCCGTCCTGAGGCAGGAAGTGCCTACCTGGGCCGCTGCAGAAGGAGGCAATGATGGCCAGGACGCACACGATGCTGAGGTAGGGGACCCAGGGGGCGAAGTCCTGCAGAGAACAGAGAGCGGCAGATGAGGCTGGGGAGTCCGGTGATGGAGTCGCTTCCTGTCCTGGGTCCCAGAATGTGGACAACATGCAGACAGCCAGTCATTTCACAGGCATGAGGAGGCAAGGGGACAAGGACTGCAAGAGCTCAGCAGGGTCCCAGCAGATGGTGCATGAGTAACGTGTGGCCGTGGGTGCTTTGCTGAGCAGGCAGCGGGAGGGCTCTCATAGGCATCATCACACCGCAAGCGTTCCCCTTAGTTACATTCTCACGTTGGCCACCATGCTTATTTATATCCCCGCCGCGTGTTCCAGGGAGACTTCCAAGGCCTCTGACACAGGGGACAAAGGGATAATGACCTGGTACATCTCCAAGTGGCTCCCCTCGCCCCTGCCCTTTGATACTGAGGATGAAACCCAGGGCCTCCGCACTGAGCTAGTCTGTTTTGTGTTGAGACAGTGACTCACTCAGTCCCTCAGTTACCCAGGCTGGGCTTGAATTTGTCACCCTCCTGCCTCTGCCTCCCAGAGTGCTGGGGTTATGGGTTTGCACCACCACACCCAGCTCTCAGTGGCTTTTCCTAAACCCTGAGTTTCAAGGAGCCTATGAAGCCAGTCTCTGAGGACAACTGGCTGTTGGGAAGGAATTGTCCCTGCTGGCATATCGCCTGGATGCAGACTCCTTCCCCTTCTCTGTGAAGCACGTCCCCAGAACCTGCTGTCTGAAGAACAAGACACTGTCCCTCAGGTGTCACTGTCCTGTGAGCCCCTTTTTCTAGAAACAATTGCAGTATGAAGGCTTTTGACAACAACATGAGCAACTAACTTCCAGTGTCCAGAGTTGTTCTTGAAAAACACCAAGATCACTGATTGACTGCAGTTGATTGCTGAGGCTGCCTGGCTGGAGACTGCAGCTGTGCTCAGTTAATGCAGAGCTGGGCCAAGGAGGACTTGTGGGACCTGGGGTCTGACCCCAGCTCTGCCCTTGCCCAGCTGTGTCACCATGGGCCACCTATGCATGTATGTTTATGCCTCCCATCTCCAGGAAGGGAGGATGAAGGATGTCACCGTCCGTCCCCCAGCACACATGTGTTCCCTGGACACTTGTTCCAGGAGCCACATGCCTCACTGCATCCCAGGGCAGAGGGACGAGTGGCCCCGCTTAGAGAAGCTGCCCCGAGGGAAGCGGACCAGCGAGTGTCTGCTCAGAGCCTGCCGGCCAGGAAGCGGAAGAGCTGGCTTCCCACGCAGGCGCTCTGGCTTCAGGGCCGTGGCTGGTAACTTCCCTACAGGAAGGCGATGACCGGAAAGCACCTGGATGCAATGTCCCTGTCTCCTGCTGGGATGGGACAGCTGGAAGGGGCATCTTAGGGGTCATCCAGTGCTATGTCCTCTGTTCCACAGGGGCTCAGAGAAGGGATGTATCCTACCCAGGGCTGCACAGCTCGACAGTGGCAGCAACAGGACTAGAAGCGAGGTCTCCTGTCTCCCAGTGCCTGGGCCCATCGCCGAAGCCCCCAGCAGCTGGACTACAGGAGCCGTCTGCAGGCAGGACGAACCCCCAAACAAAGGCCCCAGGGTGATGAAGCTAGGCGCCAGTTCCACGCTGCCCTCCCTGGAGGCCGGGCAGGGACACGGGCTCACCTGCAGGGTCAGGGTGACAGTGAGGATCCCAAAGAAGAGCGTCATCAGCCCGAAGCCACCAATGAGCAGGGGTCTCCGCCCCAGGCGCTCAATGACCAGGCCCTAGGCGGAGAGGAAAGGGAAGAACAGACAGACAGACAGCGTGCCTTATTTACTTGTCAAAAAGAAAAGAACAACAAAAGCAAAACCACCCGGAAGTCCTTTGTGTAGGTGGCACCTCCCAAGGCTGCGTGGAATCCCACACCCCTGGGTGGAAACACCTCACGCAGACCGAGGAGGACCCAAAGGGGCTGGCGGCGGGCTGCGGCGGGAGGGCAGCCTGCGCCGTACAGGAGCCCCGTTATTCCCACGGCAGCTCCCCCAGGCTCACCCCTGATGGCTGCTGTAACCAGTTACCCCTCGCCTTCAAAGCCAGCGACAGCCTCCTCCGGCCCCCTCCTCTCCGGCTGTCTTGCCTCCCTCTGTCACTCCAGGACCCTGCGATTCTGTCCAGGCCCCCAGGTCACCCAGGCCCAGCTCCCATTGCAGGGTCCCTGGCCTGATCGCATCTGCGCAGTTCCTCTCTGCTGCCTAAGGTGACCCGTGCACGGCTGCCAGGAACGAGGACGTCATGTTGCTACCCCAGATGGACATGGGCACACTCAGAGATATCGTAGTTTCTGCCACACAGCTGAGCTGGCAGCAATTGATGGGGATTTGAACTCAGAGTTGCCCGGTGTGTGACCTCGAGGCCTCCAGGAACCAGGGTGGACACTGCACTTGGCCAACTGTTCCCACGGACAGCTCTGCCTGTGCCCTGGCTCCTTCGAGCGGCAGGAGGGGGCCGGCTGCCCGGCACACTTCTCTCCCTCCTCCCTGGTCACCCTGCTTCTTCAGCCTCCTCCTCTTGGGAGTCCCTGGGACAGGTGGTCTCAGGGCGGCACAGGGTAATGGCCTGTGTCCAGATTTTCCCATCGGATCACTAGGACTTCCCAGCAGCCCCGGCACCACGGGCTTACTGGGTGACTGAAACAGAAGAGTGTCTGAGTGTGGGACTCCTATGCAGGCTACAAAGCCCTCAATCCCTGCTCACACAGCAGCTGGAGGTTCCCACACCCCTGGGAAGCACAACCTCATTCCACTGGGGTCAGGGGAGCCTCCAGGGGCCATGAGCTCCTGCAGGCAAGCATTGTGACGGTAACCACCCTGAGAGGACCTGGGGACAGGCGGGGCTGCTGAAGCCAGGGAGACCAGAGTCAGACATTCTAACGAGGCTATGGCGGGTTCTTGGGGGTGATGCGAGCTCTGTGGGGTCCCGTGTGCCGACTGGAGGGGTGCAGGGATGTTGGAGCCCTGTGACGCTCCCTGCCATGCTGGCCCAGTGGACTGTGTACACCTGGGCCACCCAAAGAGCCAAGGGTCCCTGAGAGTATAGCAGGGCGTGGACCCCAGCCTCAGGTCACGCGGTCGCCGGTGGGGACCTGGGCGTGAGGACGAGGGTGGTGGCACCTGCTATGTGCACAGCGTCACCAGCCCTGCTTCAGTCACTGCAAGCCTATTGCTGGGTTTAACCTCAGCCCACGCCAATGGGGGGACACTGTCCCCGTCAATCTGCGGAAACTGAGGCACAGAGATGTCGACAGGCTCACAGGGGTTACACAGCTTGACAGGAGCAGAGCTGGGCTGGGAACCTGGGCAGTGTGGCTCTGCCCTCAGGTTCTGGGCAGAGGTGGCCAACGCTCCACTGTGGACGGTGGTCAGGGAGTTACCCCACTGCGCTGTGGGAGGCAGTGCCCACCGCTCATGTCCATTCTGTCCTGCACACTTTTTTTGTTTTTTGAGTTCTGGGGATTGGACCCTGGCTCTTGGCATTGAGTAACATCTCCAGTGCTTTTTTATTTTGAGACAGGGTCTTGCTAAGTCACTAAGTAGCCAGGCTAGCACTTGAGGTCTTTCTGCCTCAGCCTCCCAAAGTGCTGGAATTAGAGGCATGCACCCCCTGGCTTGGTGACCCGGCATCCTTCAGTAAAAATTTCTGACTCGGCAATGCAGTGGGGCCCGTGAAGACTTGGTACAGAAGAAAGGCCTGAAGTGGTAGACAGGGTTAGGCTAGCGTGGTACAAGACAAAACATGCGCCTATGCCGAGAATTGAGGCAGGCAAAGATTGGCCAAACCTCCTGGGGTGGAAGAGCGTGAGCGATTTCTTCTCTACTTCTCTCCATTTTTCTGAATTTTACAAATTTACCTTAACTAGCTGGCACTGATTTCTTATAACAACAAAGTACAAAAATTAAATGCAAAACCAAAAGGGCCCTGGAATTTTCCCCATCATTTTCATCTTAGATTGACTTCTGCTGAGCAAAGAAAAAAATTAATCATCGAAATTGGGTGGGGCCTATAATTTGAGGCAGGAATTTTATGAAACATTGAAATAGTTTCTCTTTTTAAAAAAAGACTCAAGTGATAGGGGACAAAAAGAAAACATCACATCTCTACATCTTCTATAGCTATTAAAAACACGGAATTGATGTTTATTTTTTTGAGACAGGGTCTTAGTATATAAACCAGGCTGGCCTTGAACTCTTGGAGATCTGCCTGCCTCAGCCTCCTGAGTGCTGAGATGACAGGCATGGCCACCATGCCAGCTACTTCGCTTTGTGAACTCTGGCATGTTTGGGAGATGACAGGACAATGACAGTGGAAAGTCAGGGAAAATGACCACACCAGGGGCCTCTCTGAATCCCCAGGGTGGATGTGTCACTGTCCCCAGGGGACCGTTCCCGTGGGGAGCGTGTGTCAGTGGGAACTGGAGCTGGGAGCGAGACGCCTTCTGGTGTCAGAGGACACTGGCTGAGTGGGCGTGGGGTGGGGTGAGGGTGGGGTCCCCAGGGCACAGCCTCCACCCCCACCCCATGCTGGGCAGCGGCGCGGGGACCAGGAACTCACAGAGACTATGGCAGCCAGTATCTCCGTGCCGCCTGTGCTCAGGGTGATGTAGGGGATGTTTCTTGGTGGGATCCCGGCTTTTCCAAAGATGCTGTTGGTGTAGAACCAAATCTGGACATGGGAAGGAAAAGGAGGAATGAAGACTGGCAAGAGAGCAACCTTTGGCACCTGAATATGAGTCCGGCAGGGAGGCAGCCTCTGGGCTCTGCTATGAAATCAGAGTCACCAATAGGGCCCTTTCAGTAATGAGACAGATGAGAATGAGGGTGGGGTGTCAAGGAAGTCTCCTGTTTAAAAAGGTGCTCTTCCTCATGGAAGTATGCTTCCAAATCTCCCCTTCTTCTCTCTGCTGTCAGGATGATGGAGAGATGGCTGGAACTTCAGCAGCCCTTTTGGACTATGAAGCAACCTTAGGGTAGCATTGCTGTTAACCCCCATGGGAACTTTGTAAAAACCAGAAAAAGTCCCTGTTCCACAAGATACTTTCTGTCCCCTAGGGGACAGTCACCATAATAAATCTGCAACAGTGCCATGTGAATGGCGCAATGCATGCCCTGCTTAACCTTCGCTATGGTGTGGGTGCCTGTTGTAGCTTCTGTCACTGAGGCCAGACCTAGTTCTAGCTGACACAGGCGTCCACTGCAGACTCGGGGTTTGGAGACCTGAGTCCTTCTCGAGAGAGAATTGTGTAGCCTTCCTGGATCCCTTCTCCTCCCTGATCGAAAGAGCATCTGTGTTGCCTCGCCTGTCCTGGGTGGTGTTGGGAGCCAGGTGGGACCAATAGGCTGTTCCTGAGTGACTTCTGGGGTCTCCCCAGCCCAGCCGGCAGCTCAGGCTCAGAGCCGGCAGGATAACCGGGGGCCGCGGTGTCTGAGCACCTGAACCCCGAGAAGCCCACTGCGGCCTTGGAGGTGCAACATCCCAATAGTTATCAGCAGAGACCTGCCGTTCACTGCTCACACAGGTCAGGCCAGCTTCCGCTGGACCTGGTCTCTGGTTTGTGCAAATGTGTCTTGTGAGCAGCGTTTGTTCAGTAGAAGTGACCCGTGCATTGGGGGAAGATGGCACAGGACCTAGGCGTGTAGATGGCTGGCTGGCTTTTAGTGGAGACAGGAATTCTTCTGAGGACCACAGGTGCACCTGGAGACACCACCACCTGCCACCTGCCACCAGGGGTGTGAGTTTGCTGTTCACAGTTCTCAGAGCGCATTCTTGGCAGAAATGGGTTTTAAGGTTCCTGTGAATAAGGAGCCTACTCGGGTCCCCACCACTTCGCACCTGCCTTCCTTGCAGAGAGCTCTGGGTGAGAAGTCTCGGCTGTCACACCCATGGCACAGAGCATTCATCTCCGGAGCTCCTAGGCCAGTGGTCGAAGGGACAGGCGTTCTGGAAGCCATGGGAGCTGTACAGTAACACGGAGGCCACACCGCCAAGCCCACCCAGACACCTCCGGGCACCTGCTGTGCTAATCTGCTAGATGTTTCTTAAGCAATGAAGCTGAGATAGCAGAGTTAACACTTAGCATGGGTCCAACCCTCAGCCCACAAGAACTTGGCAGACACAAGCCTCTGCTCTGGAGGAGCCAGGGGCTCCGGCCAGGCTGAGGGGAGCTGCAGGGGTTCCAAACCCTGTTTCTGCATCTGGGGCAGGGCATGCTGTCTACCTCAAGGATGGTGAGTCGGGCTCCATGGAGACAGAGATTGCCCAGCAGGGAGGTGGCTGCCAAAGACAAGTGAGTTTAAGTGACAAGTCTAATTTTACACAAAATTTGAAAGCTATTTCAAGAACAGGGGGCAGGTGATCAGTACAATTCTGAAAAAAGGATTTAGAAATAATGCTAAGCCCAACTTTTGTGCAATCACTCAAGAACAAGGAAACCACTAACAGACTCTAGCATTTGTGTTGGAGCCATGGGTAATGTTTGGTTTATACTGAGGTTCTCAGCCTGGGGTGACCTTGCCTCCAGGGGACATTTAGTGATACTGGGACACATTTTTGGCTGTCACAGCTGGTGGGGAGCAAATGGCCAAGTGAGTAGAGGTCAAAGATGTGGCTGGGTAGCCTTTAGCTCCATGACAAAGACTTTCCTGTCCCCACCTGTGGAAGGTCTGAGGCTGGGAAATGCTGGCTTGGTCTTGGGTGCGTCACCGGCCACCAGGGGTGTGAGTTTGCCAGTGCCATCCTGGGACCTTGAGCAGGCCATGGGTTCTTCCTGTGGAAAACTAGGGCAGCACTGCTGACCCTGCAGGACTGCTCCTGGCAGGAGCAAGGTGGCACGTGGGAAGGTGGCTAGCAGTATTGTCAGATGTCTCAAAGGACGGACTATGTCTCTGAGTGGTTTCTGGTAAAACCAAGGTGCAGAGCAAGTCCTCAAGGACAGTGGCAGTAGCAGTGATGGGGTTAGCTTGCTCCTTGGCCTCAGGGATTTGGAGTAAAGGGCAGTAGTGCAGGGAGAGGCAGGCAGAGGCAGCCAGGTCAGGCGCGGAAGCTGGCGTGGGCCACCAGCCTGCTGAACATAAAGCAGAAAAAGTGGGACTTGTCTCAGAGGTTGCCTGGGAGTAAATTGGGGATGGTTCAAGGGACACACATGGGGATGCTGTGAGAAACAATAGGATTCTCTGTGCTCTGGCCTTCGGCATTCAGACATTGGGACAAAGAGCTGGGGCTCAAACCCCTTTTCTGTTCTTCACAGCTCTGTGGTTCTGGAAGAGTCTCGTGTCTCTGTTCCTAACCGCAGGGGTGTGGGCAGCTCCTGGGTCTTGCTTTTGCAGATTCCTCGGTTACTTGATTATCCCTGCAGCCCAAATTACTAGGCCAGGTACAGGAGATCCTGGCCTGGCTCCTTCTTGCCAGCTCATGGTCACATGGGGACAGGAAGCCGGCCCTCTGACTCTCTGTTCTGTGCTCTCTGCTGCTGACACACACCATGGCTGGCTGCAGAAGCAAAGAAGATGCAGGGCTTGCAGGTTTGCTCTGGTGTAATTTATTAGGTCACACAGGGTGGAAAAATGGGGCACTCTGTCCAGCTTGGACAGTGCTCCCAGCACAAACACCATGCCTTTTGATTGCCATATCTCAGTAAGCACAGGCTCAGATGCATTCTTTGAAACTAAGGTTGAGCCTTAGGAAATGATTCCTCACCTTCTCCACTCAGGTGAGGAGCAGGGCCAGCCAGCTGGCTGGTGCTGAGGTAGGAGATGGAGCAAGGAGGATTAAGTCATGGAAGCTCATGAGACGAGAATCAAGAAACCAGACATGGCACAGAAGACTATGTCACAATAACAGAAACCAACAGATGAAGGTCATCATAACCTCCCCAAGGTCACCACCTCTGACATTGAGGTTTTCTCAAGGCAAATGGGTGAGTTGAAGTCAGCCTAGCCATATCCACTATGATGGTTTATTGTCCTTTCAACGTGATTGGCTTGAGAGCTACCTGGGGGATCAGTAAAGCATACTTCGGGGTGTGTCTGGGTGGGTACTAGAGCTGTGACCTCAGGGCTCTATCCAATCTCTGGTCTTTCCCTCTTGGGCTCCTACCCTCCTTTCTGCTTCCCAGATGTCATGAACTGAGCGGCTTTCCTCCACCCTGCCATTTCTGCCTTGGAGCCAGTTGACCATGGACTGAACCCTCTGAAATTGTGAGCCGGAACAGATCTCTTACTGAAATAATCTCATGGTCTCACATGTATGCCTTCCTAAGTGCTCATGTCAGTGAGATATGAATTTTAAGCATTTCAAGGAATAAATGGTGAGAATGGTAGACAGCGTCTCTGAAGGCATAAATGACTCTTATGCCAGCTGCCCAGCACTTGGTGTGGGTTTCCTTTGTGGATGGCACCGTTCCATTCTACAGATGAGGAAAGTAAGGATCTGTCACGTTCACAGCTGCTCGGCGGCATGGAGCTAGTGGAGGGTGGCAGAGCCGTGACTGGAACTGGGGCTCAAGGGGCCAACACCGCTCTCCTCTAAGTCCTCCTGCCCAGAGCCCGATACTCACTGCATTGAGGCCGCAGAGCTGGTAGCAGGCCATGGTGATGACCACAGTGATGACCTGATAGCGGACGAAGGGAGCCCTCAGCAGCTCCAGGACGGACACCAGGCGGATGTTCTGTTGCACGCTGCTCTCAGCCAGGATCTGCTCCATTGCTCGGGAGATATCTGCTTTGCCCAGGAACTTCTGGAGGGCTGTAATCAGGGCACAGTTAGGGTGCCTGCTGAATCTCAGCTAGCACAGAAGGGATGGAGCTGCCTTGTCAGGGACCTTTGAAACCATGGAATCCAAAGCGCCCGCCTGAGGTCACCCAGCTGGCTGGGAGAGAACCCCGACTCCTTATCACCTCCATGGCAATGTGGAGCATGCCTGGGGTTCAAACCATCTCTACCAGGGACAACTGGATTCCTGGTTGTCCTTTGTGACCACTGCTGCCTCTGTGGCTGCTGTAACAATTGCACGTGGTATCAGGCACTTTAACCCTGGAATCAGGGCGTCCCACATGCAGGGAGCACTCACTGGGTCCCCTGTCTGCCTGGGCCCCTGCTCCTGCCCAGTGTGGCATCCAGAGGGAGCTGCCATCTGGCTTGGCCAGGATCCAAGTGGACGCTCTGGAATCAGATCTGTCACAGGAAGGAGGATTGAACCTAATGAGCTTCCAGGTCTTTCTGAGTGTCCCTCAGGAGCAAAGACACCATGAACAGCAATCATTTTAAAGACTGTCTCCTCCCAGGGCTCAAACTCCTCCCGATTGAACACTGCAAATTTCCAGCCTCCAAAAAACCTGCATATTTGACTGAGACCTTAATTATGTCAACCGCCCTCCCCAGAGCACTGCGCCAGGTGGGCTGCCTGATTACACCTAGATCATTATCAGGTTAAAGCCTGGATTTAAATATTCAGCTCTCTGCCATTCTTCCTCCTATGGGAATGAGGGCTGTGTCCACTGCTCCCTGAGACAGTCCAGCCCAGACCCAGCAGGTAGCATCCTTAATGACTGCTCCACACCACAGGGCAAGTGAAATTGTTCATTTTAAGCAGAAAAAAAAGAAAAGTTGTTACACTTGTTCCTGACTCACACTAAGGCTCTGGAGATTCTTTCGATCCTTCTACTGAAAATTGCAAAATGTCTCTTTGCAACCTATGATCGAATGCTTTTCCAGCACGGCCTGAAGCTCAGGGAGAGCAATAGCTGGGTCAGTAACGTCTCTGCCCTTGCAGGGAACCACAGCTTTGCTAACATTGCTTCAAATTGCAAAATGCAACATCTCTGCGATAACACAGTTCCAGAACTGGGGGAGGTGCAGGAAAATATTTCTCCTCCCTCGCCTGTGTGTCCCCCATGATAAAGCGAGGCGAGCCTGAGAGCCTTTTCCTCCCCCCTTTTCACTTTAGCTGACAGGAAGCTCTCAGCCAAGCTCAGGGTTCAGCCCTTCATAGAGCTCCCTGGAGGCAAAATCTTTCTTCATCTTAAAATTTCTAATCGTCTTTGACAGGTGCCGTCGACCTGCAGACCGCAGGCTGCCCAGCCTCCTTTTATTTTAATGTTATAATGAAAACATTTCAGATGGAGAAAGCTTTGTTACTTGTCTACACCAACTATATTCTATCCGCCGTACGTGGCCTAGGACAGTTCTCTTCCCGCAGTGCAGCCCAGGCCAGCAGGGCGTCGGATTCCCACATTTTCTTTCGAACTCCGATTGCTCATAGAGGCGTGGGCTTCCTGCTGGCCCACCCCTGGCACACAGGACACTCTGGCCCCTTTCACCTCTGCTTGCTTTACCTTCCTCTGGTTTGGACACCCGGGTTGTAAAACATGCTCTGAATCTCGGCCCTGGGCTGCCTCGGGCGGGATGTGGGTCCCGCTGTGGGGACCTGTGCACGGGTCATGTTTATCAGTGTTGCTGGCCTCTGCCCACCCACTGCCGGTAGCTCTTAGTTGTGACATTCACAAGTGTGTCCAGATAGCCCCTCTCCAGAGGTGCCCCCTGCAACCCCCCAGTACCTTCTCCCAGCATCCTCCTCCAAGTACTGCCCACAGCACCCCCCAGCATCCCCCATAAGCTCCCCCAGCATCACTCTTCCTGGCTCCAGCTCCTCTGCTCCTCTGTTAGGGTGCAGCCCGTCTCCGCAGACCCAGGCCCAGGGCCACTGTCTGCCTGCTGACTGCCAGCTCAGTCTCTTCCCCATGGCTCCCTCCCTCCACACGTGGGGGTTGGGCTTGGGTCCCCACTATTTCATGGCCACACTCACAGTTGACCCTCAGCACACATTTACTGAGCAACTACTATGTTCTAGGAGTGGTGCTACCCAGGAGCCGAAGGAGCAGGAGCTATAGATCTTACATAGATGTCCTTGCTCCAGCATTTCCTAGATGTGCTCTGGGGGTATCTCCATGGAAATGAGAAACACAGACAGAGCCCAGGAAATTAGCCACAGGTCCGACTCTGCCTGGGCTACTCACTCTGTGACCAACCTCGATCCAGCCTCAGAAGGCTCATGGGTAAGGTGGGGCCGAAGTCACCCGCATCTCCATGGCAGGATGATTGCCCTGGGCAGAGCGTGGCACCTTCTGCCATGTATGCAGCACCCAGAGTTCCGCCTTCCAGGGACCCGGAGCTGCACGAGGTGGCTCGGGGGAACGAAGCCATCGCGATGCCCGACAGGAGACGGGCAGATGATTCGGGGGTGCATCTGAGGGTTGGGAATTGACAGGCCTCTGCACACAGCTGACCCAGGCTGCTGGTGGAGCCTGGCATGTGGCATTCTGGCTGTGACACCTTGGGGGGGTCATCCTCCCTCTGTCCTGTGCCCTCAGGTCTGGGACAGGGACAGCACTGGAACAGTGATGGCTGGGGATGTCAGGGTGGGGCCTACGGGAATCCCCTAAGGTCCAAGAAAGCCCAGGCCTTCCTGGAGTGCAGTACTGGAGATGGGTGACTCAGAGCATGCACTAGGGGGGCCCCATGGACAGCACAGGCCACGACCCCCCAGGGTCTGGAGGGAATCGGAGCCCCTGGCTGCACGGTCCTGCCTGCGCAGCCTGGGCTTAAACAATGGACATTTCCTCTCTCTCTGTTTGGATGCGGGAAGCCCAAGACCAGGAGGGTGCTGGCTGAGTTGTTTCTGGTGGGGCCACTTTCTAGAGTGTAGATGGCTGCTTCCCGCTGTGTCCTCAGGTAGGGGCAGATTAGAGGGGTACAACACACACACACACACAGCCCACAGGGCAAGATCAGACGGCGATGCTGGAAAGTCATCACATGCTGATCAGGTCCCGTGTGCTAGAGGAATGCTGCCCTCCTGTATGTGTGAGACTCCGGGTGAAAATGTTACTCACGTTGACTGCATGTGAGGCATCCCCAGCTGACCTGTCCCTTTCCCCGAAACAAAGGCTAAGGCCCCGGTTGGCCTAGACCGTGTCGATCAGAAAAATAGTTCTTTTTGAAGACCTGCTTACCCTTCTAAGCATGAATCCGTCCCAGACCCGTGGGCGCCCACTTGAGTCGCCCATCTTGCAGCTGCTCTGCCGTCACGACAGCTTTGCTGCACTTGCTACAGCTTCCGCGCCCTCTCGCCGCACATCACGCCGGTCTGGACGCCCCCGCTTTCTGCCATGAGCCCCACTTCCTCATTCTTCATGGAGTGAGGGCAGGGACCCAGACAGAGGTGGAGGGTCACTATGGGGGAGCTCCTGTCCCCCAGCGAGTCCCCCACTGGACACAGCACTCACTGGGCCCCGAGAGCTCTGCTGTCTCTTGCCATCTTAGGAAGCACCAGCGCTACGGACCAGGCCCTGGCCCGAAGAGCTCATCCCACCTCATCTCCAGCGTATCCCACAGCTTAGGGTTTCTATAGGAACTCGGGGACACAACTCTGTCTCCAACACTTCACTGGGATTCCTGCACTTCACTGCATGGATCGCTGCTCCCTGCCTTCCGCCAGCCCAGGTGACACTCCCACTCCCGGAGTAAAGTGGGGGTTTTCCAGATCCATGGCCTGGCTGACTCTGCCTGATAGGCTCAGAAAGAGGATCAGGAGCTGACCATGGTTAGATCTGGGCCCTCAAACTCCAGCAAAATTCTGAGTCCTGCAGGCAAAATGTGCAGAGGTAGAAGGGCAGGAGGAAGGTGACTGACAGACCACACAGGGTCCCCACTGTGGCCTGGCAGGGGCTGGCAAGGCGCTGCCAGAGCCTCACACACATCCTTTCTCAGCTCTGAGACAGGACCGTGTGACCACATGGTGAAAAAAACACCTGCAAAGCCCACCCACACCTGCGACCCGATGGGGCAATGTGGTGGCAGAGAGATCAGCTCAGGACCACGCTGCCTGGGCTTAGACCCTGGTGCCATCACTGCCTCCTCAGCAGGGAAGCTTCTTAATCTTCCTGTGCCTCCGTGTCCTCCTCTGTAAATGGGTGTGGTCACCTTCGGGCTGTCAGGGTCATTGACTGTCACTCCACGCGGTGTCAGGAGGGATGATGAATAAATGCACCAACCCTGACTGTGGTTACCCACCCCCACCCTCCCTTCCCTCCGTTCTCCTGTCCTCCCTCCCTGCTCTCTGCGGCTGGACCATGGATGGGAAATGCTAGACCTTTCTGTTGGGAGTTGGATTGTGTCCCCACAAGCGTGTGTGGGACCCTGGTGCCTGTGGATGTGGCCTTTGGTATGAGTCTGCCAGGAGGGTGAGATGGAGTTAAGGTGAGTCCATGCTGGAGGACCAGCATCTGTGGCCATCAGCTGGACCGGGAGCATTTGTGGGGGGCAGAGGAGACCTCACCTTGAAGAGGAGCCCCCAGGGCCTCCTTTGTCTCCCTTCCCTTGGGCAGAGAATGATACACTGAAGTTCGTTTGGGCAAGTTGGTGAACTTGGGAACAGAAGTGCAATGTTTGAGCGGAATTAACCCTGAAATACACGCCAATGGTTTACACAGAATCCTCCCGGAGAAACCACAGGTTAAAGAAAAAGCCAATGGAGCAGGCACAAACACAGGACAGTCACAGACTGCCACTCTGCCCCCAGGACGAGCCCACCCTCAGTGGCCAGTGACAGGGCACTGCCCGGCAGAGATTTTAAAATGTAAGACATGATTAATCCATCACTTTGACGTCAAGATGACATTTCTAACAGGAGCGAGCTTTTCAAGAGCGCTGGGTGGAAGGAAACCTTTCATCACCATCAGGGTTGCTGATGCACTGAGGTCATGGCCAAAAAAATCTCATATTTGCCTGTTAAAAGCCTCCCAAACAGTTTTAAAAATATTCCTGCCAAAGTGAAGCATCTCAATGGGTTTTGCTAAATGGTGGTTAAAATACAAAAAGGCAACACCTCCTGCTGACTTCTCCAGAACAACTGACCAACACTGGGGAAGATGGAAATGTACCAGCTGCACTCAGCTCCAGGCTGAATGTCTCCCTCGCCCTGGGGCTGCAGGACCCACACAGAAAGCGCTGAGGCCCGGCAGCCTTGTTACATCCCGCACACGATGCTCAGTGATGCTCATTTCCGAGCTGTCACCTTCAAGGCCAAAGCTCAAACCACCCAACCCTTACCCACTTCTGCAGGTGTTGGTGCCTTTTTTGCAGGGGAGGTGTTTTTGAGACGGGGTGTACAGTCAGGCCAGCCTCAAACTCCTGGGCTGCCCCAGCCTCCCGAGCGCTGGGATTACGGGTGGGCACCACCACGCCTGGCTTCCCTAACTTTCTTCTTCTGTTCCCCTCCAGGAGAGCTGGGAGAAGACAGGACCGGACTGCAGTCAGCAGTAGGGGTCCTGCGGTGGAGCCTCAGGCGAGGCCTGGGTGGGAGATTAAGGTGCCAAAGGCTGAGGCGCTGTGAGTCACTTCCTGGGGTCTCTGGGGTGGAGGTGGGGAACTGTTCTGCTGGGTTTCAGTGGGGAATCTTCCTCAGTGATCCCAGAATGGAAGTTGGGGTAACATTTTGCCAGCCCCCATCATCAGGGGCACTAACACTGCACTGCACATGGCTTGGGTGACACTGGGGCCTTGGAGAGTGCCCTGGGGTGTGGAGAGGTGTGGTGCGGTATGGGGAACCTGGCCCCCCTCTAAGCTTGTCTGACTGTCTGGGGGACAGCAGAGGAAGCTGTGACTGTCACCCAGCCATACGTGGGTGAGGTCAGACCAGGCACCCCTGAGGTCTCCCTGCTGATGCACAGTTATGACCCTGGAGCCTTTCTTGGACTGAGACCGAGACTGAGTGGTTAATTTCTCACAGTCTGGGGGCTGGAAGTGTGGGACATGGCATGGGTGCTGGCAGAATCAGGTGCCTGGGTGGTGTCCCTTCATGGTGGCAGGTGGCAGCCTGCGCACTGTGTCTGGGTAGTGATGGGAAGAGTGTGTGCTGGGCTCTTCTTCTTCTTAGGTAAACAAATCCCACTGTGAGGCCCCAAGCCTTGCTAAGCCTGTCACCTCCAGCGCCCTCACCCTGGGGCCCTGAGGCAGAGGGGAGCAACTTACAGTCCACAGTGGGGGCTTAGAAACAGAGCTTCCAGCCCCTGAACTTCCTTCCTTCCTTCCTTCCTTCCTTCCTTCCTTCCTTCCTTCCTTTCTTCCTTCCTTCCTGCCCTTCCTCTTTTTCTTTTCCTTCCCCCTTTCCCCTCCTCACTCTCATTCCCCATCCCATGTTCCCCAGAAGACACCACCAGCCCTGACTTCTACCCATCACAGTGAGGTGAGGTCTGGCTGTGATTTCAGTCCCGGATTCCGACACCTGGGAGGCACAGTGGGGTTTGGGGTGGGGGGGCATCTGCTTTTGGCTGCTTTTCCACCTGGGCCTGCAAGAACCATGTTTCCTTCCCACAGATTTTTAGGTGGAGGCCGGGAATCTGCGTCTGGAGCCTGGAGGCCACTCTCGGAGACACAGGATGCTGCACCCACTTTGGGGAAGGGCGGCCACCAGCGGCAGCCTCTGTCCTCGCCTGGTCCTCTCAGCTCAGGCAGCTATGGTGGGGCTTGGGATGGAACTTACTGAGGGCCTGGTGTACAGCAGCTGTTGAGGCCATACTGGACAAGGGTGCTGAACCCTACTCACGTTGCTGAGGTTTAGTGCGAAGCAGAGGCTCAGGGCAGAGGGGCTGAATGTGGGGCGACTGCCTTTGCGTCCCTGGCTGCCCTCGGGTGGGAACTGTGGGGCAGGATTAGTTTGGCACAAGGAAAACTGCTTGGAGGAAGAACTCAAGGATGGACTGGGGTTTTGAGTAGAGAACTCCCCATCCCTGGAAGTATGCAAGAAGGACCTCGATGACCACCCAAGCACTGAACAGGAAGATAGGTGGACGTGGGTCTCTAAGGCAAACCAGCCTTCTAGAAGTGGGAAGATGCTACAGAGTGCCTAGGACCAGCCTGACGCGGTACAGAGCAGCAGTAATTAAGATTACTAAATCGGCCAGGTCAAGATGAATGGCAGTTCTGTGGAGGATTTGCTTTCTTCCAACAAGCCCAGCTGCCTTCTGGAGTCAGGTCTTCCGGGCTCTTTCCCCTGGTCTCTATTCTGATTAGCACCAGAAGCCTCGCTTTGGCGTGGTTCTTCCCATCTGGCCACGCGGAAGTCACAAAGCAACCACATCTTCCCCTCTCCAGTGTCCCTCTGTGCACAGCCAGGGGAGCTGGAAAATCAGCTTGCGGCTCCAGCCCCTCTATAACTCACTGCTGGTGAGAGGAGAGTGAGGGTTCCGGGGGGAGAGGGGCTCACATCCAAACGCCACCTCAAGCAGCAGGTGAGTATCTGAACGTGTGGCCACCGTACTGACGGAAGGGCCATAACGGCCACCAGATCTTCAAGGGCCTCGACAACCCTTTATAAAAACCATAGCCCTGGGCAAGGGAGGTCCCCCCACCGGGATGCTTTAGCTTCTACCGTCACAAAATGAAAGAGATGACACTGTTCTCTGACGTTGCTTTAAGGAGATGTTCTCGAGAAAACGGACCTGAGCAGTAACCTGCTAGGAAGATGCAAACAGAGGCAGTGCTTGATGGCCCACCGCACCATTCGGTGACTTAGAAGACACTTAGGTAGCACGAGTTCTAAAAGATGCTGCACGAATTATATATACTTCTTTATGGTTTTTCCTCATTATGAGCATTAGTGAAATTTAGATTACAGGATGAGATGGGGGGAAAACCCGAGAGTCTTCAGGAAAAATGATAGCAGATAATATTTCAAATCTCAAGCACTTTGTGTAATTTATCCATCCTGACAGCCAGGCAAAGGAGGTTTATGTCATTTCCCTTTTTTGTTTGTTTGTAGGTTTTTTTTTTTTTTTGTACTGGGGATCGAACTCACAACCTCATGCTTGCCAAGCAGGTGCTTATGCCACCAAGCTAGATCCCCGGCCCTATGTCATTTCCTTTTGACTGACCAGGGAGCCCTGGCTCAGGAAGGTTAACAGAATCATCCAGCACGAGGCGGCAGAGCTGGTACTTAACCGCGGTGCTGTTGGCTGAGGGACGGGAAAGGGATTGTGCCTTTGACACTGTGGATCTCCAGGCAAAAGCGTTTTGCTTTTTCAGGGCTCTGTTGGATGCTTCTGATCCCTCAGAGCCCTGCTCTGAGCTGGACCCAGCTCTGCAGCACCAGGGGGCTGGAGGGAAGCTCCTAAGACCACCCCCAGCCCTCACTTTTGTCTTCTGACCATGAGTGCACTTCTGCCTCCCCAGAGGGCTGCTAGGAATGTCCTGGGGTCACTAGGTGGACGCCCTCAGTCTGGTGCCTGTGTGACAGCAGCCCCGTCTATGCTCATCTCTTTTGCTTTGCTTGCAAAGTCAGGAGGGGTCGGCATGGGGAGGAGGAGGAGGAAAGGTGGCCGAGGAAGCTAGGAAGAAATCTGAGTCCTTCCACTTAGGCGGTGGCAGCGAGCAGAGAGGTGGCCCCGGAGACCACCTGGCTGACTTTCCCAGGCTCACCAGTGCCCCCCAGTCCCTCTCTGCTCCCCACAGCAGAGCTGTTGGGAAAGTGAAATGAGGTGTCCCATGGCACCCAGCACCGCCCACAGAGAAGAATCAGGGTGACTGACGCCTCTCCCATGTCCTTCGGCCCAGGTCTCAGGCTGGCCTGACCCCACACATGGGCTGCAGCTGGCTGATGAAAGGCAGTCCCTTACCTTTCACAGCTGCTGCCTCATCGCGCTTCTCAAAGAGCAGGTACTGTGGGCTCTCGGGGAGAAAGGGCAGGCTCACTAGCTGGATGAGGGCGGGGACCATGATCACCCCAAACAGGTATGGCCAGGTGCTCTCCTGCAGGAGAAGAAAATGGGTCACGTGGGAGCCCGGGTCCTGGGCCAAGCAGCTGTGACTCCGGCAGGGTCCCTGCCCGGCATGACCCAGGAGCCAGGCTGAGGGAGGGGACTGAGCCGGGGAGGCCACCAGCCTGGGTACAACACATTTCCCATGCAAGTGAGTGCCCAAGAGCCAGTGACCTGTGGGCCATCACTCTGGAAAGCAGGTGGCTGAGGGTGGCCGTCACTTAGGGGGTGCCAGGGTGGGTTGTGGGCACTGTGGCGAGCCTGAGGGCACCCTCTCAGCTCTTCTCTCCTCAGCATGGCCCCCCCTGAGCTGCCACTGGCAGGACTCCCACAGTGCCTTGATGTGTGACCCGCACACAGCAGGTGGACAGAGGAGAAGCCTGTGCCACCAACGTGCCGCCTGTGAGGCTGTAGCATGCGGCCATCTCACCACAGGAAGTGGCCAGGGCTCTCCCAAGGCACAGAACTGGGGTGCAGGCTGACCTCCGGGAAGGAGGGCGTCTCATGTGCGGGCACACTGTGGGGCCAACAGGCACCACTCAAGGGCCTTTTTGACCCCCTTCAAGCAGCGAATGGTGACAGTCACCTGTGATGCCACACAACCGCGGGGTGGGGCCCAGTACTGATGTCACTGAGGTGGTTTTCCTTCTCTGCCCGTTTCTCACCCCGCTTACAAGTAAGCCCTCTGTGCAACCGGGAGAAGAAGAATCGGCCTCTAGGAGGTTCCCAGGGGGAAGCGGGTTGAAAGCCAGGGCTTCCTGCAAGTTCCTGGTGTGTCACTGGTGACAGAGACCCTGTGCAAGTTCCAGGACCCTGGCAGGGTGGAGCTACAAGGACCCAGAGGGGCCTTCCAAGTGGGGTGGGAAGGGGCCTTCCAAGGGCGGAGGCCAGGACTGGCCCAGTCCTGGTCTCCTCGGTGCCTTTAGTCCACTTCCTTTCTGAACCTAGAGCGGATGTCCAGTCACAAGATGCTGTCGGGTCCACCAGCCAGCACAGTCCTGCCTCCGTTTGAAGGACAGGCAAGGTCAAGGCTGGCTGCTCCATTTGGGGACCTCTAGCTAAAAGGAGCAAGGAAAGTGGGGGCTGCCAAGGGCAGAGGGAGCAGGCAGCAGAGAAGGAGCTCATGGGATGGGGCTTCCTTTGTGGTCAGGAAATATTCTGCAGTTACGTGAGGCTGGTGTTTGCATGGCTTTGTGAATTGCACAGGCTAGGCTCTGAGTGCGGTATTACAGGCGTGCCCCACCATGCCTGGCTCCTCTCATGTTAGGTGGAAACACAGGAGCCCGTGGTCACAGAAAAACAATCGATTTTATAGTAGACCCACGTTCAAATTCTGCATCTGCTGCTTTGTACTGACGGGCCTGGAATCTATTGCCTATTCTTGCTCGAATCGGTTTTCTCAGCAAGCAAATGAGAACAGAAAACAGCATTTATTTTAGGAGGGCAGTGGTGAAGGGGAGAGTGCTGATTTCCTGGTGTGGACTTGGGACATGGTAGGAACTCAACGAATGCTGGTTCTTTTCCCACCTTGCCATTGTCCAGAGTCAACCTAAATACCAAATCCTAACACAAAAGCTGGTCTGAGGCCGGATCTGCTGCTCCTGAGCTCAGGGACCGTGGCATCTGGGTGCTGGATGCAACTCACATCTCAGGACAGGCTCACCGCACTCAGCACACACCTGACTTCCTCAGCCATGCCCCTCCTGCTCCTGTACTCTGTCCTCCTGCGGCTTCTGCCCAGCTACCGGGTGTCCTGACCCTGGAGCTCTTTGCCACAGGGGTTTCCAGTCTGAGAAGGGTGTGTGTTTCCAGACTTCTTCCAGCCCTAAGTGTGGGAGTGATGCTGAAAAGAGCGTCTGCCCCGTGCTCTTCCTGAACCAGGGGGCTCACCCAGCACTACGACGTTGCCAGCCAGCCACGTGTCCAGCCTTGACTCTTCCTAGCCTGTGCCCCTGCCCAGTCATCCCATTGTGGATATCGAGCTGCTGGAGACGGAGCCTGACTCCCACCACCCAGTTCCGGTCACCATCACTTAGTCCTGTGGGGCTGTGAGCCTCCATCCTGTGTGCTCTCAGCTTCCCCCCTTCCTGCAGAACCCTGGTGAGCAGACAGCACCCTCCTTCCCGGAGGACCAGCTCACCCTCCCTCCGGCTCTGGGGACACAGCTTGATTTTCAAATCTCCTTCACATCACCGTCCATTCATCCATCCATCCATGGACACTCCCAGAAAGGACCAGGAAGGTCAGAGGGAAGCAGTGATTGAATGAGTCCAGTGCTTATTTGATATGTGCCTGGCCCAGAGTGACAGCATGTTAATTACCATATTAATTACCATGCTACTTAACACACTAATTACCATGCTCATGTTATTTCTTGCCTCCATTTCCGGAAGAAAATGAAGAGCCTGGACTAGGTGGCTGAGCTGTTCCTTCTACAGAGATCAGAATGTAAATAAATGCTTTGAAAGCAAGACTCACAAGGCCCTAGATTTCCTGGTGTGGGTTTTGTAAATGATTAGGGATGAAAGCTGGAGTTTGGGCAATGCACACACTCCCCAGAGTTCTTCAAGGAGAAAACAATGCTTTATAGTGTAAGTTTCTTAGAACAAGTAGAGGCTTTCAAATTGTGCACGTTTGGAAGCCATGGGAATAGGCAAAGACTTTCCGAACACAACTCAATTTTATGAGAAATAGCACTGCCAGCTGTTTCTCTCACATAGGACTAGTATCTTGAATATATAAATAATTCAAAACAATGAGACCACCCCAAATAAAAGACTCAACCAGAAAATGGGCATCTGAAACGAATAGACACTTCACAGAAGTACTAATGGCCAGTAAACACAAGAAAAACATGTTCAACAACTCTGGTCATTAGAAAAATGAAAATTAAAACAACTTTAAGATTGAACTTTATACCAGAACAAATGACTATGATCAAAAAAATAACAATAATAACAGATGCTAGCTGTGGCACAGGGACCCTCTGCTCTGCTGGTGGGGACATCAGCTGGTGGGGACATCAGCTGGTGCACCCATTATGCAAGTAAGTAAGGAGATTTCTGAGAACCACAGACGGAAACTCCATTGGACCCAGTTACTCCTTTTCTACAAATCTTCCCAAAGAGCTGAAGACATCATTTTCCAGTGCCACATGCATAGTAATGTTCATAGCAGCGTAAGTAACAATAGCTAACAAGTGGAAGTGGCCATTGTGCCCAGTAACAGACAAAAGGGTAAAGAACATGTGGTGGCCATTACATCATGCAAGACTACTTGACTATAAATAAGGAAAAATTCAAGACATTTGTAGGAAAGTGGACACACCTGGAAAATAGGCTATTCAGGGACATAAATCAGACACACAGCTTAAATATATGTGATAGCTCTCATTTAAGTAAGGCAAAGTGTAAATAAAGAACAAAACAAAAGATTGATAGGAGACGAAGAAATCTTTTGCAAATGGGGAGGGGTCCGAGAGATGGAGGGTGAGGAGAGGGGAGAAAGGAAGAATGAGGCTTAAGATGTGTCCATGGACCAAACACCCCCAGTGAATGTAAGCATTATATGTCACACACATAAACTAACCACCACCATCATCATAATACAATACACTTTTTCCTCATTTAACAACCCGCCTGTTTACCGGCTGTCTAGGCTCAGGACCTGCCACTTGGACTTATTACCTGGGAGTGTGAGCAGCACTGTGGTTTTTTGGTGGTTTCTTCTACAGTACAGAACAGTAATTTTTGCTTAGTAGACTTTGCAGTACGGTATTGTGGCTTTATATTCTGTCCTACATTACAGTACTCCATGAAAATTTAAGCAAACCAAAGCAAAGCCATCAGGCTGGCATTTCCTTTGACTATTTCTTTGTTCTTTGTAATGTACATACTGTGTACAATTCTTCATTTAGCGATCAATTCATTAACAACCTGGTGGCAAGAATGGAATTTGGTTGTTAAACAATGTTGTCCATAATGAAAATGAGGAATTGGGGTGTAGGGAGGGAGGGAGGGAGGAAGTTGGGTGCGGAGAGAAAGAGGAATAATAGTCAGAATGTGTTGTGTACAGGCACCTACTCCCCAAGATGAATGCAACTTCATGTGTTGCAAACATGTGCCAGTAAAGTACAATTTATAAAAGGGCCACCCTTCTGGGAGAGAGAAGTGGGAGCAGAGAGCCCAGGCCACCTCTGCCCCCACCCTTGCTAAACAAGCCCCACGGACACGGCTTCTGGCTTCACTTACCCCATACAGCTGTCCAGCGGCCCAAGCATCACACTTGCCTAGCACCTTAATTGAAAAATGCATTGACCAGATATGTCTGGCTCTCAATTCTGTTCCATTGGTCTATTTTCTTTCTTTCTCTCTTTCTTTCTCTCTCTTTCTTTTCTTTTCTTCTTTTCTTTTCTTTTCTTTTCTTTTCTTTTCTTTTCTTTTCTTTCTTTCTTTCTTTCTTCTTTGCCATAACATATGGTTCTGATAACTAGAGTTTTATTGTAAATCTCAAATTGGGTTACAAGGCCTCTAATCTATTTTCTTTTGAAAATTGCTTCTAGGACCTTTAATTTCTACATAAATTTTAGAATGAGTTCATCTACTTTTTATTTTTAACAAACTTCCTGGATTTTGATTGACTTGCATTGAAGTCATTGATAAATTTGAGGAAAATTGATCTTTCAATGACGTTAAGTCTTTAACCTATGAACATGGTGTATCTCTCCACTCCTTTAATTTCTCTCGACTGTTCTTTTTCCACGTAACGTCTTGCACACAGTTTGACAAACTTATCCCTATTTCATGTTTTAATACTGTTGCAAATTATTTTTCCCATTTCTATGTTTTCATTCCTATTAAATAAAAATACAATTAACTTTGGTCTATGGACTGTGTCTTGCGAACCGAATAAACATATTAGTTCTAATAAATCTTCCTTTGAATATTTAGGATTCACCATGCATATAGAAGAACATGTCACCTGCAAATAAGCACAGTTTTAGTTCTTTCTAACCTGTGTTTCCCAGTTAGCTTTCTTTCACTCTTTATCGTATAGGACGGAACCCAGGATACAGTGCTGAGCGGTGTGCAGGGAGGTGATCTCCTTGCTGGTTCAGATCTTAGGGAAATGGTCTGATCCTCCAGGGTCAGTGTGGTGTTGCTTGTAGCGTTTTAGGTTTTACACACTAAGCTGAATCTTTCCTGGGTCCTTTTTCTTTCCACATTTCACTGTGGACAGTTGAGACTGACCCATCATAAAGTGTACTAACCTTTGGTCTTACAAAGTCTAAACTATCCTTATTCCCATTCTGTGGCCTTTCCATATTGAGCATTGCAGCTTTTGTCTCTGGAAGTTTGAGTTTTTGTTTACATCTTCCATTCTTTTCATCACATTTGTATTTTCCTCTACCTCTTATTCAACATGGAATGTGTCTACAGTAGTTATTTAATATTATAGCCCCAAAATACTTTCATCTCTGAAATTTCTAGTTATGATTCTATTGATTGATTCTTCCTCAGCTACTGTTTATATTTTCTGGTTTATTTTTATGTCCAATAACTTTTTACTGGAAACCAGTCCCTATGAATTTCACGTAACCGTTTACACAATTCCATCCCACCCCTGTAGGCATCACTGAGCTTTCTTCTGAGCACCTCCAGGTCCTTAAAATGAGTCCATATGTTTAGCAGCCCCCGAGCCTGGCTTGAAGGGTTTCAAACACCTTTTATTCTGTTAGCCCCATTGCTGAGAGTTCTGCCAGTGATCACACAGGAGACCCTTCTATGGAACTATTTCCAGATGCATCCAAACTCCACGTGCTGCTTGTTTTACTTTTTATTTTGATGCTTCTTCATTGTTCAACAAGACCTGAGGAGAAATCTGCAGAGACAGCATGCTGTCTCCCCTCTCCCTCATCTTCAGTATTCTCCTGTGACTCCTTCTGGGGCCACTGCAGGGCCACTTCATGTGTTTTTCCTCTCCGGTCTCATCCCTGTCCTGCCCTTACTGCTGTCCAGTGCTCGAAAGCAGTTTTCCGTATGTCACTAATTTCCAGTCGGGGGGAGGGGTAATCATGGATGAGGGCAGAAGTCTCTGAACCATTTTTTATCTGCATCTGACCCCTGTCCGCTGCTGGAAACCCTACTTCCTGCCCCGTTCACTCCAGCGATCCCAGCACGGTGCTCTTCCTCCAGGTGGAAGGCCAGGAGACCCTGCTCTGCAGCCTGTTTGGCTCAGAAGCCCGCAATGTACATTTGTCGTCTTGCTGCTTCTGGTCACTGGGACCTCAGCTCCAGCGTCGCCTCTCAGAGAAGGCTTCCCAGCCAGCCAAATCAACTGTTTGTCTTCCTTGGAGGCTCTGGAAGGGGTGCTAAGAGGGTACCTGAAAGGCCCTTCCAGCCCTGGACTGAGCTGCCCTTGATGTCCATGGCACTGGGGCTCCTCACCTGTGTCACCTCTATTTTTTTTTTTTTTAATACGCTTGTTGTGGTTGTGGCTTCTGTGCTATCTCTGGCGGGAAATAGGTCGGCAACCAGCGTGTGCAGCTGATTGTGCATTTTCGTGTTTGGTTTTGTTTGTCTGGCAAACTGTCAGGGTACTGGAACAACTCAATCAAAAGTTACTCTCCAGAATTTGGTTCATAGCAGTTAAACAGGAATGAAGTGGTAATCGTTAAAGAGTTAAACCATCAGGATAAGAAATCATGGAGAGAATGTGCTTCTGAGAAACATACCCATTCACACTGGAAACATGATTGACATTTTTAACCTCCACATTTGTTCTTCTGCAGTCTAGGGTCAAAGTCATCCAAGATTTTCCAGGCAAAGAATAGGTTGGAATCAAAAGCCTGGGTGTTGTTTGTGGGGGAAAGAATAAGAGAGTTCACAGCATTAAGCTGAGTCTCCCAGAGCGAGAAGGAGACCCAGTTTGGTTTGCACTGTGAGCTTAGCACTTGCTGGGCTGAGCAGGAAGCCAGGCAGGTAGGGCTTGCTCAGAGGATTCCCAGGGCTAAGCGGCTATCCCAGGACCTCCAAGGACCTGAGGGAGAAACGGAAAAGTGCACATCAACCTCAGGGCTCTTGGACAATTTGGGAGAAGAAGCCTAAGGAAGACACCCAAGGAAGGCATCACAGCACCTGATTTCAGATTATACTACAACACAACAGTGTAACAACTGCCTGGTATGCAGGAAGCATGGGGCGGGGTGACACGGAATGGGATTTGGGAAAATTAAAGATGTACCATGTTTCTTGCATGCCAGGTCAGTAGAGATAGGTCTAGGCAGGGGGAAAAGCTCTGGCCTTGTGGAGTTTATTGGAGAAAGGTCGGAGGGAGAGGGTAGGTAAGAAATGGGGTAAGAAAGAAACAAGCCAACTCTGAGAACTAATTTCCCAAGGATCCTTCAATGCCACCCCACTGGGGACACTAATCTCACCAGCCTCCCCCCATGAACCTTCGTCAGAACAGCACACAGACTGTGGTCCCCTCTTGCTTCACTGCCTGCTCACCTTTATGGAAATGCTAATTTACTATGAACAAACTTGAAATTGATTTTGAAAACTTACAGCCACTCAGAGCTTAGTTTTATAGCAAATTGATTTCTTCATGGCCATCGTCTCAAATGTCATTTCATAAGCTTTGGAGAGACCATTGCTTCACTCTTGGAATGGCTTTGGATTAGAAAATTAAGTCTCCGTTTGTTCTTTTCTGAAGTAACATCCTTTATCAGTCTCAAAACACACGTCTTATCAAGAGAAAAGTAACCAGCAAAAGCAAAGTGACATTGTTCTAATTTGCACAGAAACTTGAGGAGTGAGTGTCAAAATCTAACTATGGGCTCAGAAAATTCTTATTTTTTTTAAATAATGGTGCTTATGGATTTGGGCGTTTGGAGAACAGTCCTTTTGTGCAAAAGAAATGCACTTCATTTTTAGAAGAAAAAGCTAAAGATGTGAGAAGTCAAATTTTATAAATGTTTCTATTTATTCCCAATAAAAAAGAGGAGATATGGAAGCTTGGGACATAGAATTTAAAAGAAAAACCTTGAAAAGTGAAATTGTCAGTGGCAGACAGCAAACTTACAATGCTTTCATTTCATGTGTGTCTGACTGACTGCAGAATCAGGACAGGGACCTGTGTCTCCCAAGCCTTCCAAACGCCAGTGACGTTGGCTGGGGAAGCTGAAGGAGTGGCGGGTCTGCCACTTCCTGGCAGTGTGACTACAGATAAACTACCAAGCCTCTCTGGCCCTCCACTGCCTCATCTGTAAAATTAAGTACACCCAGAGGGCCTCACAGGCAGGGGCTGCTTCAGATGTGTTAAGAGAAATAACCATCCAAGGCTGTTTGGGAGGCAATGCCTGCATTTCAGAAGGGGCGGGTCGGATTCTGCCAAGTTTGTCTACTTGTGGATTCTCTAACCCTGGAGTCCTATAGGTCCAGGAGGCTGATTTTTGTCTTGTAAAGTCCTTTACAACAGCCCCAGCAGCACAGGCTGTGACCACTGCTTTGGCTCACAGTTTCCATGACTTGCATTCTTCAAGTTTTAGAAGTCTAAGTTCTCAGGGGGTCAGGTCGTGGTCAAGTTATTCTTCTGGGGGACACTGATGCAGAATATCAGGTCCTAAAGCCGCAGGGCCCTTCTGCCTGCAGGCCCTGGGCAGGGGTGGCGTCAAAGCCCAGAGACAGGAATGCTGTGCCTGCACCAGGTGGCACTGCAGGACAGCCACAGAGGCCCTCCCTGCTGCCAGGCTCCTGTGCTACCCTCAGTATCTTGCTACTTAAGGAGCTGGCATGGTCACTGAGGCCAGGTGTGGTCTTTGGGGCCACAGCCATTGGTTTTGACTCCTTACTGCGCTGCCTGCCCCCTGTGCAGTGCTGGTGCTGGCACTGAATTTCTATGAGCCTCAGTTTCCCCATCCAATGTTAGGCATCCTAAGGAGTAAGTAGATCACATGCATCAAAGCTCCATCTCCCTGGATCCCTAAGGGAAAGGGGGATGCCTTTGCACCCACTGCACTGGGCTTTTAGGAGGACTTTGCTACAGCACCCGGCCTCCCACTCCTCCTGACTCATCTGCGAAACCCTAGGTGACCCCACTGGTGTAAAGCCCCCTCCTACAAACCACCATTCCAGAGCTGGGAGAGCTTCATTACCTGATGCATTCAAGTGGTGGTCTGGCACTATCTGAGTTTAACTCCGTATACATGAGGTGAATGCCTCAAACTTTCTTTAGACTGCTTTTGGGCCTAGCATTTCATAGCTGGATCATCCCATAACCCATTTATGTGAAGTTTCCTACATATATTTTATGTATTGAATAGTGAAAAATTTTTTTAAAGTGCGTGGTGGTACACACTTGTGGTACGCACTTGAGGTGTGGGGGGTCACAATTTTAAGCCCTGGCTGGACAACTTAGTAAAACCCTGTCTCCACTAAAATGGGCCAAGGAGTATCTCAGTGTGAAGGTCCTGGGTTCAATCTCTAGCACAGAGCAAAACTCTCCTCCATTCTGCAAACGGCAAGAGGGGAGCCCCGAGGAGCCAAGTGACTTGTGTGACGCAGACAGGCTGATCAAGATGGGCTGGGGCTGAGTCCTGTCACCTGGGACAGACACCCACTCCAGGCGCAGGAGGCTCCAGTAGAGACAGTTCATTCAGGGCACCCTCGGCAGCAGTGGGGAGCAGCAGGGAGACGGGAGCCAGAGTTCCAGGAGAACGGGCAGGACAGGACAGGACAGGGCGGGGGCAGCGCACAGCCCAGGCTTGGAAGCCAGGCCTGGGGACCTGCTCAGCACTCCAGAGCCACCTCCAAGATCCCAAAGGACACCCACTTGCACACAGGGCAGCGGAGCAGATGGTTTTCCCCTGAGGCTGTCTTGGTGCTAGGACAGCGAAGTTCAGGCAAGCTTCAAAGACTCTCCATAAAAGTCCAGGTGACAGGACTTCAAGAGCTATCACATTTACCCTTGGCTTTCTCCATTTTCCCTCGTCAGTAGATGGAGACACCAGCCCACCCTGGCCTCACCAGGCGGTGGCCGGAAGCAAGTCCAAAGCCCAAGCAGGCAGGGACCTCAGTGTTAGGATGATGCAGTGGCCTCCCTGCACTGACAACGAGCTGCAGGTCAGGAGAGGTGACTCACCCACATCCCTGCACCTTGAGCACTGGGTGGCCCGAGTCCTGGCATGGGGGGAGGGGCTGCTTGTGTTCTGAGGCGAGAATCAGCGCTCAGAAACTCATGAGTGGGAGTCTTGGTTACGATTCCGGAACCGAAGGAAGTGAGTGTTCTCCCCGAGGTGGTAGCTCAGGCTGCAGAATCCACCACAGGACCTGTGATGGTACGGAGGCGCGAGAGAGTCTGTACCCCGGTCCCTGGGAAAGACTGGAAGGTGGCTGACTGTGCAGACTCAAGCGAGTCCCGGAGAGGGCCTTGTTTTGGGCACACTGAGGAGGCAGCATCCGATTCTAGTGGGTGACAGGACACAGGGAAGCTCAGAGGGTCTTCCAAGGATCCCAGCAGTCAGAGAGGTCGGGAAAGGGAGCCAGGAGGCAGGGATGGCACAGGTGGGTGGCAGAAGTGGTGTCTGCACCAGGCGGTGGGACTGTGGGCCGGCTGACTCTTTATTCCTTCCACTCATGAGCAATCATCCCAGGGAATCTGATAAAAATGAAGATTCTGGGGACCCGCCCCCAAAATTTCAGGTTCAGAAGCTTAGAATGGGTCCCAGAGGTCCTGATTTAAAAGTGTCCAGCTGGTTCCAGCGTGCCACTCCGCAGCTGAGCTGCTTGGTGACTTACAGATAGAAGGCAGGTATGGAGTCTGCGTGCACACACGCGCGCACGTGCACACACACACACACACACACACACATGCCAGGAAATCTAAGCCTGGCTATGAGGAAACCAAGGAATCGGTGATGGAGAAATGTTTACTATTTAGGGGGATTTTTTGTTGTTGTTTTTTTTGGGTAAAATCATTGCTGAGTGTTTATTACAGCCAAGATTGCGACTGCACCATCTTGTGGATTCTAGAGAACCATCTCTGTAGTAGCTGGGCAGCATGGGGCGGGGCCCTGCATCTCTGAGCAGCCCTTCCTAGGGGGCACTGCTGCCCCCTGCCAGTGGGTGGGGGTGGGGACATGGAGCCTCTGCCATGCTGTAGCCTGCCACAGCTGTGAGGTCACTGAAGACAGAAAGCTGTCTCCCCAAATTGAGACTCCAGCTTGACACTGGAGAGAGTTGCATGATTTCTCTAAAACAATACATAAATTTAATATAGATAATTAAAATAAAGGAGGGAAGACAGGAAACCAGAAGGAATTCTGTGGGTGGGGAAGGGGCAAGGCTGGAGGGGAAAGGGAAGAGGGGACAGTGGGATTGAAGCTGGCATCTGTTAAACGCAGAGAATTTGTTTCCTGGGCTAGAGCCGAGGACTCCAATGCAGCTAACAAACATGCTCCCAGGGCTCGGACCGTTTGCAAGCCCTGTGTCCTCTAAAGGAGGAGATTCAGAACCCGGAAGGTCACTCACTTTAGGGAGTCTGGACTCTGAAATGAGGATGGGAAGGAGAGCGGACACTCTCTGATGTTTGCTCTTCCTGTTTCCCAGCAAGGGGAATCATTTGTGGTCGTTTCCAATGCTTCCCAATGCATCCCTGGATACAGAAAGCATCTGGGTTTTGCCTCAAATAAGAGTCTTCGTTCAAAGAGAAAGGGATACAGTTTCCAAGTCGCTGCCAACAAGGGCTGTTCCCACCAGGAGACACGCTGTTGGGGGTCAGACTGAACGCTACTTTGTGGATGGATACCATTTCCAGATTGTCTGGCTGAAAATCGGAAGTCTTTTCTTTGAAGGCTCAAATGAAGTCCAGAGAATCCTAAGTCAAAAACCTAACAGAAAACAAGGGATTTTTAACACTCAGGGGCTGGGTCCGTGGGCAGCAGATACAAGGCTCAGAGGACTGTTTCCCAGGACTTCCTGAGCAGGGCTCCACACTCGGGGTCACCTGTCTCTGCTTCCCATGAACAAGTCAAGATCTTGGTCCCAGTGCAGAGAGATTCCAGGCTTTGAAGTGTAGTTTCCCTGTCTGCTGCTGTGGACACCGGAATGATTATTTAACCTCACCAAGACTGGACTTTCATGCCGCCACATGGAAATTAATAATACTTATTTCTAGGCACTGTTGCAGGAATTAAATGAAATGCTGGCTAATTTCAGGGTCTCACCAGGTCCAGCCATGGTGTTCCAAAGTCTTAATGTTTCTTTTCTTTTTCAAGCCTCAGGGATTCACCATGACAGAGGTGCTGTTATTAATCTGATTGTACAGATAGGAAATCAAGCTTGGAGAGGTCCAACAACCTCCCCAGAGTTCCACAGTAAGTGGGTGGGAGCTGGGGTGTAGGCCAGGCCGACCAGAGGGAGATGCCACTGCAGCAAGTGGGGCCACTGCGTGGTTCCCTGCTTCCTGGGTTCAGTGTTCTGTGATAGAATCACACATTATCACCCCTCTTTAAAAAAAATCTCTTTAAGAATTTTTTTTTTCTGGCTTGAGGTCTTTTGTATTTTATAGAGTAAAAATAATTACTGTGCTGAAATAACACTTATTTTGTCCTTCCCAGTCTGAATTTTATTAAGTCTAAGAAATAGCTCACATCCTTAAATGAACATGAAATACTTATGGAAGTTGACCACAGACTGACCATAGAATCAACCTGCACATGTTCCCCCTCAGAGGGATTCATGGATCACTTTCTCTTTATGCAATAAATCAAAACTGATGACAAGTGACAGTAACAACATCATGACTACATGGAACTGAAAACTATGACATTGATCTAAATAATTATTCTAAAGATGGAATCAAAACAACAAATTATTTAGGAAACAGTATCATTCAGAATGTGGCAGATCAAAATTTCTGGAGTAGGCAAATCTTTACACAAAAGATGTGTGAATAACATTGACAAAGGAGAAATTTAAAAAACTGGAAAGACATGAGATGATAACTCAAGAGTTTCATTCCAGAGTCTTTCATGAAACAAAATCAGAGGAAATGCTTTAGAAATTTTATGTAAAGAAAAGAGAAAAAGTCAAAGTTAAATCAAGAAAGAAACAGGAATAGATATACAAGACATTAAATCCATATAGTTGTATGCTAACAAAATTTGAACATTTCAACAAGTATATGGAAATGATAGAAATTAATAAAGCCAATGCTAAAGAAAATACAAATCGATAAGTAAGGAAGAAATTTCAAAGGAAAATTTAAAAAATTTTGTTTCCCAAACACTCCAGGTTGAGACTGTTTTAATAGACAGCCTTTTTATTACTACTTTAATACTAACTTGTGTTATATAGTCTGCCCCAGAAGCAGTAACAGATGACATAAGATCCAAATATAGATGAAATATTAAAAACTATAGAGATCTTATGGGTGCATGTAAGTGTGTAAGTTCTAAACAAGGCACTAATGAGTCTAATATAAGAATACATAAAAAGGCAGCCACCCCAGAGTGAGAACCATCGGCATTTCCTGAGCTCTGCACCATGTTGGAACTTGGGGCACTGGGAAAACAAGCAGCTCACCGCTCTGGTAAGCGTCTGTCAGCCTTCTGGCGTGTGGGCTAAGAATCAAACATCCATTCCCCCACCCCCCACGCCCCATTAGCAAGTGAGAGCCAGAGATCTGAGCATCTCTTGGGAGGATCAATGTATGCAATATAGCAAATAAGGGGGATTTCCTTCCACCATCTCTTAGAAGGCAAATATCTATAACAATGTTTTGTTCTGTTCTGATTAATGGTATTGCTTTATTCAATATTCTGTTTTTATAAGTTAGGTATTTCCTTCCATTTTGCTGTACCTGATTGAAAGAACAACTATTGTGAAGAAAATGGGATATACTATTGTACATATTACTATTATACCTGGAAGCCTGCTGTGAAGTTCTGTACCAATTTCACTGCACTGTCTCAATTGGCTTTGTTCTGTCTTGTTCTGCTGTATTTTACTACCTTCAAAATAATAATAGTAATAATAATAATAATAATAATTAAAAAAAGAGAGATAACAAAGTAACAAAATACCTCCAAAAACTCCCAACTCCCCCAAAGCTGATCCATGGGGAGTGGATGAGGAGAAACTCAAAAACAAAGCAACAGAATTATGTAAGTTGATTAAAAAGTAAATAACAACAACAAAACAGACCAGTAAGGTACTGAGCAAGCTGAAATAAGATATAACTAAACAGATAATGGCCTTAAAAAGTAAAAGAAAGAAAAGAAAGTGCTCTAAAGGATATAACTGCATGTATGTTTAAGTGTGTAGGATTGATAACCATGTTGCTGAGTTTTTGTTTGTTGAACAGAACTGTTGCAGCCTCACTGTTTGAATGTCCACTTTGTAAGCTTTAATTTTGTAACTTGAACAACTATATCTGAGAAGACAGTATGTAATTTATTAACTAGTGATTTCTTAGTATTTTTTTGAAATTCTGTACTGTGTCTACCTTTTTTTCTGTTTTGCTTTTTACTTTCTCTTTAAAAAAAAAAAGGAAACATAGAACTTAAAAAAAAATACATAAAAAGAAGAATCCACCATGACCAGAAAGACAACCCTGGGAAGGTAAAAAGTAGTAACTTTCATCATGTAGCCAGGAGCCAATGGTTAGACAGTTAAAAAGCATTAACAGTTCAATAAATACCAGAAGATGTTCTGTTCTTGCCAATGGTCTATGAGAACTAAGATGAGACAGATAATTTATCAAGATAAGTAATACCAATTTCAAAATAAAAATTATCATTTGTTACAGTTTAGATCAATAATGTGCCCCCGAGTTCCTACGCCTCTGGGAGGTGGCGGGTTCACTGGGCCTATTTCCTGTTAGGAGGCGGGGCAGGCTCGGAACTGCGTCACTGGGGGCGTGGCCTGGACGGGTTTATCTCAGCCCCTGGCTCCTCCCTCTTCCTCTCCTCCCTTCCCTATCCCCTATCCCGTGCTGTTTGTGCCTTAGCAAGTCAAGGATGGACTGAAACCATGAGCCAAAATCAACTGCTCCTCTTTGAAGCTGTGGATGTTGGGTATGTCCCAGTGAGGGGTAAGTAACTAACACACCATCTTGGTAATGGATCACAATAGGTATTTCTAGTAAGTCAGCAAAACAAAAATAAAAACGGCCACTTTACTAGTCACTGTCAGTCTTATCCTGGTTTTGGAGAAAGTGGCAGGAAGGTCAGTAAAGTAAGAGCAGTAACATTAGGAAGGACGGAAAGATGACCATTCTTTGAAAATGCCATCAGCAATCCACCATTTGAATTGTCCTGCTAAGCAGGCAAATAAACAAAAATGCATAGAAAGCAAATAGAGTTCCAGGTTAACACATACCAGTCAGTGGCTTTACAACAGTTTGTTAAAGGCCAGTTAAAACATGATGAAGGAAAGAAATTCTCTCGGTAATTAAGGAGAAAGTGACAGTTTTCTATTTTCTTAGTTAAAAATACAGCAACAGGGCTGGGTGTGTGGCTCAGTGGTAGAATGCTTGCCTAGCATGTGCCAGGCCCTGGATTTAATTCCAAATATCTCAAGAAAGAAAGAAAGGAAGGAAGGAAGAAAGAAAGAAAGAAAGAAAGAAAGAAAGAAAGAAAGAAAGAAAGAAATAGCAGCAGCAATAAAATTGATCGAGTGATACAAAAATAGTCCTAAAGGAAAAGAGAGAACTGATAACACATGAAGTCAGTACTGAACATAGAATAAAGTTACAACAAAGTAAAGCAAAGCAGTGTGGGCAGAAGAATGGAAAGACCGTGGGGGCAGAGTGGACAGCCCAGGAGCAGCTCACTTATCTATACTAACTTAATGTGTGGTTAAGATAGCTTCCAAAATCAGCAGAAAGGATGTTTGGCTTAATGAATGGTTGGTGGTAAAGGAAACAGGAGAAAAAGCAAATTTCAGTGTTTACATTATGCCATATTCTAAGATCACCCAAACAGCTTTTAACATCAAATGTCAAAACAGATACCATAAGCAACCCACAAATGAATACAGAGAAAGATAAATTGAATCCCTGCATGGGGAAGCAATTTCTAAGCTAAAGATCAGTGGGAGAACTATCAAAGCAAGAGAGAAAGAAAAAGACTTTATTATTTCAAAATCTCTGTGTTGAAATTTTAAAGAAAATTAAAGTGGAAAAAATTAATCAGAAAAACATTGGCCGTCTATATAAGGATTGTCAGCATTCCAGCAGTCGTGTAAGAGAGTACACATGTAGTCAGGTCACTGACAGAAGAAATATTTTAAGTAATATATTTATTGAGGTGGGATTAGTAATGACCTCCCCAAAGAGAACTGCATTTGACTCTTTGGAGGATCTTGTGAATTTTAATTTACAAGGTAACCTGATTCTGCAGGGAGGGCTGTAGAGATGGGGAGATTATGCTAAATTATCTAAGTGGCCCCTAAATGCGATCACAAGGGTCTTCATAAATTTATTTGAGGCTTTTATGCATGTTGTCAAGTATTTCTCCAGCACAAGAGGGGACTGGGCTAAGAGCAAGGGGCAGGGCGCTCACGGAGGCAGAGGGCAGGGTGGGGGTGGGGTGGGGCAGGCCTAGGAAGACGGGCAGCCACAGAAACTGGAGGAGGAAGGATTGTCTCCTGGAGCGCCCCCTGGAGGGAGCCCGACCCTGCCGACACCTTGAGTTTTCACCCAGTGATGCTGATTTTGTACTTCCGGCCTCCAGAAGTATGAGATTACATTTCCCACCCTGTGTGGTCAGAGCACCAACAGGAAACAAAATAAGAAATTATAGTCTTGCCAATAATCAAAGAAATACCAAATGATGTCATATGAGACCCTGCTTCCTGCTTGCCAAACACCAAAAAGTTACTGAAAGGCTCCAGGAGGGCGCAGGCACAGAGGACACTGTGCGCCACTGCGGGAGGGGAGGGTGAGGCAGCCCTGCTGGAGAGAAGTTTGACACTATGTTTAAAAGCCTTGAAATTAAAATTCATCGAGCTGCTGTTTCCATTTCGGAGACAGAAATCTACAGGAATAATCATAAAAATATGAGCGATGATGTATGCAGAAGGTGGTCCATTCCAAGTCTGCAAACTGAGGGAGTGCGGGTACGTAGTGAGGGACACGGCTGCCACCCTGTCCCGAACCCATTCAGAATGTTGACCTTTCCTGGTCCTTTTGACCCTGGGGAAGAGCCTGGATCCCATGGCGCTGGATCTGATGAATAAGGCGGATGAGGACACACAGTCATGTTACCACGGGCCGCCTTTCCTGCGGAAGGCACTGGGCACCTGCATTGTTTTTAGAATCATATGTCATAAAGGCTCGGAGGAGGGACTTCCAGGACTGCCTCAGCGCGGGGCAGGAACGACAGCATGGGCATATCCTGGTACGGTGAAGACTTTGAAGACGCTGGTGTCCATGAGGCTTTTACTGTAATGCATTTTTAAAAACTTAAAATTCACCCTGCATTTTGATTATACCTTATTTATATGTTTTTCTTCCTCTTTCTCATTTGTCAGTATTCTGAATTAAGCACTGAGTCTTCTGTACTGGAAAAGAATGGTCCTAGGCGGTGTGCGGGCTCCACTCCCAGGAGAACAGCCATTGACTCCTGTTAACTTCCTATTTGCCTTGCCAGGCCTCCTAAGAGCCAGCCTCGCCTGGGGCACATGAAACCGGCCTTGTTTGTGCCCACGTCTTGTTCCTACCTATCTTTTCTCATATTGCTGACTGTAGTTTGGTCTAAGCTCCTTTCTTCTTTGCAAGAGAAGTAACTAATTAATATGCTTTTTGAAATATCCTTTGGGAACATAAAATGTCACAGAAATGTTCAAACAGCACAACACGTCATAGTGTGTCTGTTTAAATCACGGCACCAGCTTTGATTCCTACACTTATTTCCTTTTCTTGCCTCCTGGCAGCTGATTCTAAAAGTCATCTTCTTGCCACTTCCTGCAGCCTGCAGCCTTTGTGTCTCAAAGTGCCTGTCTGCACTGAAGCATAGCATTTCAAAGTTTAGTTGTCTCAGTCCTTGAAGGTAAGTGAGAAACACGATTAAAACAGAGAAAGTGAAATTCTGACACTCAGTGAAATAACGGGAGACTTCGCTTGGCTGATGTGTCATAAATCTCCAAAGAGATGAATGGAAAGTTTCCATTTGATGTCCTTTCCAGGACTAGAAGCTTGATAGCTGCCCTCCCAGAGCATGAATTCAAAATAAGGATATTCACCGGGCCACTCACACTTCCTCCCGCCAAAGCAAAGGCTGTGCAGAAAGTCCAATTTGAGGAGAAAGACAGCCTACATGGACCACCGGCCAGCCTTGCCATGTGGGGTTGCCCAGCTGACCAGAGCCAGGTGGTGGCACAGGTGCGGGTTAATGGTGATAGACTCTATTGTGGCTGGGACAGTCCTCGGGCTGGGAGTCCAGGTACCGGGTCCTTAGCTCAGCTCTGGGTCAGCTTTCAATCATGCTGTGACCTGACCATGTCAGGGAACTTGACATCTTGCCCCTGCAGAGCAGTTCCTCCCTCTCCAAGGCTCCCTGGCTCAGTGTTTGGTACCACCACTCTCCCTGGCTGCTGGGCCAGGAACAGAAGTGATGCTCGACTCCTCTTCCCTGTCACCTGCTAATCCAACTCCAGCTCATCTCCTCCCTCTGTCCTTCTTGCCTTTGTTCTAACCCAGCTTTCTGCTGGACAGTGCAGTGCTTCCGGTCTGGGGTGGGATCCAGTCTCGCTCCTTGCTGCAGTCCAAAATTCTTTCTAAACATGGTCGTCTCTTATTTCTGAGAAGGCCACTGGAACTTTGATATTGATTATACTGAATCTGTACATGACTAGGGTAGCATGGATATTTTAATAAAATCAATTGTTTCTATCTATAAGCATGAGCTGTCTTTCCATTTATGTATTAAACAATTCTAAATTTCACATGGAATCATAAAGGACATCGAAAAACCAAAGCAATTTTAAGGGTGGGGGGAGTTGAAAACACTATACTTCCTGATTTAAAATTATATTATGAAGCTATCAATCAAACAATATGATACTAGCATAAAAACAGGCAGATACACGGATGGAACCCAACAGAGAATCCATAAATAAAGTTCAACATATGGAGTTGCTTGATTTTTGACTAGTACACCAAAAAGGTAGGGAGAGACGGTTGTTTCAATAAAGGGTGCTGGGAAAACTGCATATCCACATTCAAAAGAATGAAATTGGACCTTTACACACAAAAGTCAAACCCAATGCATTGAAGATTTAAGTAGAAGAATTAAAATCATAGAACTCTTTGAAGAAAACATGAAGGAAAAGCTCCTAGACTTTGATCCGGCAGTAATTTTTGTACATCACAACAAAAACTTACATTAAAAAAACAAAAATAGACAAACGGGATTATATCAAACTGAAATCTTCTCCAAAGAACAGGAAGCAACCAACAAAAGGAAAAGGTAGCCTGTATAAACGACAGATCTGGTGATAGGTCAGTGTCCAACGTACAGGGGAAAAATTACACAACTTAATGCAAAAACAAAACAAACTCCAACCCCGTTAAGAATCAGGAAAAAATCTGGATAGACATCTGTCCAAATGAGACACCAGGTACATGAAAAGATGGTTCATGTCATTAACCATCAGACAAATCAAAACTTCAATGAGATATTAACTCACACTTATTAGGATGACTGTTACCAATGGGAAAAGAGGAGAGTGGTGGTGAAGGTGTGGAGAAAAGGAGCCCTCGTCTGTCTACTGTGGATGGGACAGTGGCTTGGTGTAGCTGTTATAGAAAATGATAACGGAAGTTCCTGAAGAAATTTAAAATGGGGCTGCTATGTGGGCACAAGCCCTCTTCCGGGCACACACCGAAGGAGAAGAAACCCTGCCCCAGAAAGATATTTGCTTTCCCGTGGTGCGTGCAGTGCAACACCAGGGTCTGGGAACTGTAAATACCTTTGGAAGTGGCCATTAGTGAAAGCATGGACGGAGAGTAAGAGCGGTGGCCAGGGTGACCAGGGTGGTGATGGGGACTGGAGAGCTGGGATGAGGCCAGGTGATTTCCCCCCACAACTACAGCTCCCAGCACTGCAAGGTGCCACCTTCCTGTTCCTTGCCCCTCTTGCCAGTTCAGAGCACAGGTGCGACCTTTCAGCCCTGGATCTGGCCCTGTGTCCTCCTTCCTCTCCTCCCTCGCCCTTTGCTTTCCCTCCCCATCCTGTCTCTGTGCTCCAGGCCTTCTGGATTTTTCTGCCTGTGAATGAATGCCAGGGCCTCCCCCAAACTGTTCTTTCTCCTGGAACGCTTTCCCCATGCCACCTCTCGCTCCTCACCGTTTCTGCCTCGTACGAATCCTGTTAGCCAGGGGTCAGGCGTTTGCAGTTACTTCCGCCGGAAGATCATCCCGGAGCACCTGGATAGCACTGCTCAGAGCTCTGGGGTGACCCTCCAAGGTCACACTGCCCTTGCCGCCTGTGGGCACTGTAAGGGCGTGAACCACACCGCACGAGCTCAGAGCTGTACCTCCAGCACCCAGCTCAGAGCTTCACTCTGCCTCCTCCACGGTCCTGGGACTCCTGTCCCCTCACCCCACGGCCAAGGGCTCAGGCTGCGCACCAGGCCCTCGCCTCAGGCACCCGGAGCCAGGGCCTCCCGCCAGGCTTCTCTTCCCTGCCCACTTCCTGTCTGGCCCATGCCCACCCACCCTGCCTCTGAGCCCCTGTCTGATAGGATCCTGGCTGTGTCACTCCAGTGCTGCCGCTGAGAGTTCCGGAGCTCCCTGTTCTCCCAGCATGCAGTTGTCTGGGCTCCTTGAACAGGTTCTGCGTTTCACCGATGGGCCTGCTGCAGCCCCCAGAGCCTCCAAGCTCTTTGCCCTGGGCTCTACCCCATCTTTTCTTTCTTACTCCCTTTCTCCAGGATGTCTCTGCCCCACCCCCACCTTCCCTGCCCAGCTGCTGCTCAAGGTGGAGGCTTCAGTTCAGAGGCCGCCTCTTCTGGGCAGCCTTCCTTGATTCACTCCGCCCCTCTCCAACCTGCATGAGTGTCCTCTTTGCACACGCCACACAGCATGCTGTGCTGGGATTCTACTCCAGGCCTGCCTGCTTCCAAAGTTAGCAAGCCAGAACAGGAAAAAGAAAGGAGGAGGTGGAGTTAACGTCTTGGAAAGATGCTCGAAATACACGCATTCAAGGAGAACAGCAAACTGCAGAGCGGCGTACGCAGCGTGATCCCATGTGGCAGGGACACGACAGATTACATATGCACAGAACAAACCCGAATCAAATGTACTTTGAGCCGCAGACATCGTCATTGTGTTTGGCTTTGGGCTTAAGTTCACTGTGTATTCTGCCCGGAAACCATGACTCACAACTCTTCTCCAGCGATGAGTACCAGGCTGGACCCCCCAGGGACCCTAAGGCCTCCTCCACAAGGGTGAGTCTGGCGGAAAGCACCCCCACCCCAGCCACAGTGACGGGGAGAGTCGGCGTGGTGGCCGGAGGCCGCACTCACCTTTCCCAGCAGCTCCGGCAGCCCCAGCAGCTGCCCCGAGAACACGCCCACGCAGATGAAGATGGCAGTCACCTGCCCCAGGGAGCCGCGGATCTCCTGGGGCGCGATCTCGTTGAGGTACAGGGGGAGCACGCTGAGGGCGATGCCTGGGGAGGAGGAAGGCAGCGGTGAGAGAGGGGTCTCCCGGGGGCCGGCGCCCAGGCCCTGCTGCTCTGGATGACCAGCGGCGCTGCAGCCGCAGCCTCACCCCTGCCAGGCTCACAGCTCGCCTGGCTGTCACACACGCGTCGTCTCACCGTAAAGAGAGGCTTGAGGCCAGCTGCATGGCAGAGGACGTGGGTGGTGGTGGAGGTGGAGGTGGCAGTGGTGGAGATAATAATAATAATCACAACCAGTATACATTGTCCTTACCAAGCAGCAGGGGTCCTGCTGATAAGGCCTTTACCTACATTCAGTTGCTCGCTTTTCGTAATAACTTTCTGAAGCCAATGTGCTCTTATTATCTGCATTCTAAAGATGAGGGACCTGGGGTACAGGGAGGTTGAGTAACTTTCCTAAATCACCAAGAGGTTATTTTGTCCAGTTCAATCCTAGTAGCTCCCTGCAACATGAGCTTTCCCCCAGCTGGCATTTTCCAAGGCAGGGCTGAACTATGGCAGACACAAAATAGATTCATCTTACAGCCTGGCTCCATCATGTGTGACGTCCCTAACACAGAGAAACACCTACATGTTCAGGGCCTTACCAGACATGGCTCCCATGAAGCGATAGTTACAAAGCTGTTTTACAAATACTCACTGCACACACTTGTTTACACAATAATATGAGAACTTGTCAGAGTCAAGAAGCTCTGTGTCACTTGTTTCTGGGAGGAATATTTGCAAGTCACTCTCATCCCTGTGAAGGTCCCAGCTAGGTTAGAGCCCAGACTGTGGGAGGGATGAAAGGATACAGTAGGCCCCTGGCTCACGTGTGCTCACCCGATCAACATCTACATGTCTGTCAGCTTCTTTACCCCGATGTTCCTCCTAGTGGAGACAGTGGAATGACCTCCCTGCAAGCAGCGAGGAATGACAGGAGAGGCAGGGTGGAAGGAGTGAGGCTCATGCCCATGATGTGTGGCTCATTGGTGAGGTGGGCACAGTGCAGTCACCACCTTTGTGCGGGGCCGGGCACTGAAAACATGCAGGATGCTTAGCTAAGTGCCACATACATTGAGCTGTCAATGCGTGGCGACTGCTATTCCTTGCCAACCTCAAAGTCCACGGGACAAAAACAGTCCAGGGGCTAAACCAGTGGGAGAGGAAGATGTGGACTTCTAAGAAGCCAGCAGCTTGGCTACTAACTCATCCTAACTCATCCATCCCAGGAACCTCTCAGTCCTGGACACGACAGGACTGCTGGCCATTCTGGGCCCGGCATATGGTGCCAAACACCTGCACACCTGAGCAGTCTTTGCTGGCTGCTGACATCATCCTCCCCAGGTGTCGGGGCCTTGCTGTCCACTGAGCGCACGCCAAGCGCCTTCTGTCTAAGGATACCAGCCTTGGCTCTTCTGTTGTCTGAGTCCCTCTGTCCTCAGAGCTTGAAGATGACTCCTTCCTGTCATTCTTGTGTCAGTTCAGCATCTCCTCTCATAGTTGGTTGACTGGTGCCCACAAAAACATATGTTGAAAAAATATTGTCTCCTGGATATATGATCTTACTTGAAAACTGGATCTTTGCCGAGTTGATCAAGTTAAGATGAGATCATAATCAATGAAAGCTGGCCTCCAAATACAACATATAGCATTCTAGTAGAAATGTCACAAGAACACAGAGAGAGCCAAGAAGAGAAAGAACTGCGGGGATGGAGAGACACAGGAAGGGGAGGACAGGTGGACGTGGAGAGACACAGGAAGGGGAGGACGAGTGGACATGGAGAGACACAGGGAGGGGAGGACAGGTGGACATGGAGAGACACAGGAAGGAAGGATGGGTGGACATGGAG
>PVLA01002391.1:64578-121616 GCA_004027455.1 Hydrochoerus hydrochaeris | reverse complement strand
GACATGGAGAGACAGGAAGGGGAGGACAGGTGGACATGGAGAGACACAGGAAGGGGACATATGAGTGAAGATGGGCAGCCAGGAAGAGCAAAGGTTGTTAAGATGGAGAGACACGGGAGGAGGCGGACTGTGTAGATGGAGATACAGGAGGACCATGCAGACGAAAGGCCAGGAAGAGGAAGGATTGCTAAGATGGAGAGATGACTGAGGGTCAGTAGCCGGCAGTGCCTTCAGTTTTGCTCCATACCAGGAGTTGGGGAGAGGAGAGCCTCAGGAAGGGCCCAGCCCTGCTGATAACTTGTTCTGGGACTTTGGACTCCCAAACTGTGAAAGCACACATTTGTCTTCTGATTCATTTGGTTTTGATGCCTTGTTCCAGCAACCACAGGACACTAACACCACCCGACCGATGCCTTTCCTGACCATAGTACAGAAGTCAGCCCTTCCCGTCACTTGTCATCTTTGTCTCCTCTTGGGACCCTGTGCTGTCAGGAAGGATTGTCCTCCGTGAGTATCCGTGGGCTTCCCTTCATGTCCCAGTGGATTCTTGGCACCATGGTTAGAACCAAACACTAAACTATGTTTCTTTCTCTACCTACAAACCTACAATAAATGTGGCACAATAAGACTAAGAAACACTAATGATAAAATAGAAAAATATAACAATATATTTTAATAAAAGGTTATTTAAAACTTATGTATTGTTTCTGGAATTTCCCTCTTCATACCGCTGACACAGACTTGCACCCTGGGAATGTCGGTTGGCCCAGGAAGTTCATAGCATAGACAGGTCTAACACAACCTACCTGCTCTGCTCCATAATACTCCTCTGTAGGCCTATTTTGACTTTGGAATCTATGTGAATCTGCCTCCAGTGGCGAACTGTATTACATTTGTTTCTATGTTTAAAAAACATTAATGTTTTTTCTTATTTAAGCATTCTAGAAAAAGCCCATTATAGGAAGATGTCCTATGTGTTATAGTTTAGATTTAAATACCCCCCAATAGTCTAAGGCTCAGAGGTGGGCCCTGATTAGAAGAGACTAACACATAGGTATATTTGGGTAACACATTGGGTATATTTGACACCCAAACTGATACTTAAAGGAAGAAATGTTTATTTTGGCTCATGATTTCAAGGGTTCAGTCCATAGTCAGGTGACTCTGAGGCAGAATGGCATGGGAGGAGGGTCTGGCAGAGGAGATCTGCTTTTCCCAAGTCAACTAGGAAGTAGAGAGAGAGAAGAGAGGAGCTGGGGACAGGAACACACCCTTGAAGGTCATTACAGCAAGCACCTCCAGCCAGGGCCTACCATTCAACAGCACATTTCACTGTGAACAGCACCCCATGATCCAACTGTCTTCCAAAGGCCCCAGCTCTGAACACATGAGACTTCGGGGGACATTCTAGATCTAAATCATAACAGAGGAGAGCACAGTTTTCCAAAGGTAATTGGTCAGCTGTTCTTACTGATAAACTTTCTGTAGTGGTTTCCTTTACACAAGAATGCCAAGATGAGGGAGTAATTTCCTCCCAAGTGTGGACAATTACAAAGTCCTGAATTATTCCTCATGGCGAGACAGTGAGGGAATAGTCCCTTTTCTCCTGGTCCTACTTGCAGTTCACCTTCCCTTTACTCTCCTTTCTAAAGTAGCCCTCGCGATCCTCCTACCTTTTCTCCCTACAAGTCAGAGTATGTGTTTTTGTCAGTCCCTCACTTAGAAAGCCTAAGTATCCCCAGCATTAAGAGTCAGTAAAGAAAGGAATCACTTCTCACAAGCGCATACCAGGCTAGGGTGTGTGTGTGTGTGTGTGTATGTGCCTGTGTGTGTGATACGCAATTTCAGTTCAGCCTGATCACGACTCTTCAGAGTGCACTGTTCTCATTTCCATTTTATAACTGGGGAAACTGAGGCTGAAATCTACTAAGTAACTTTCTAAACATCAGAAATTGGTAAGTGGCAGAGCTGAATGGAAACACAGGGATTCCCCAGCTCAAGGCTTACAATCTTCCCACAAATGCCTAAAGGTAATGCCTTGCAGACCTGCATGTTTAGGAAGAAAGCAGTTCTTCCACTTGAATAGTATGTTCAACTCTCCACATCTCACCCCCGCAGCCGGAATCTTTACCACCTCTTATCACCATGGTGTCTGCCCTACACCTTCTCTTTCTGGACACCCGGCCAGCCTGATGCCATTCCTGGACGCCATTATATTGTCTGTGCAGGAGGAGGTGGAGGAGGAGGAGGAGGAGGAGGAATCATACTGAAGCACAGCAGTCCGTGTCCTACTCTCTCGCCCCCCTCGGGTTCCCCTTGTGAACCCAGTCTATGGCTAAGGCCCGCTGTGACCTCACCCCAGCCCCTCTACAACCTCAACAGCCGCCACTCCCCACCCCAACTCACGATGCCCGAACCACACTGCCCCCTCGCCGCCGGCCCTCAGATTGGCCACGTAGCCTCCCCCGGTGCCACTGCACCATCCTCTCTGCCTGGAGCCTGATTGCTCAGACCCACACACTCAGCTCCCATGCTGGGTTCTCGCTGGTCTGCGCTCGTGTCTCTTCCTCTGAGCAGTCTTCCCTGACTGGCCTTTCTAAAGTAGTCCTCGCGATCCTCCTACCTTATCTTCCTTCCTACAACTCAGTGTAAAACTGTAACTTCTCACCCTCCTAGAACCTAAGCCCCACATCACGGCCGTCTTTACCATCCGGTCCCAGTGCATAGAACACAGGAATGCTTGGTGAATAAATGAAAGGAAGGACAAGTCAAAGGCCCAGGTGGAGACAATCCTCACAAACGCTCCCCGGGAACGACAGATGGCACTGGCATGTGGATTTTACGGTGAGGGTGACAAGGGACAGTGTGATGTGTTAAGGTCATCCAAGCATTTGCAGCTGACATAGATCTACCCAGCCTAGGGTAGACTCCATTACCCTCTTTCCCCCCAAATAAGACGCAGTCCTACAGAGCAACAAGAGAAGAGTGATGGACGATGAGGCCAGGATGGACTGACTGGGGCTGGCATGTTTATCGCTGGTTTTCAAGGCTGATTATTTCCCAGCTAGGTCTTATTTTTGAGGAAAGAGAGGAGGGTGCTGGAGTCCTACGGGTGTGGTAGTTCATCCCATAGACCCGACCACCACCATCAATGTCCCGGGTTCCTGCAAACTCAGTGCCACCTAGCGGCCTCAGTGTGTGACACCGAAACACATCTAGACAATCCCAGAACGGTGTTGCTGTCCCCTCTGCCCCCACGGCAAGCTCTCACCTCCGTCCACGCCCATGATGAAGCGTCCCACGATGAGCATCTCAAAGGCACCTGCCCGGGGAGCGCAGGCCATCAGCAACGCGGCGGAAATCGCGAAGCCGTTGTTGGCCAGCAGCATGTGCTTCCTGGAAGGAAAGGAGGTGCTCATGAGGACCCCCCGCCGTGAGGCGCATCACTCACTGTCTGTGACAGGACTTCAGAGAGTTTGGCAGCGCAAGATGCAGGCACCAGGGGAAGAGCCGGGGCCTTGGAGTCAGGCTGTGTGACCAGAAGCAAGGCTCACATGGGGTCAGTGAGGTCACTTCCAAAGTGACCTTCATTCCAGGCATCCATGAATCCCCTGTGCATTTTATTTCATCCATTCTAAGACTTTTGTTTAAGCTCTCTGAAAACCAAGGACATCTTATGATGCATGAGTGAGGATCCCGGCAGGAAAAGGGAATCTGCTCTGGTTATTTTCATGGAGAGAATTTAACATAAGGAGTTTGTCAAGCATCAAAGGACGGTGCTGCTCAAATGGGAGACTTCTGAAAGTGGGTGCTGCCCACGTGGTGCTGATAGCTTGGAGACTTGGAGACTTGGGAGGGGGGCCCTGAAAGCTGGCTCAGAGCATTGGGCATCTCCACTGAGAAGTGCCAGGAGGCTAGTTCTGGGGACAGGCCAGAAGCTACAAGCTGGACTCAACTGCCTAAATCATTGCTGGCTGTGGCAAGAAATTCAGGCCCCAAAACTGACCAGGTCCTTTCTGCTTCTCCTAATGCCCCACTGGTGAAGGACAAATGTGACAGGGTGGGTACAGCTCCCAGCTTTGGCATCTAAAAGTGGGACACAGCCGACTAAGTGTGGCGCTAAGTCAGGGACATGATAGCCAGCGTAGTCACCTACAGCTTTCGCTGGCTCCTTCTTTCCCCTTCTCTTCTTCCATTCTCTCTCTCTTTCTACCTCTCTGTCTCTCTGTCTCTCTCTCTTATTCTTAGTGATTCATAAAATAACACTACTTCTAGTACCCATGGCATGTTGGATTTGATCAATTATAGTCCTAAATATAAGGCCAGACCATTTTTCTCAAGCAGGGCTGGGCAAGTTCTCGTGGCAATGATGATTATCTGCTGCATGCCAGAACTACCACTGCTTCATGAACCGGCCCCTCAACCGCCCTGTTCACACGCACGACTCATTCACAGCCCTGGATTCCTGAAGCAGCTCTGTAGTTTAGGCACCAAGAGACTTTGGGGTCCTTTGCTCTGTTTTCTTCTCCTCACTCGCAAAATGATTGCCAGCTCATTGCTGAGCTCTCGCTGGGTGAGAGCCCCTGTGTGAGCACAGCAGAGGAGCTCACTCCCTCCTCGCCTCAGCCCCATTTTACGGATGAGTTAATTAGGATATTGGCAAATGAGAAATGTTTTTCTGTCATACAGCGTTCGAGTCAAAGAGCTGGGGAAACACCGCAGCTTCTAGCAGCTTCTTTCTCCCTAAAGACTCACTGAGGTAACAGCTACAGAATCACTTTGTGAGAAGCAAGGGGCTTGAAAGGGAGCTCATTGTTGCCTTCGGGAGTTAGAGCTCTTGGATGCTGGGTTAGAGCCATATCCGTAGGGTGGACTTGTCTCAGACCTTCCACTCAGTTTCCTTCCCTTTCTGCAGCTATTGGAGAACCCCATAGTTCAACGTTTGCAGCTTAAGGGGCCTGGTACTGAGACTGCTGACGCAAAATCCACAGAACAGCAGCCAAGTGAGACACCTAGGCACCTGCTAAGGGGGTCACTACAATGATATGAGGTATCCATGTGGAAGGGCCTTGTGCAGTCTTTAAACAGAGGAAGGCCGATCCCTTCTGATGTGGGAAGGTCACCAAGATACTGCATAGGAGCACAGTGCAGAACTTTGTAGAAAATATGCAATAATTTGTGTGAAAAAGGAAGTGTGTGTGTATGTGTGTGTCTGTGTGTGTGTGTGTCTGTGTGTGTGTGTCTGTGTGTGTGTCTCTGTTATGTGTGTGTGACAACTTCTGGAAAATACACAGAAAGGGGTAACTCCAGGTGCCTCCAAAGAAAGGCTCTGAGAGGCTAAAAGCCTAAAGTGAAAAGTGAACCCATTACGTCTGTCTGTTCTCTTAACAGTGAAGCCACCTGTGCATATTAATCACTCAAAAATACAATTTTAAAATTTTATTTTATTTTATTTTTTGGTACTGGGGATTGGGCCAGGGATTTAGCTCAGCAGTGTAAGTGCCTGCCTGGCAAGCACAAGGCCGTGAGTTTGTTCCCCCAGGACCAAAAAATAAATAAAGAGAGGGGGAAAAAAAAACAGACAAGAGAAACAAAAAGCAAAAGAGACAAACAACAATAACTCCAAACCCAGAACAATAACAATATAGGCTTTCAAAACAAGATGATAGGAATTTAGCAGTGGTTGTTATATTGCATATTGTTATCTTCAAAAGAGTGGCTTAGTGGCCGGGAATTTAGCTCAGTGGCTCCAGCGCTTGTCTGGTAAATGTGAGGTTGTGAGCTTGATCCCCGGTACCAAAAAAAAAAAAAAAGCGAGAGAGAGAGAGTTGCTTAGATTACCAGATATAGACATGCAAAATTGATCTAATCATATAAGTGTTAACTCTTTTTTTTCCCAAGAACTATAGATTTAGTAGTATAATCATTTTAGGAGTCTTATGTATATATGCACAGGTTGATCTTTTTCTTTTCTTTCCTTCTTTTCTGCTTTTCCCTCTCTGTTATTTTTCTCCTTTGAGCAGTTTCTTATCCTTTTACAGTACCTAATGTAGATTTTGGATCATTTGCTCTTTAATTTTCTTATACTGGGGAGGCAATGCAGTATTCACCCATGTGAGTCTGCTTTGTTTCACCCGTGAGTTTGGCCTCAGGTCTCATCCATTTACCTATAAAAGCCTCGATGCGATCCTTCTCTATGGCTGAGCAGTACTCCATTGTATAAAAACACCACATCTTTTTACAATTTTATTTTTTCAAAATGAGTTTAAATGAACTTCATGATGGAAACAAAACACATGATTCAGCAGACACTTAGAAATTCCACTCAAGACTGGCCTCCCTGATGCAGGTAGGCCAGGCCGCAGGCCAGCTTAGAAATCCCACTCAAGACTGGCCTCCCTGATGCAGGTAGGCCAGGCCGCAGGCCAGCTTTGGGAAGGGCAGCCTGGAACTGCTCATTTCTGTCACTGGCCAACCTTGAAATCCAGTGGCAGCTCTCTTGGGCTTCCCCATGGTCCTCGCTGGAGCCCAGGGCAGCCTGACGGGGCGGCTAGCGATGGCTGGGAGTGGGGACCTGCGTCCAGCAGCCTGAGCTACCAGGGCACCTCCACAGCCCTCGCTCGGGTCCCCACTCAGAAGATGCTCACAGAGCGCCAGGTGTCAGGCGTGCTGGGGGAGTGAGGAGTTGCCCCTGGTCTCCCCATATGGGACCTGACAGTTTCTTAGGGACACAGTCATCAAATGAGTTGGCACATGAAAGCCAGGAAAGAGCAAAGCTAGAAATTCCACTCAACCCAGCTATTCTCCTTTAAAATATCTTCCCAAAGAGTTAAAGACACCATATCACAGTGATGTGTACATATCCATGTTTACAGCACACAATTCAAATAGCTGAGTCTCGGAAGCAGCCTATTTGTCTGCCAAGAGATGAAGAAAATGTGGTATTTACACACAATGGGGTTAAAGCAGAATTTAGAAAAAAAATCAGTTTTTCTCTCTCAGCCTCGAGTGGTCCCCCTTGGACTTCCCTTCTCTATAACCAGTGACCATTGCTACAGATAAGGCTAACAGCTACATTCCTGTAAATCCAGTTCTGTAATGTCCTGGCTTCTCTGGCATCTGCTCACCTTCAAGGCTGACTCTGCTTAGATACTGATAAGGCAGACAATCACTATTTCCATGGAACAAGCCCGTGACATCCTGTGACCTGCTTTCTTTCAGGAGATGCAGATAAGATTGACAAACTTATTTCTGTACACAGAGTCCTGTGACATCCTGGAATTCTTGAATTCTGTCTTCTTCAAGGCTAAACTATCTCAGTAAGTAACTGTCTTTGTCTCAACTTCTGGAACCCCACTTGCACCCCCTTCCAGTTTCATGTCAACTCCCTCAACAAAACGTATAAAAAGGGAGCTCCTTTTCAAGGCTCAGTCTTTTGCCCAGGAGTCTGCTGCGCCAGGTGTACACAGCATAAATCCTCCCGATTCACCCTCGGCCTCTCCCTTCACTTCAGTTACGCAACAGAGTACTACTGTACCGTAAAGAAGGATTAAGCTGAGTCACTTGTAGGAAAATGGTTGTACTTTGTGATCATTATGTTAAGGGAAATAATTCAGACCCAGGAGCTTAATTGTATGTGGTTTCTCTTATCTGAGGGACCCAAAGTATAAATAAAGAGCAAACTAAAGGACAGAGACTAGGAGACAGGGAGAGAGAGCTTTTGCAACTATAGAGAGGACCAGTGGATGGAGGGGAGGGGAGGGGCTAGAAAACGCGGGAAGAAGTGCTGGGAACTTGGCCCAGCTCGCTGGGATCATGTCCTGCAAGCATGTGGGCTGGTCAGAAGACGGATTTAAAAGTAGCTCTTCACCGAATACAGTGGGCAGCAGGGGCTGGGTAGAGATAGAAGCCAACGCTCCTCCCCTCCCCTGCTCTAGTGCCCTACTAGTTCCACCGGCTGTGTGACACTGGGTAACACGAATGGTGATCAGAAGAGTAATTGGCCTCTTGGAGCCGCTTTCAAGCCTGGCTGCTCCTGGATGTCACCAACAGTGCTAACAGACACAGTCCTTGTCACGCAGTGGCAGTGATCTGTCCTGGCATGCTTGGCTAGGCCGTTTCACCACGAAACCACTATGGAATGTGCCCACCATAAGTGATTTTGAAATCCCAGGGCCCCCCGGCAGTAAATGCAACGTGACGACATTGACCAAACCGTCCTCACCCTATGCGTGACTAAAGAGCTTCTCAGATCAGCCACTCAGGAATCCCACCCCACAGTGCCGGCTCTGGTACAGTGGCAGGACCCGGTGGCTTTCACACTAATGATCTAATTTGAGCGTTAATGCCTACACCCTAGTTTCCAACAAAGATACTTCCAATTCACAGAAGCCAGAACAAAAACAGCTATCAGCTGAAATTCCCCAGGCTGCTGCCTCTGGGTGGCGCTGTCTGCCCTGCCCCAGTGCACCTCACATTCCCAGCGCTGGACGCACCAGCCCCTGCATGGGAGGGAACTCGCTCCTTGTCCCCTGGTGGTCTTGTCCACGCCCTGCCTCTCTGGACTCATCTTGCAGCTGATGCCTCTCACCTCTTCTCTCTCTAGGCCTCCTGGTGAGCTGTGTGTTTTTGCTCCTTGGACTCCAAACACACAGCCCCTGTGAAGGTCATCAACGGCTACTTTGGCAAATGCACTTGGCTTTCTGTGCTCTGCTTGTGCAGCTTCCTGGCAGCCCTGCACAGGGCTGACCGCCCCCTCCATGTGGAAGCACGGTCCTCCTGGGCACCTGGCACTTGCATGCCCTGTTTTGTCCCTTCATCTGTGTTCCTTTCCCAAGCTCCTGACCTTGGAGTGTCCCATTCCATAGTGTTTTCATGGTGAAACAGCCTAGCCGCACATGCCTGGCTCATCTCCCTTCTCATCTCCTTTCCTGACTGCCGTCACCTAGTCCCATGAGGACTTCTTCCTCTGTGCTAATTCTGAACGCTCTCTGGCCACCTCTCCTCACCACAGCTGCACATTTAACTGCCCGCTGGGCCTTTCTACAGGAAGACCTGCAGACATCTCCAGCCACGCATGCTCGAAACCAGACTCGAACTCTGCCTGCTCACCACACCCGACCGTGTACGTTTTAACTCTTCTTCCCCATCCTCCCCATTTGATAGAGCATCTGTTTTCCTAGCGATGTAGGCCTAAAATTGAAGAGTAACATTAAAGTCTCTCATTTTCTTCTCCATTTCCAGTCCATCACTGAGTTCTGTCTACACTGCCTCCAGAGCATATGCTGCCTCAAGCCTTCTCCGTTTCCAGCCCCGCCACCACCAGCTCACTTCAGTGTCCCCCACTGCAGTGGCCTCCATCCTGCCTGCTGTCACCCGCTGTGCATACAGCAGCTAGTGTCCTTTCAGAGACACCCTGATGTCCACTCCCCTGTTTAAACCCAGTGCTTCTCTAACCAGCGCTGCATGAGATGGCCTTTGTGACAGCATGTCATCATCTGTCACTCTCACCCTCATGCCCGTGGCTCTGATCTCATGACCCTGCTGTGGTCTCTCGGGCCAGCAGGGCTGGCTCCCCATTCCCGGCCCCTGTCCTTGCTCTCTCCTCCCTCTGCTGCCGGCCCCTCTGGGTGCTGTGGCACTGACTGATCTTGTCAGAGTCTCATCTGCCATGTCACCTTCTGACACAGTGAAAGGGCCACTCCCAGCTGCAGAGCCCTTTCCCCTCAGTCCCTCCACCGGCTCTGCTCTCTGCACATCCTCAGCACCAGAAGAAATCATCCTTTGGAGCTTTTTGTTTTTGTGTTCATCATTCTGTTTTCTCCCATTGAAATGTGAGCTTCACAGGGTGGAAATTTATTATTGTTATAGTAACTCAAGCAACTCAATAGGTTTCAGGCCCCTGTAAGAGCCCCAGGCATATTAACTCCCAAGAGGCAGGGCATGGGGACCTAGGCTTCCTCCCCGCAGCCTGGCTGTGGTCTGTCCCAAGCCTCAGTTCATCCCCGGGACACGTGGAACACTGCCTCCTTCAACAACATCACTGCTTGGACAGCCCCACCCAGTGCTTGATTCCCTTTTTTATGAATGCATACCAACACCCATCTTGGAAGGCTCCTTACAGTTCCATGGGGTATGGGCCCAGGATTTAGCTCAGAGACATAAGTACCTGCCTTGCAAGCGCAAGGTTGTGAGTTTGATCCCTGGTATCAAAAAACAAAACCAAACCAAAAAGCAATGAGATGGTGTATTTGGCATCCTTAGGGTGGCATCTATAACTTGTTTGGATCATCAAAAAAATGAAAAAAGAAGTGAAAACCATGGTGAGACCTGGAAAGTTCAGAGTGCAGTTGGTTCTAAGCACTTTGTACTCATTGGACAAAGTTACCTTATTTCACACACAAGGAAACAGATCAGGAAGCAGGGTCATCACGATGATGGCTCTATGAAACGGAAGATCTAGTGTTCATTCTGTAAACACAATTCTAAGCCACCTGCAAGGGCAGCCGACAATTTACTCAAGCCATTTGTTCCTCCAACAATCATTCAACCGACATTCATTGCTCTTCCCAATGAGCAAGTTTTTAAAAAGTAGCATTTCAGATGGTGATGGACACTGTAAAGACAACTACACCAGAGAGAGAGGCATCATTTTGCATATGGTGTCCCTGAGACGGTGACATCTGAACACTGAAGTGGAGACAGAGAGTAAAAGAGCCACGTGGCCATCTGGGAATAGCAACTCCAGTAGAAAGGTACCAGTCTATCCCAGGAACATCAGCACAGCCAATATGGCTGGAGACAATGGAGGGTCACACAGCAAGTGACGGGGGAGGGGAGCAGCAGAGGAGCTTGTAAGGATCCTCTACACTACCAGGAGGACTGTCATTTCCACCTGGGGGAGCTAGGCAGCCCCTAGAAGTTTCTAAGGAGAGGAATGGCATGGCCTGACATATACTGTAACAGGGCCACCCCTCTTCTGTGTTTCTCAACACAGAAGGAGTGGGGTAAGGAAACACAGAGGCTCACTCAGAACCATTGTGAGAGGTAGAGGGAATGCTGATGTGACTGGTGATTGTGATCTTTCAGCCTGACTGGACTGGGAAATGTCTAGAGTCTGTGGATGATTGACATGTACACTGCAAACCGAGGAGGGAAGACCCACCTTCAATATGGCTGCACTGACCAATGGACTTGTAGCCAGGATGGAATAAAAAGGGAAAGAAGCATGAAGTCTTCTCCTTTGCTTCAGAGGAGCTCTGGTTTTTGTCATCACCGTTAGACATTCATCACTTGTTCATCCAAGCTTCCAGCAGAGACTTTTCATGCTTCCAGTGCAGACACAGCAGTTTTCCAATAAAGACTTGCATGGGACTCTGCAGTGAGCTCCAGGCCTTGGCCTTTGCCTCACTTCTCTGGGTCTCCAGAGAGCAGTTGGCCATTTTGTATTCTTCAATCCTTGATTCCACAGACAGTCATTGTAAGCCTGCTTGGTAAATCCTTTTTATAATCATATTTATACACATTTAATATTCGATCTATCCCTCTAGTGAACCTTAACTGATACAGCTGATGATCTGGACCAAGTGAGCAGCAATGGAGGCAATGAGAAGGGGTCAGATCCCGGATTATCTTAAAGCTAGAGTGCTTACAGCTAGAATAACCAAAACTTGCTGATGGATGGGATGGATGGATAGAGCCAAAGCTGCCTCCCAAGGCTTTGGCCTGGTCTCTTGCATTGGACATGATGGCTTGTTTTGTGCTACTCAGGGAATGTTAAGGTCACACAAAAGTCTGACTTGAGGCATTTGCAGCTAGGACTGCACAACCTCCAGGCAAGTCTAATCTATGTTAATATATTCCTTCCCAAAATAACCCCCAGCCTGGCAGCAGCCCAGGGAAGACAGAAACCTTGTTTGCAAATAACTTGCGAAGCTGATGCACCAGGATGCAAAGGCTGGGACTTTAATCATTGTGTTCCCATTTTTCCCAAGGATGAATACAGCAACGGGAACAAGGAGATCAAGTCAGAGAGCAGAACTCCCGTGCCCCCAGAATGCCACCCAGGAAGCCTCCTTCATTATTTTGAGCTTCTTTAATAATACAGAATCTTCCTTGTGCGATTCTGGTTATCAGCCAGATAGGAAGAGTGATAGGGTGAGGACAACACTGGAGAAAAGTCAGACAGCTTGGGGACATTTATCCCAGACAAGAGAAGGTCAGAGAAAGCATGGAAGCCACTTGCATGGTGTCATGTCTAAGTTGATACCCAGGACTAGGATCAATTGGTGAGAGACACAGGGATACTATTTAGTTTGAACTTATAGAAAACCTTTCACTGAGCCCTAGTGGTGTGTGTGAATCCTTTGCAGATGCTGGCTGCCTCCACCTACCTCCTAGCAATTCTTTAGCTCTACTAGGCCTCACGCCAAGATCGTACCATTTCCTAACCAGTTACCCAGTTTGTGTCCATCCATTCCTGTTTCCCAGCTTGAATTCCACAGTTCTTATTTCATTATCCACGCCTGGCAGGGCCCCACCTGGGGAAACGGCTGGGTAAATGCCGGGGCTCAGGTCTCTGTGCCTGTCCCCCAGCTCTGTGAGTGTCAGCTGCCAGGAAGCCCTGGTGCCCCTCCTCCGATTGACATTGGCCCAGAAGTTCTGTCCTGATACCAGGGCAGCCTGTAGCCAATGGCTACGGGATATTTCAAGCAGGGTAACTTGTGGTGGCTTTTGCTCCAGAACTTCCCTTGGATTGGACAAGGCTAAACTGGACCTGAGAGCATGGCCTCACTGGCTCCTTCCCCTGCCTGCTTCTCTCTCAAGCTGCTCCTGAGTAGCCTTCCCTCACCAGAGCCCATGTCCTCCAACCCCTGCCTCGGGCTCTGCTTTTAGAGAGTTGACCTTCTGAGAGAGTTCCACCTGAAAGAATAAAATACCGGGAGCACAGTGTATATGTTCTAATATGGACTTAATCATGTCCTCAAAAGCTCATGTGTATATTGGTCACTTTCCTCACTGCTCACAACTTGAGGAATTTAAGTTCTCTAATTGACAGGAGGAGAGATTTGTTTGGCTCACAGTTATAGTCCCTAGTTGGCAGGCTGCAAGGCAGAACGGCATGGTCAAAGGATCTGGGTGCAGGAGAGCTGCCCAGCCTATGCTCCGGGCAAATAGCAGGTTCTCAAAAGTGCTGCTTTGCTCCTCATCTTTTTCTACCTCAAGATTTCTTTAGAGTGTGTCTTTAATTATTGCAGTAGCAAATCCTTGTCTCAGTCTGCTGGAGCTGTCATATGGAGTGAACACTCATGGTTCTGGAAGCTGGGAGTCCAAAGTCCAGGTGGCCGCTGCCTCTTGCTGTATCCTCACATGGTCTTTCCTTTGTGCATGCACAGCCCGGGTGATTCTCCCTCTTCTTAGAATGGTAGCAGTCATACTGAATTAGGGCCCTGCTCTCAGGACTCCATTTAACTTTACATCCTGAAAAAGCTAACTTCCAGAAGCAGTCTCATTGAGAACTAAGGCTTTGACATTGTCCTGGCTTAGATCAAGAAAGTGCCTATACACAGGACTTTCAGAAGGTGACTGGATTATGGGGGCCTGTAGCTGACCAGCTGTATGGAGGTGGGCTCTGGTGGGAAGAGGTGGGTCACTGGAGCATGACCTGGAAGTGTTTATCTCCCTTTCTAGAACCTGTCTGCACTTTCTGCTTCCTGGATGCTGTGCAAGGCATTGTGGGATATTTCACAGCCTCCCTGACTACTCTTAGATACCAGTAGCACTCAGTCATGACAACCAGAAATGTCTCCGAACATTGCCAAATGTCCCCTGATGGAGAAGCATTGCCCCTGGTTGAGAACCCTGGAAGGCATGAAAGTTCACACAGGTCAGTGAGATTCACCCCGGAAGGAGAGGTTCTCAGTGCTGGGCTGCCCTGACCCTCACAGGAGAGGGCAGCCCAGAGGAAGGCAGAGCCAAGGGATGGAGGGGAGAGGTGGAGCTGATTGGGGTTCTTTGACATATTCTGAGCCAAACTGCACTTTGATTATGTTAGCCAATTCCCTTTTGGGCTTATGCCAGTTTGTTTTGGATTCCTGCCACAGGCATTCAGAAAGCCTCCTGAGTGACATGAGCCACTCTGTAAATTTGTTCCACTGTCACAGCTTCTCACTCAGGTGGGTTTTCTTATCTGCACTTCACAGGTTTAAGGATCATGCCAGTGGCCCCATCTTGCATCTCTGTTCCCACTCATAGCATGAAGACGACTTGCAGAATGAGTCGCTCCCCTGCCCAAGCTCTGGAGCTCTTGCTCATGAAGGACAAGTGCCAAAACGGTGCCCTGCCCTGGCACTGTTCATGGTTCGTGTTGCCTAGGTGAAAGCAGTTATGCGGTTTGTCTAGAATTCTGACCCAGGACCTGATTTCAAAGGTTATGTGAATTTTCTTATAGTTTCTTACATATTTCCTCTGCTTTGCTCCACAGGGAAGAAGCCCATCCAGGATGCGTAAGGAGGAGAGTTTTAGTGTAAAGAACAGAGGCACGGTCCTCCCTGTGGAGTGATCGAATGACCCAGCTCAGGAAGTGCCAATGATGAGGGTGATGGTGTCCCTAGCAAAAAGTTGGGCCCTGACTCTGTCCATTGGTGGGATGAGCTCTTTATCTCCACGTCTTATTCAACTTTACAACCCTCCGCACGCCTATACCTTCACCTCACTGTGAACCAGCCGAAACTCAGCGAGCTCAAGTAACTCATAGGCAGCTGCTTGGGCTCTGAGCATCAGAGCCCAGACTTGAAGCTGAGCCTGTGGCCAGTGTCCCTGGCCAACCATAGTCCCTGTCCTGTCTCATTTGGGGAGGAGATTCTGTCACTACCGCCATGCAAGCAGAGGACAGATGAGCCCAGAGGCAGCCGTCGGATTTCACCAGAATTCTGGATGGCTTGGACTCCCCCAGCAGGGTCTCTCAGACATGAGGAAGTTGCAGTCCGGAGACCCAGGGAAGATGACGTGGCAGACACTGCCTGGCTCCCTGTGCTTCCTGTACCTGATTTCCTCCCAAGTAGCAGAGGAGTCCACCATGCTGGGAATCTCCCCACTGCTGCAGCTGCCAGTGACTGGCCCCACCCAAATACTGAACAGCCAGTGCTCATCTCAGTCCTGGTCACATATTGGAGCATCTTCTCATGGACCACATGGGCTGTTGCTGTAGCTTCCCCAGCCCTTCACCTTGAGCCCAGCTTCCTCTGCCTCCCTGACAATGATGGCCAAGGACTAAGAGAAATGGAGAAGGCGTTTCACATGGTCCCTCATCAGAGGAAGAGTGGTGGCCTGTGATCAAATAGACCTGGGTCCGAATTTCTGTTCAACCTCACTCTTGGCCATAAGGCCAAGGGATCCGCTTTCCAGGGTCTCGCATTCAACATTTATCAAGGACAACAACCTAAACAGAATTCGAAGAAGTAAATGATTTATCATATGTCAAGCACTGGTATGGAGCAGGAGGTGCTTGCTTCCTCTCAGCAGAATTTAATTTAGGCAGAAACATCACACCAGCTCAACTTTCCCTCCTGTAGCAATGAAGAGAGGAACTGACAGCTGCTGGGGGCACAATAACCAGCAGCCTTTGATCTGATCTCTTGGGGCCCCACAGCTCTGGACCCCCCTGGCTTGGTGGGAGAAATCTGCCATGGCTTACAAATTCAAGATGTTTTCAAACATGTTTTCTCTTTTGCCTTCTTATTGCTTTTTTGCCATGCTGTAGGAGCTGGTAATGCTACTTAAATTTTTTTTTTTAAATTTTAAAGGGAGCAAAACAGAACAGTAAAGTGAAATGAAACAGTGATGAGAGGGTAGGAAATCTGCAGTAGCTACTATGTTGTATATTGCTATCCTCTAAATAGTTGCTCAGACTACCAGCTTTAGTCAATCAAACCATACCGTTCCAGCCGGTTGTTTATGGGGGTGGGGATGGGGTGCGTCTTCTTCTCTCCCTGGCACGCATGCCTGCCTGCTGGCTCACAGGGGTGGGCTGTGACTTACAACTGGTGCTGGTACCGTAGCTTCCTTCCTGGTTCTCTGTGGTCCGTGAGCTGCTGGCTCACGTGGGGGGCAAAGCTTCCTTCCTGGCTCTCTGTCGCCGGTCTGCGCACCAGCTGGCTCACCCAGTCATGCTGCTTTTAGCAGCCTCACTTTACACACAGGAACAGTCCTGGCTGGGCAATTAGCAGTGTCCTCTCACATCACACAGCGGGGGTGGGGAGTCCGGACTTGCGGGCTGCGGCACTCGGCCACTGTTCTTTTCCCTTAGTGGCTTCAGATGCTTCCTAAGAAGTGCCATGGCTACGCATGAGGCAGGAGACGGCACGGTCCGCAGAGCCTGGGCAGGGCTGATTCTAAGCAGGGGAAGCAGGAGGACTGTGGACTGGGCCTGGCACCTGCCAGCCAGAGGCTTAGAAGAGCACCTGGCCAGTGGCACCAGTCTGGTGCCGGACGGCCACATTCCTGGTGCCCAACAGTTGTGGACTTTACAGAACATTGCCAGCAGGACCATAATAAGAGGTGGCTCGGTACCATGGCGAGATCATGGTGCTGAGAGCACAGCATGTGTGGACTCCGGTCTGAGCTCAGACGCACATGAGCTAGCACTTAGCACAGATACCCTAAACTCTCTGACCCCCCTCTTCATCTGCCAATCCCACAGTAAAGCAAATCAAGCAGAAGAATGGGCATGACCATCTGGAACACTGGTGGACCTCAAAACATGGCTCTTCTCATTTCATAAGGCAATAGTTGTACTTCCTACATGCCCATTAGTTGCTGCCCTGGGCATGACCTTGGGGACAAGGAAGTATCAATGCCTCCCCTATCCTCCTCTCCCTGGGTAGCACAGATCTTAGCACCACATGGATGCTTTCAAGGTAGCTCCTCATCCCAGCATTGGGAAAGCCATCCCTGAAAACTCACTATTCTAATTTGTTCTTTGCTGGGGCCATTAGGAGTCATGGAAAAGAATGAGTAGGAGGCTTCTTAGCAGTGTTGCTCTGGCCCCTAGGTCTGGAGCAATTTGCTAGAGACTGATGAATCTCTACTCAGGTTGATGCAATATGGGGGTCTGCAGAGCAGTGACCACAAATGGAGGTCAAGGTGACAGAAGGACCATCAATAATAATATCTCCCACTTACTGAGCTAATACTAATGACTGTCTTTCTCCATTCATGTTGTCTAGGACTGGTAACATTCCCTGTAGGTAGGAAATAGCCTCCTCATTTTGTAGATAAGGAAACTGAGATCCAAATAAATCAATGACTTACCCAAGGCCACCTAAATGGTAAGTGGAAGACTCATGATTCAAGTTCACAAAACTACTCTCCATGCACACCTCAGTAGTTCCCCCAAAGCTAGCAGCGAGGATAGAGAGAAAAGGGCATTTGGGGGAATTTATTATTAAACTAATCCATACTAAATGAAGGCTTCATGCTAAAAAAATAAGTTAGGAATGAGGCTTACAAGATAAAGTGGATCTAACTGGAGAAGACTTGGGTAGCAAATTTTAACAGGAAGTTTTTAATATTCAGTGCAGGCTTATTTGTAACATGAATGATGTGAAATAGTCTGTCTATCAAACAGGGGGTGGTTAAACAGGTGACCAGGTGGCCATGCAGTAGAAGATGAGGTAAGCAGCTGACTTTCTGAGGAAGCAGATCTAGATGTACTTATTAGGAATCATCTCTCAGGCTGGACTGAATGGTCTCTGATGCCCCCACACCCAGATCCCTTCCTGTTCTGTTCTGTGCCAGGGAGCTGGCCCTTCTTGATGGCATGCGAGGCTCCTGGGTTTGGGCTTCCTTGGGGGCTTGGTCAGGGGAGACACCTGAAGGAGTCTAGAGGGTACGAGGAGAGTGAGGTATGGGTATTTCTTCCCTGCTCCTCACCACTTGGGTTCTAAGGTTCTGACACATCCCACCTCCCACTTCCATCCCACAACTTAATCTCCCACTCCTCAGCCCATTATGCATGGCTCCAGTTCTCCCTGGGATCTGAAGACCTTTATCTTTTCCCTTCGAGCCCTGAAATCTCTGCAGCTGTATTGTCTGAGTGGGGTTTTGTTAACTGCGGGGACCCTGCCCATGATGCAGTTATGTGATGATTAGTAAGAAGAGAACCCCCAGAGATGGCCCCCAACTGACCTCCCAAGAATCTTTCCAGTCATCTTCACCATCAGTGTTCCCACCAGTCCACCGACGGCAAATATGGACACAGTCACAGACCAGAGCAGGGTCAGAGTATCCGGGTCTATCGGATGTCCATACCTTCTTCCCCACGTTTCATTGTAAAAGGCCTTGATGTACTGGAAATAAACAACAAACCGTGTTATTTCCTTCTACCCTTCCAGATGCTCCAAGCAAACCAGCATACAAAACAGAGTAACTGTTCCAAAGCACTTTCTTTACATTCAGCTCTTTGCCAAATTCTGTCTGAGCTTTATCCCATTGGGCTCATCTAACAAATTCTAGAAATGGTCATTTTTTTTGAAGTTTGTAATTCAAATTTATTATCTATTCATTTTTTTGGATACAGGGATCAGTGGATGCTTGTGCCACTGAGCTAACCCCCAGGCCCCTGTAGTTCAAGTTTAAAGTCTTAAGTTGACTAGACATTGTTTCCTGCATGGTTTATCTCCTCAGTCACTGCCCAAAGGACTCTGAGAAGTTGTAGGAATATGCAGGCGCAGACACGAGGCCCAGCTTCTTCTCCAGCGTTGTTGAAAGGGACTGTACATCACAGGGCAAGAGCCCTAGGCTCCCCTATGCCACCTGGACAAAGCCCGGGGAGAGTGACCTCCCAGGGTATCCACATTGGAGAGAAATGGTCGTTTTTTAAATCCTGTTTTACAGATAGAGAAACTGAGATTCAAAGAAACAGAGGGACTTGTTCGACAGGTATTAAACATGCAGGTCAAACTCGGATATGTCCCCTACGCCTATTTTAACCATCGTACCTGGGCTTCTCCAACTGTAACACTTAGTACTACCACCTTAAAGGTGTATTAAAAATGTACAATCTAACAAAAGGCATAGCTTGGACTAGTTAAAGATATAAGATATAAAACATAATAATAAATGAAAAAATGCCATCTAGATTTTACCAAACTTAGTCTTATGTTATTTGAAAGACATCATCAAAAAATGAAACCAAGTCACAGGCTGATTGAGCACATTGCTATACATACAGAGGACATGTACACATAATCCATAAAGACTGCTAGCTTGTTAATTAGAAGATAAATGGGGCAATTACAAATGAGCAAAAAGGCTTGAATGGACCCTAAGGAAAACACAAATGTCCGGTAAGGCAATAACAAGATGCTCAGTATCATTAGTCACCAAGGAGATGGGAATTAAAACCACAGCAAGACGCATCTTCATGCTCACTGCCTCCATCACTGCCACTGGATTTGGGACAAGAACTGGGTGATTCTAATGTGCAGCTAAGTTGGAGGTGATGGCACTAAGTTCCCCAAGGGCCATGCCACAGCTGCCTATTTCCACCAAACATGGCTCCCAAGCTCCAGCACAGCCAGTGAATGACACTGCAGGAGAGGCACAGTTGTGTGTCTTGTAGACCTGGACTGAATCCCAGAACAATGGTTTGTCTGCTGAATCTTGGTTTCCCACATCTGCAAAGTGAGCTTTCTGGGCATTGCGAGGGTCATATGAGAGAGTGGAATGGAGCTCACACACAATCCCCACCCAGGTTAAAAATGAAAAGGTCTTACAGGATCAAGTAGTGATGAGCATGTGTACTCACTGCTTGTCGGTGTTTAATCTGCACAGCTGTCTTGGAAAACAGTTTGACATCATCTTGTCAAGTTGGAGATATCATTAGCCTACAACCCAGTAGATCCTCTTCTAGAAAACTCTCCTGAAAAACTTCCTCACGGGACTTATGATAGATCTACTTAAATGTTCGCGGTAGCTGTGACCATCAATCCTGATTTGTCAGCTTCAGTGGATTCAGAAACACCTAGTAGATAAGTAAAGCACGCTCCTGGGTGTGTCTGGGTGGGCCATGGTGCCACAGCTTTCGATGTATGTATGGCACGAACTTGAGGTGCCTCAGGACAGTACATGGTGCTGACGGCACTTCTCTCCAGTTCTGTTGCCCTGCCCTGCTTCTCTGATGTCGAGAACTAAGCAGTTTTGTCCCACCATACCCTTCTGTAATGCCTTGGAGCCAGCAGCCTTGAGGCCAGCTGATCACGGACTAACTCTTCTGAAACCATGAGCCAAATAAACCTCTTCTTTAAATGGTGGGTGTATTATATCTTAGCAATGAGAAAACATTGATCATAATAACCCTAAACTGGAAACAAGCCAGATGAACACTGACAGTAGAAAGGATAAATAAATTGCAGATTAGTCACAAGAAATACTACAGGCACAAATGTGTAAGAACTAAGCAAAATCTCACCAAAAATACTGATCAGAAGACAGAAACAAAGAAATGCATTCTATGACTCCATACATAAAACTCAAAGATATGCAATGTTGTTGATTTGTGGATCAAATTACATACAGATGACAAGATGACAAAACCAAAAAAAAAATGATCTCAAATATTGGTGGTTATCTGGCAGGGGATGGGGGAAATGGTGTAAGACATGATCAGGGAGGGATTCTTAAACTGCGTGGCGGTTACTTAGGTGCTAGACTTCAAAATCATTCTTTAAGTTGTGTGTGGGTGCATGCAAGAAAGGTATATTTGTATTTTTATATAGTCTTTTATAAGGATGATACATTTTGGCCACTTTAAATTTTTTTTAATGGTGAAAGTGTTTCAGGGAGAGGGAAAAGCATGCACCACAGCAGCATGCCAAGGGAAGCGTGGGACGCCTATGGAATGCCACCAGCGTGGGAGGAAGGGGAAAGGACGGGGAAGGGCGGCCTGGGCAGAGTTGGGAGAGCAGGTCATGGGGGCCATTCCCATGTTCCTGGGCATGGTTTTTACTTGGATTATACTCTTGGTGTACTGGAGGAGGTTCAACAAGGGGAGGACTGTGCACACGTATTTTCAGAGCACCTCTCAGCTACAGGGGGACAAGTGCATCAGGGAGGAGTTGGAGAGGAAGCCGGACATCAGTGTGTGTTGGGGTCTAAAGATCCCAGTGGCCTGGACTGAGCAGTAGAGATAACAGAAGTGGGTGGATCTGAGATGTATCTTGAGAGTAAAATGTACAGGATTTATAATCTCAGGGATTTGGGAGAATGAGGCAGGAGAATCTCAAATTCAAGGCTAGGCTGGGCAACTTAGTGAGACCCTCCCTCAAGAAAAGTGGGGCGGGCTTCTTGGGTGGTTAGTTCAGGTTTGGGGGAAGCCAAAGGGAGCGTAGACGACTCCAGGTCTTGGAAGAAGCAAACGGTGTGGTGGCAGGAGGTGAGGAGAGGAGTAGGACCCTCCCCGCATGGTATTCATTCCCTTCCCGCCATTTCACCCCTTCTGGTTCCACCGCAACCTTCCCGACAGGACAGAGAAAGGCGAGAGCACGCTACCCACAGCCAGCGCTATTCCCACTGATGGCTTTCCCACACCCTCGTGAACAAGGCACTCCGATCTGCCATTGTCCTCTAATTCCTTCACCAAATGAGCCGCACACAGAGATAAACCAAAGGGGGCCGCAGATCTAAAGGAATTATGGCCTCACAGGGCTGGTATGACACTGTATCATGAAAGGGTGTCCTTGGACGCAAGTCACAGGAAACCCCGAGTGAAAATGCCTGCGCAATGGTGACACGTGAACGCAGATTCGTGCAGACGGTGGGCTCCCAGGACCCTTGGCCTGGCGGCTCAGGACCAGGGACAGGCACACAGGCACTTGCTGCAGCTTCACACTGCTTTGTGCAGTCTGAGGTCACCCTGGGCTACATCTACCCAGAACCGTAGGCTGGCTCTCAGGGGCGGTTCCAGCCGTGAGCCTTCGCATTATGCGTGGCTGAAGAGAGAACTCCTGGCCTCTCCTAGATTCACTGGGGCTGAGAAGTACTTTCCTAGGAGCCTCTAGAAAACCTCTTATTGTCCCACTGGCCATTGTTGGGACATGAATCCCTTACATGACCCATTGAGAGTAGGATGGGATGATCAGCCTGGATTTCTGCCCTTGAATCCCTTTTCTTTATCTGCTCCTCCTGGCATAGCATGTGGCACCAAAATTCTCTTGTCAAAAGTCATGAATTCATTCTTCACTGCCACCCTTGCCCGAGCACCTTGGCTGTGGTACTCTCCCCCTCTCACATCTTTGTCCACTGTGATTGGAATAATTTCCCCCTCAAATTCATAGGATAAAAGTCTCGGTACTCAGGATGTGACTTTATCCCAGAAGTAAGCAAGTTAAAATGGGGTCTTTACAGTGCCCTCTGACCCAAGCCAAGTGGTATCCTGATAAAAAGGGGAGCTTTGGAGGCAGGCGGGGAAGCAGAGGGGAGACAGGGAGAGGATGACCGCGCGTGAGAGAGGAATGGAATAGGCAGGTCCTTCACACCCCTCGCTGCCGACCCATTAATCCTGGACTTCCAGAGCCCAGAACTGTAAGACCACATATTTCTGTTGTTACAGCCACTTATGACACATCGCTACATTAGCCCCAGAAAACGGACACCCTTTCCTACTCCCGAAAGACTTCTCCCACTCCCACATCAACCAGTCCCCACAGCCCCTTTCACCAGGGGTCCTGTGACACTGACCCTCAGGCTCTCACCTAGATGTTACAAAATGCCTCTCTGAACAAGTACCACCTTGGTACCATCTCTATCCATGGGCAGACATCAAGCTAAGAGCAAGCACTTAGAGCAAAGTCTTTGTGTGCTCCAGGGGCTGCCCAGCATCCGAAGCTCCCTTCTTAGTGGGAGGACTGTCCTGTCTCATCCGCTCTATTGAGAAACCAAGACCCTTGTCACGGTGGAGGTTAAAAATCCTAGACACATGGTGTGATCAAAACATACAGTCAATGATTACACTTAAAAAACTGTGTATGGGAGACACACTGCCACCAACCCCCCCAACCCTCCCCCTTACTGTGAACACACTTATCCCATTCTGAAGCACTCTGGGTCTGGTGTGATCAAACAAGGTATGATCAACCCATGCCTACCAGTGAAGGGACTGAGAGGGACATCGCTTGCCAATGGCCACGCAGCTCATATGTGACAGAAGGGTATTTGTGCTGTCGCTGCCGGCTTCTGGGCCCAAACACAGCCACTCCGCTATCTGAGCTCCAAGGTTCACAGTGAAGGGACTGAAGTTAGCGGCTGAGTGCAGTTGATTAAAAGTAAATACCAGCTGAGCCCTTGTACGGTCTGGGCACAATCGGACCCCAGTATATACAACAGCAAGAACCGCCAAAGAGCAAAGTCCACCAGGAAGAAACGGTGATAACTGCCAGAGCAAGGGGCCAGAGGACCAGGGGAAGGCACAGGGTACAGTGTGGGCCAAGGGATACAGCAAGGATATACAGTGGTAAAAATGATGGGGTACACTCCCCGAAGCTGTTTGCCAAGTGCTGCCTTTGGTGATATACAGAGCTAGGGCTACTCAGAGAAGCCGGCATAAGTAATGAGTGTCCAGCAATTCACAGGTACTCTCCTGCCACCAGACAGACCCAACCCCGCATGTGTGGCTGTGACCTCGATCCCTACGGCAGTACTGCATTAATTCAAGCAAACAGGGGTCTTGCAAGAAGGCCAGCTAATCATACTCAGTCTAGAGAGCTCTCACTACCACACTTACAGCGATGGCCAGTTTCCTGGAATCTGTGTAGGGAAAGCAGCAGCTGGTTTACTCAAACACAAAGCCCATGCCTTGATGAATGCACTAGGACACAAGGCTTTGACAAGGAGGGAAGGCTCAGGCCGGGTCACAAGAGCTGGCAGACTTGGACACACGGGCCTTTGCCAAGCTTTCCCTTATGCTTTGGGGAGACCTGTCAGACTCGAGGTGAACAAAGCATGCTGTCATAAAAGATCATGTGTTCAGACCACTGTGATAGCTAACCCCAGGCCCACGTTTGGCCCCGTCCTTCCTGGAACCTGTATTTTCCATTTCCGCTGGGCCCACACCCAGGAGGCCCAGGCTTGTCTTTCTTTCTGTCTCTGAGTATCTGCTTCCTTACCCCTGGGGCCCAGGCTCCCCTGCCTTCAAGGAGCTCAGGCTCTAGTGGAGACAACAGCTGAGTAAGTGAACCAGGACGAGATGGATGACAAGTGCATGACGGCAGGAGGCCGAAAGAGGCTACAGGAACCAGGCTGCAGATCGGGGGAGCAGGGAGCGCTGTGCACTGGGTTGGATGATGGAGGACGATAGGAGAAGAATTTTCAAGGTGCAGGAACTGGTGGCCATGTGCTGACATAGAGGACTGTAAAGGACCTCCAGGAGGTGGAAGACAGCCCAGCCTTGGGGGGTCGGGTGTCAGGAGGAGGTGGGGTTGGTGGGCTCTTGGCTTGGCCTGAATCCTATGGAGTCTACACTTACTTCTGTGTATCCCTGGGAAGCAGCTGGGGTGGGGGGTGGGGCGGGTGAGCACGGGATGGACACCTCTGATTTGTGGCCCGGAATGTCCATCACACATGGAGCCTGAAGCCTATTGGAGAATGAGGTGGGGCCACTGGAGGGTCCTCCGTTTGGTCTGAGATGGTGAGTCTGACCGGATATTTTGTGAGTTCACCAAGGAGCATCTGTATCATGACTAGAGCTACCTAGAGCCCAAGCTGCCAGGAAACAAAGCAGAGGCTTTATGATTAAAAGGCAGGACACGGACTTGTGTGTACCACTGAGGACCTCTGTGACCATTGGTGACCTTCAGCAAGGGGCTCTGCCCCTCTGGACAGTGTCCTCAATAGTTAGGGGGAATCGCTTCTCGGCCTTTTGGCTAAGATCAAGTGTAGTATCAATAGTTAGGGAAGCTTGGCACCTGCTTGATTCCTCTCTTGGCCCTGTCACTTCTCTGATGGGTGACCGAGTATGTTCCTTAACTCTTCAGAGTTCTGGGCCATCATCTGTGAGAAATCTGCCTTCCTTGTGGGTTACTGTGAGGATTCATGTGAGGTTGGGTGTTAGGCCATAAACACACGCAATAAAAACCAGAAATTACAGTGGTTGTCGGTGGTGTCGGTATCACTATCTCTGCCTTTGCAAAATAAAGCACCTAACTCGACATGACTATTTCTCAGGTCCAAGAATCTATTCACTCACCATTATCTCTCAGCCCAAGGACTCAAGGGCCACACTTCCGGCAATAAATTGAACTCTGCGATTCTCATTGTCCTAACTATGACAGGAAATTGCCAGCCACTGGGGAGCAAATTACCTTGTAGCCTGATTTACGATATTAATGTTCTTTATTGCTTTGCAAAAAGCATCTAAAATTATTCTCAGGGGCTCCATAAAAATGCTCATAAATAGAATGCCCGAGGATGGGCCAGAGTCCAGACACAGGTCACAGAAGAGAGTGAGTCATGCCCACAGCGCCCCAGGGGAGGGTAAAGACGTTTAGCACCGGAACACACACTGGTGCAGTGCAGAGATGGTACTGAAGTCCTGGCAGAAATGCTGCCACCAAACCAGGCTTTCCAACATAGGCCACAAAAGCCTCGTGCTGTAACCTAGTGTCACCTGACTCACACACCCAGGCATCCCCAGTGGATGAGGGCTCACGCAGCAGACCTGAGACGCTCTCCCTGGACAGAACCCCTTGCAAGGCTGGCGGTGTGCTGGTGTTGGAAACGGGTTTGGGACGGGCTGCTGCCAGCCGAGGGTGCCTGCTCTGTGGTGTGCACAGTGTGGCAATGCTGCCCTGGGCCTGGAGTTTCCTACATGCAGAGACAGGGGCCCATGGGAGTGGCCCCTGTTAGAAACCCTGGACTCTGGGTCTCTGCTAAGTTTCCCTGGTAGACAGATTTCACACTAGCTGTCACCACTTGTTGCTGGGGGAGACCAGCAAGCACCCTGTGCCGTCCATTTGAGGGGACTCCAGGTGGCTGGAACCTGGTTCCCCCCAGGTTTTACCCTTTGCCTCTTCCTTCTGCAGATTCCGCTGTGACAAATCAAGGCCATGGGGGTCACCATGCACCCATGTGGAGTCTCCCTAGTGAAGCCTCTGCCTGAGGGTGGTTTGGGGACCCTGACACTTCAGCTCCTCTGTAATCGATCACTCATCTGCAGGTTGGGTGTCTTCTCCTGCCCACCACGTGCTTCTGGGGAGGACCGTGACTGGCTGGCTGCGTGGATGGGAAGGGAGGACCGTGACTGGTTGGCTGTGTGGATGGGAAGAGACCTCCGTACTTCCAGGGTCCTGAGAGTATTCTGTCCACACAGCTGCTTCCCTCGTGGGTGCGACTGCATGGGAAAGGACACACCGATTGCTAGCAATAGTCAGGTGAGCAGGACTTTCACAGCCTCCCAGGACAACCTTCCTTCCATCCCCTCTGTAGCAAGGTGCCAGCCTGACTCTTGCATGTAATTAAGGAAACCAGGAAAAAAGTTAATTTTCTCTTTGACCCAAGCAGGAGGGAGGGCACCACCCGGGTCCTTCTCCTTCCACCAGGAGGAGTCCTGAGCCTCTGTCCTTCAGGCGTAGCCTTTGGATGGATCACAGAGCTGTTTCCATGGGGCCATGTATTCAAATAGACCAGTGACCACATGTCCCACTCCTTCCTGCCTGTCCGCCCTCCGGCTGGAGGAAAAGGTGAGTGTTTACATTAACGCTCAAATAGCTCATGGCTGCACAAAGTCAGCTTTGAGCCTGTAGGGGCTCGCAAAGGCGCCTGATCCAGTTCAAGCTCAGCATGTGGCTTTGGGCACTGATTCTAAAATATCTCTTATTTTGAATGAGGATAAGAGTTCCAGCTTGCAGACAGGGCTGCTGGAGGGATTCTTTGAGGCACTGGAGTTCTTAATATGATGTCAGCACAGAGTAGGTACTCTGTAAATCTCAGTGGCTTTCCCTGTGGGTTGGAAGAGGAGGTGTCTAGCTTTATTTGCTGTGGTTTATTCATAACTGCGTGTTCCCTCCATGGTTTCCCCTCTCCCTCTTTTTTGGGTCCCCTGTCTGTACTCTGGCTGCACTAACCACTGCCCCACACCGCTGAACAGAGCTTCCTCTAGCCACGGTGGTTCTGTAAGTTCGCTGCATTAGGGCAACAGGTGTTTTTGCTACTTTAACTCAATGAAACGGGAAAGCCCAGGATCAGAGGTGCAGGTGGTCCAGATCCAACAAGCTGAGACTTCCAGGGCATGGAGCAAGAGGAGGGTGAGCACACACCCCAGCCTGCACAGCTAGCCGCCACACCCCAGGCCTGGGAGGACCCTGTCTTTCAGCTCTTATTTAAACCAAACTCAACCCAGTGGTGACTAGCAGCTTCTAGTGTAAACAAGACAGCAGCATCATGGACCAGAGGAAAATCAGAAACAACTGAGGAAACCCTTGTTAGGGAGGTGGAGCCAGAGCTTATAGAAGGGGCTGCTGGGAGAACAGCCATGTGACACTGTGAAATCCCGGTGCTGGGACATTCCCCAGCACGGGAAGATGCTTACTACATAACTATTAAGTACCCCAAAGGACATAAAGTAGCCTGTGTGAATGATCTTTGGGAAAGAGTGGGTTTAGGTGAGGCCCCTGGGTAGAGCCCAGTCCCACCCGTGTGTGTGTGGACCCAAACACACTATATGAGCCGAGCGACCTTGGGGGTCTACTCAGTCTCCCCCTTCCCTGTGGAATGAGGCACTCATCCAGGGTCTGACCCGTGCAGCCGGTAGACAAGGGAGAGACATTGTCCGTGCCCCACAGGATGCGACTCAGACTAGGAGTTGTATGATTGACTCTCAGAGCTGTTTAATAGAAACCCATTGCTTTTATAACTGGGGAGACGGGCGAGGCAAAGCGAGTGGGGAGAAAGAATTGAGGATGGGGAGGAGCCTTGGCACGGAGATGCTCATCCCATCAGCACCGCTGCTGCCTAATGTTTCTGTGGGGACGAGTGACCCGGGCTCCTGTAAGCCCAGCCATCCCTGGGGTTGGGGCTCCCAGAACTATCTCAGGGAAGCCGGGCCGGCCTGGGCTGGTCAGAAGCCCTGGACTCCCCCCAGCTCCCCATCTTTGAGTTCGTTTGAATCCTTGACCAGCTTCAAGTCTGCAGTTCACCGGGCATTGCCGCTTACTCCTGAAGGGAGAGACGGGGTTTTCTGTTTGATCATTTGTTTATCTGCCCTCAGGGAAGGAGAGGGAGAGGAAGGTGAAGGAGTGGGCCATTTCTGCTGGGAAACTGATGGGGCGCTGGATTCATCTCTCCACTGAAACCCTGGGTTTCCATGCTAACAGCAGGGGTGTGAGATTCAGACTCTCCCATGCGAAGATGAAACACAGCCAACTCTGCAGCCGCTGGAAAGCGGGGGAATTCCTACAAAAGCCAAACTTCTTCTTCTGGATACTCATTCTTTTCTTCTTGAAAAAGTTCTAACTTAAATGGGGTGGGAACAGGTAATAAATGAGATCCCTTAAGCTACAGTGCTATTCATTCTTTTTATTCCTCATTTTTTCCTTCTGTCATTCACGAATGCATTTAATCAACATTTGCATAATATACTTGCATGTATATATTTGTGTAATGTACATATTACAATATATGGTAATAAATCACAGAACTTGACTGGCCTTGTCCTTGGCTCTTGGGAGGTAGCCTTTATGTCTTTAGGATTTATTTTTATTTTATTTTCCAGTACTGAGGGTTGAACCTAGGACCTTGGCTTTAAGCTGTATTCTCAGTCATTTTTTATTTTTACTATAAGACAGGGTCTTGTTAAATCACTAAATTGCTTAAACTTGTGATCCACCTGCCTCAGCCTCCCAGAGAGCTGGAGTTACAGGTGTGTATCACCACGCCCACATTCTTTTATTTTTAAATATTTTTTATAAATGCCTATTAATTTTACAAAAATATTGGCTTCCAACATGGTATTATCATGGATTCATATATCATATTTTGATATCACCCCCCACTGCCCTGTCTTACACTCCTTCCCCCACTCTTATTTTCTTCCTCTTACCCAAGAATAGTCTCTCTTCTATTTTCCTGCCGTCTTTAGCCCTTGGGATTTCCCGAATGGTGAACATATGCAAGTGAGATACCGCGGGGAGGGAAGTAGCCTTGCCACAAAGACCAGCTGTATGGGGAAGGGCCGGGGCTTTGTGTCAAGGGTCATCAGCCCCGTTTCCAGAGCAGACACAAACACTCTGGGTGCTGGAGGTCGCTGGGAGGCAGCACCCTGGGCGAGGGCTACACCGACGACTTGTCAGGCGAGGGCGGTGGGGCATTCTCATCCCACGGGTAAGCACGCCGGGACCTTCCCTGGCTGCTTCCCGCCTGTCTCTTCTTTTGGCTCCTCTGGTCTGCGACCTTTTTGCTATAATAAACTGGAGTTCTGAGGACAGCGCTTTGCTGAGTTCTATAAATTCTTCAGATACAACCGAGCAGAAGTGGAAACTCCCACATTTGCAGCCCGGGAACTCCGAGGTCAGGGTTCTGAAGTGGGGGCCATCTCATGGAGGGCTGTGATGTCAGGGTGCTGTAAACTTCCTGTGACACTGCTGCCCTGTAAGACCCAGGGAGCCAGGGATGGCCAGCTCCACGTGCCGAGACACTGCGGTCTGTGGGATCCGTGCTCCTTCCTGCCAGCAGCCCCAGCCTGGCCTCCCTGCCCACCGCCCTCTGCCCTCCCCACTCGAGCAGTCCCGCTCTGCTTTCTGATGTCTGCTGCTACTCGAGTCTCCTGGTCAGCACCCCAGTCCTCCTCGGTGGTTCTTCCTGAAGTCTCCCTAGTGGTCACTTTGCCAGGGAGGACCACCATCCTCTAAGGCTCACTGCAATGTGAACTCTCCCTGCAGCATCTTGGGTTGGAAGCCACCTGGCCCCCACTCTGCACCAGATGCTTCTCTTGCACCCCATCTCTCTTGGCCTGGTCCTTGTCTTTCTTGGGTCACCGGGCCTGGAGTCTGGGCTCCATGTTCCCCACTCTGGCTTGGACCTTGCATTTCTTTAGAATTCTGCTCCTAGAATCTTTCCGCAGGCTTTTTGGACAATGTCCACCAGCAAGAGGGGCCCTGACTTGTGCACTGACAATACCATCACCCCAGCCAGGCCTGTGTCTGTCCCGCCTGCCCAGCTATGGACCCATCGCAGCTCGCAGAGAGCAGCCGACAGCCATCAGGACCCCACTGCAGCTGCCGTGTCTCCAACCAGCTTTCACGGCCTCTCAGGCGGGGTCCACACATTGGGGTCCACCAGAGACCAAGGTGACATCCTCCACTGCCACTCTGAAATCTCAGACTGTTCTGACAGTACCGATAAGGCCACACCCAGAAAGACAGCAATCTCCTACAAAGGCTAAAGCAAATCCATGGCCATTTACCAGGTTTCGGGTTATCATCTCCAGCCGGATGAGGGCTCAGGCAATTATCATGTGCATTAGTATGCAAATTAGTATGCAAATTAGCCTTGAATTTTTCAGCTTTTTTCAAGGGCAACAGAACACTCTTGTCATGGTACATAGACAGGTAGCCGGATAGACAGATGATGCCATAGACCGCCAGCTGTCCCCAGGTGCCACCCTGTTCCTAGATCCTCAGACGCAGCTGTTAGCACACAATTCCTGGCCTGAGACTTCCTTTAGCAAATAAAGGATTCATTGGCACCCAGCCTCGCCATTCATTCAGCAGTGTGTGTGGTCAGTTGTCACCACAAAGGCAGAGTTGAACAGTGGTGAGAAAGACCACGTGGCTCTGAAAAGGCTAAATAGTCACAACCTCAAGGTTTGCAGAAGTTCGCAGACCCCAGCTTTAGATTTCCAGGTGTCTGGGTGGAGAAGCCCTGGGCTTTTCTAAGGCAGCATGTGGACACCAGGTGAAGGGCCCACTTGGCTTGCCGTCCTTCCCCTTGCTGTCCTGTAGTCCTTCTTGGCCTGAGCTGCCCATGTGAATGCTGGTTTGTGGAGCCCAGCAGTGGTGGTTAGTAGCAGCTGGAAAGAACACAGGCTGGAAGAGGACAGGTTGGGGTCTGAATTCCAGCACTGCCTTCTCCTAGTCTCGCGGTGCTGGGCAACTTGCTTAGACTAAACGCTGCGCCTCTTCTGCCTGGCGAGGAGGTGGGGAGCGTCAACGGGCTGGGTGATTTCCCTCCCCTCGCAGATGCATGTGTTGAACCCTACGCTCTGGCTCTGCCTCACTGCGCCTTGTGGCCTTGCCAAAGCTCCCCGGTGCCTGCAGACTAACGTCCCACTCCTCAGACCTGAGGTTCTCTTCCCACACCACCCTCCTTCCCACTTCTGCCACCCCAGGTCCCCTTTCTCCTTGGACACCGGCACGTGGCATCTCTGCTGTTCCCGGCAGGGCACTACCTGGACACAATCCGGCTTCCCCTGCACTTCAGCTCCCCACCTCTCCCTGCCATGGAAACCCTACCCATCCTTCACCCTGGAGGCCACCTCCTCCAGGCTGCCTTCCCTTGTCCCCACATGGACATGTGACAGGCCATCAGCAAATGCGTATTGAATGAGTGGACAGGGAAGGAATGAGCTGCAGCTTCCTCCCACTCCCAAGTTGCTCACGCTATCCAAGTACAAACTTCACGGGGCTGTCCCGTGCGCCAGGAACGCGAAGCCCCATCCCTCCCAGCCCTAATGGCCCGCTGAGCATTCAAGATGGAGCAGTGCCCAAATTCCCAGCTCTCCTTTAGAGAGAAGTCAGGCCAAGTCGGATGCCATCTCGGGGTGACATTATGATGACAAAATCAACCACCCCTGATGGCTGCAGATGCCTGGAGAAGCCATCTTGGCCTGCTGGCCTTCAGTTTTTAGCGTCAGAATGAATTTTTCAAATAAACCTACATAAATGTCAGAGTTAATGGAATTTGTAAAAGTCCAGATTGGTCCTGGCACAAGCAGAGCCCGGACTGGGGAGACACCACAATTCTGCAGCACCGCAGGTCCTCAACCCTGTGGCTTGGCACCAGGGATGCTGGGCCCCAAAGCAGGAAAAGCCCTAGACACTCCCAGAACAGCCCTGCTTTCCCCAGGGTCCCTCCAACCTCCCTGCCAGGCCTCGGCCTCCAAGGTGGGGCCCAGCAAGTAGCCCCTTCCCAGGGTGGCAGCCTTCACACCTCTGTCCCTCCCAGGAGGCCAGCAGCCTGGGGGCCAGCACCCTCGCCTATGTGGCAGGGGGTGAGGAGCCCTTAGAGCATCGCACCAGGCATGGATCTCAGACTGAGACAGGGGCCAGGGCTGGGTCTCAGCCAGCAGGCACAGGAGTGGCCTCTGGTTGTGATTATGGGTCAACAAAATGAATAAGCCCCCAGAGACCCGCAGAGCTTCCAGGCAGGAGCCCTCCGGCCTTTTCCCTGGTGTTAGTGCCCCCAGGATCCCTCTGTGGACCTTGGGACCCCCCCTTGGGCCGCCCATGCTCACCCCAGGATACCCACACTCCAGCCTGCCTTGCCCTGCACTCTGGTGTCCAGCACAGGGTCCAGGCGCCCTGACCACCCACAGTCCCCAAGAATCCGCGTGACGCAGCGCCCCCTGCCGGGCCAGACGCGCGCGCACTCACCAGGGTGGGGGCGTTCACCACCGAAAGGTTGTACCCATACAGGAAGGAGGAGCCGAAGGCGCCTACCAGGGAGGCTGCCAGGAGCGAGCAGGACCATGCCTGGGGAGGGAGAGGAGAGACGTCAGAGCCAGCCTGGCAGCACCTGGGCTGTGCCCAAGCTGGAGAGAGGAAGCTTGACCATGACCATGGGAGATGGAGAGAAGGCGCCGCGCTTGGGGTCCGCAGGCAAAATTTTCATCCAGGTCCCCAGCTTCCAGCCAGGCTACCAGAGGGTCCCCACTCGGGCCTGCTGTGCGGGGCACTGGCACATAGGCCTTTAGACTGGAGCACCACCAGGCTTTCTGTGCATCCTCTCTTCCATCCCTGGAACTGAACGCGCTCATCTGGGCCCCCAGGGAGGAAAGGGGACACAGAGCTGAACTTCCTGCTGCCCGGGCTGGGGTCTGCAGCCCAGGTGGTCACAGCTGCTCAGCACCATGTCCCTCCTCCCCCTCACCTCTGCTCAGCTGCCTGCCAATGGGGAGCCTGACACTGCCCACCGTCACACAGAAACGAGCGTGCCACATGCACACGCGCAAGTCTGCACACACCAGAGTGAGCTCACACACTCCCGCGTGCCCGCACACACATTCTTTCTGGCTGAGGCATCATCTACCGCTGGGCCGAGCTTCCCGGAAGAAGGACCTGCAGGCAGGCCCAGCCTTATCTGAGAACAGCACCTCTGCCCTACCCAAGGGTGCAACGGCCAGCACAGAGCAGCAACAACCGGGCCCAACACGCCCTGCTGCTGGGCAGCTGGCACAAGCTGGCTGCAGAAGGGGCTGGCATTCTAGGCTGGTTGGGGCACATGGCCTGATGGAGGGGACCAGGTGCCCCAGAGGGCCTGGATCAGCCACCCACTGCTTGGAAGGCGATGCTGGTGGAGGTCTCTGGTAGCCATGTCTTTGTCCACCCACCTTCTTCAGCTGGGCTCCACCCCTGGCTGTGGGGCCCGAGCAAGTGACCTGACCTTGCGGAGCTGAGGGGCCCTTCCCAAGGACACCGCTGCCTACAGTGCAGAGGAGGCCACAGCTGCTGGAAGTCGCCAGAGTGAGGATGGCATTTTTCCTTCCTCTCTTCACTCCCTCAGATCCACCTGTACCCAGGCAGACATGCCAAGGCCTCTCTGTCCACCCCCCACCAAGTGTCCGCCTCCAGGCTTTCTCATATCCCAGACCCACCGCCAACATCTGCTCCTCATCTTTACATTTGTCTCTTAGACTCCACTTTGACCCGCCCTGCTCCATGACTTAAGACTGTGGAACCTCAGGCTGGTTATGGGGCTGCCCTGTGACAGTTTCCTGGTCCCCCTTGCAGAGGGTTATGCCCCAGAGGAAGTTAAAGGAGGTCGGGCATCAGAAGGCAGCCTGGCACGGGTGGGGCGACTCAGAGGCAGCAGTGAAGCTGCACAGGGCGAAGGGGTTCCTGAGGGCCAGGTGTGCTTCTCCCTCTTCCTTTCTGGACACCGAGCCTGGTGATGGGACGCAGGACCGAGAGGGCTCACGGCTGGGGCACTGCATCGCCAGGTGAAATGGCCTGGAAAGCCCCCTGCGGAGTGGGGAGCTTGCGCAGATCAGGGTTCATTAACGGAACCCAGCCAGGCAAACACTCTGTCCCTGGCACGGCTGCTGTTTAAGGTCCTCCTCTGGTTCCAGCCCACAGGACACCTCCTCTAAGCCACTGGGCAGCAGCTGAGTGCTAGGCCCCACCGTGCCCTGGCTCCGTGCTCTGATCACCATGGAGGCTGCCACTGGGCTGGGAGCTCCTTACTCTGTTCCCAGGGCCTGTGAGGCTGGAGAAAGGGCAATGGGCACTGTGGCCTCCTGCCTCAGCCACGCTCCCCTGCATGCCCACTACCTCCCCCGCCGCAGCTGGAGAAAGGGTGACTGTCACTGCCTGTGGTGAGGTCACCCGGAGCAGGAGTGTGGATGTTCTCTGCTACAGCTTCATTCCCTGTCCCCAGCCTACTGCCAGAATGCAGTTGGCCCAGTAGGAAGAGGCACAGGAACCAGGGCCCCATGCCGGTGTCACACAGGCAATGACATGTGACTTAAACTCAGGGCTTTCTGACTCAAAGCCAGAGAACTTTCAGCCACAGAGCTGTCTACGGTGCCCGGGCGGGTACCTGGACTCCCCAGCCCACCCCCTAGAACAGAGGCCACTGACTGGTTACCTTTCTCCTCCTCCCACCCGGCACCCCCGGGCTCTTCCTAGGGCTGTAACATCCAGATGGCTCCCTTCCCGGTCTGGGAGGCCCAGGGTCGCTGGTGTCAGATGTCAGGAGAGCAGAGCTCAGGTCCTTGGAATCCATGCCTGGTTCTTCCCTGCTGCCCTGGGCGGTTGGGCAGGGACCCTGGGCTCTGCCTGGGCATCCCCAGGGAAGAGAGGCATGCTCCCCGGGCAGGGGGGCGGGGGGGGCGGGAGTGCGCGCGCAGGAAGTGTGGCAATCTTTTCTTGTCTGAACAGGAAACACGCAGGGTTTTCTTCCCTGCCCTGAGGCTGGTCTGCACAGTAACAGGAGAGTCTTAAAGTAAAACCTTTGCTCCTGCGAGTTAGACCCAGGGTATGGACTTGTTCTCTGTTGTCTTTTCATTTTTCTTTCCTGGGGAGGCCAGCGTTCTTTCTGGAGGTGTAACCCAGGGCGGCCTTCCACTGACTGGGAGGAAGGGAGGGGTTGCTGGCTTTGCCTCCCAGCCTGGGTGGGGTGCCGCCTCCACTTTTTAACTATGTGTCCTCAGGCAGGTCACGTGGCTTCTCTGAGCTTCTGTTTGACCAGTGCCAAATAGAATATTGATCTCATTCTGCAGAGTTACTGTGAGGCTCAGATAGGAGACACTCAGCCCTGAGCAGCACAGCAGAAACATCCCCGCGGCCCGGGTCCATGTGCAGAGGCTGCAGGTTTGGGAGAAAAGCAGTCGCCTCTTGGTCACACCCATGTCCTGTTTCTGCAGTGCTGACCAAGGGGAACCTTCTCTGTGCTGGCCCAGGGTGGCTCAGGATCTCACGTATACACTGACACAGCAGAATTAAGTCCCTGTGTGGCCAGTTTGCCCTGAATGTGGGAGAAGTGACTTTGGTCACAGCCAGGGCAGAGGCTGCTTCTGATGCCCACTCCCAGAGCCTGGGTGAGGACAGAGGTGTGCTCGGTCCATGTGGAAGGCGTAGGACGCGAGGCCAGGGTTCAAGTTCACTGCCAGGAGACAGAGCAGCAAGCAAAGGTGCACATTGAAACAGAGATGCAGAGGATACACGTGTGCCCGAGCTTGGGTGTCGCAAAGGTGAAGGGTCCCCAGGTCCATCCCGTGCTGCCCAGCAGAGGGGCAGGGGATTCCAACAGGAAAGCCCACTTCCGAGGTCAGGCCAGGTGCGGACAGAGCCCTTGTGCTTTCCAACGCGTCAGTGGCAAGGACGCTGGGAGGGCTGCTGACTACAGTTGCGTTTGTACTGTTTGTGCGACTTCACGGCCTTCATCTGGGGAAGCCGTGTGTACCTGCCGCCTGGGTAACCCTACCTTTCCCTTTCCCTTGGCTCTCCGCTCTCCTTCCTTCCCTGTTAAGTCCCCTTCCTGTCTCCACGGTCTGCTTCCTCTTTCCTCCTTTATCTCATTCCTCCTTTATTTAGCTCTGTAAGGTATCTATATATTGGGTTTCTCATATTAGACAAACAGTGCAGTGTTTAACCTTCAGCATCTGATTTGTTTCGCTTAGTTTGTGGTCCCAAGATCCATCCACTGGTCTGCAAGTGATGGAAATTTTTCATCTTTGTGACTGAGTAGTACCCCACAGTGTGGACACACCACATCTTCTTTATCCGTTCATCCCTTGATGGACATTTGGATTGCTTCCAAGATTTGGCTCTTGTAAGCTGTGCTTCTGTAAACATGGGTGTGTGTGTTACTCTAATACAATGACCCTAACTCTTCGAAGAACGTATCCAGAAGTATAGCTGGGTAAAATGGAGTTCCTAGTTTTAGTGGTTGTAGAAACCTCCATAGTGATTTGCACAGTAGTGGTAGCAGTTTATATCCCCACCCATCACCTGGCAGCTCAGTTTGGCTGCCTCCCTCCTGAGCTGCACCCATGGGAGACACTCAGCCACACGTCACTGCCCGGAGCGTGGAAGAGGCACGGTGCCAAGCCCACGGTAAAGGAGGCTCAGAGGGCGCTGGCAGCAGGGTGAGCCCAGGGAGGCGGGAGTGGAGGGCATGGGCCCGGGGCCTGTGGGGACCCAGGGCTGGTGTGCGTGGAAAGCGAAATACCGGAGCACGGTTGGGGCCAGAGGAGCGGCACGGACAGCCGCATCCCGACGACATCTGAGGGGACTTGGTCATTTGCTCACCCTCACATCATGCTTCCCCCTTCTCCCTGCTTTCCTCGCCCATAGCACCGGGTCCCACCAGTCTCACTGAGACTCAGACCAGACCCGGTGACCCCTGAATTGAAAGGGGATCCGTGGTTCCTTCTGGATTGAAATCTCAAAAGGTGCCAGGACCCAAGTGGTCAACACAAATGGTGCAACAGAAGAGGGAAGATGGCAAGTCTCTCTGAGGACACCATGACAGCTACCCAGGGTCCTCACAGCCAGATGCACCCTGGTGCCCTCTCTCATCTCACACACCTGCAGGGCAGTCTGCCCATGTTCTCATCCTGGGGTCCTCTGTGCTCCCGGCAGCCCTCAGAGCTGTTAAGGGAAGAGCTAAAGTTCAGGACCAATGCATGGCACTCTGCCTCCAAATCGCTGCACTCCGAGGGGCCGGGTCTGTGCTCCCAGGCAGAGCCTGAGAACCCTAACTCCAATCACAGACTCCGCTCACAGTCACGGAGCGAAGGTTTCTGTCTGGGGTGTGTTCTGCCGCGCCAGTGCTCAGCCTTACCCACACATCCGCTTACCCATAGGTTCCGAGCTCATGCATTCGGGTTCACCCGGGTCTGGCCCCAAACTGTCCCTGACTCGCCGGTCCTTCAAGGCTTGGCGCCTTGACCCCTCTCTGGATGCCACCCTGGACCCCTCAATGCTCTGTGTTCCACACACCCTGGTATTCATGTGTGCCTCTTGGAGGGTCAGCAGCTCCCAGAAGGCATACCTTAATGGGCCAAATTGTGACCCTCAGATTCATGTCACAGTCCTAACTCCCAGCACCCCAGAATGTGATGGTATTTGGAGACAGGGTCTTGAAAGGAGTAATTAAGGTAAGGTGATCATTAGCTGGGTCCTCATCCAAGGTGAACAATGTCCTGACAAGATGACCACAAGCAGATACAGGGATCAGATGCCATCTGCAAACCAAAGAGAGCAGCTCCAGGCAAACAGACAGCCTTTTTGCCCTCTGCACCTGGGCACACAGTCCATGCCATCCACACGGTGGCCTCTGCCTCCCACTGTTCCTTACGTCTGGAGACAAAACCCGGGAGGGAGACTGGCTCTCCCTGAGAGCTTTAAACTCTCTAGAACTCCGCACCAGCTGGGGCCACCCGGCAGCACCCTCAGACCTAGGGTCCGGCAGCTCCTGCGCTTCTGTCCTGCCAGCTCTCCCCAGGGCAGTTGAGACCGGCCAGGCCTCCCCATCTCTCCCTCCCTGTCTCTTCCTCCCTGCTTGCCTTTTGCTGTGCTGTCCCCTGTAAATTCAGACAGAGGCTCTCCCCGCTTTTCATAGTTTTTAAACCCAGCGCTGGTCTGGAAAAGCTCATTAGAAGGCTGCTTTAGCCTCTGACCAACCGCAAAGGCACCTGCCTGGCTCCATCTCTCACGTTTATGGCTTTGTGTCCCACCTGGAGACGTCCCCATGATCAGCTGCTGTCCCAGCCCGCTCTCTGCTCTCCCATGCAGCCCGTCCATCTTCCGTCCCCGCCCTCGCCCTTGTCCCTGCCTGCTGCAGAATCCCCTACACCTGCGCCTCTGTCCCGATCTGGAGACCAAGTGGCCGATCTTTTCATGGCATGGCCACGCTTCCTGCTGGACAACGGCTCTCGGTGACCAGAGCGTGATACTTTTGATTCTTTTCATTTTAAAAAATAACAAATAATTAACAGGAAATAGGAGTTTGTTTTTAATTCTTGATTGCTGAATTATACTAGGTAAATGTAATTGTCATTCTTGTTTGTGCCTTTGGTAGATCACTTTATTATGGGAGGTTTTACGCTTGTGGGCAAGGTCTTGTATTTCTCTGATACCTGCTACATTTAGACTTGCTCGAACTGTTTGATTTGTGACTAACGTGGTTTTTAATTTTATTGTAGCTGACTAAAGAGAAACAATATTAAAGCACCATCTAGTGGGTGTCTATAAAATTCTGAAAAATGGGTCTTTTTATGAAATTTTGCCAATATTCAGCTCGGGCTCTTATCTCTCCCTTAGTGAATGCTAAAATCAAACCACGGTTTCTCTGCCAGCTAGTAACTGCCTTTAGAGCAGCTGCCTCTCACAAGGCAGAGGGTGGATTTCTGCAGTATCCCCGAGGACACCACAGTGACTCCAGTGGCTGATGGAGTGTTGACTGGTGGGTTACCGGACTCCTTTCTGGAGACAGAGCTCCAGAAACTAGTGAAAAGTGAAGGGGCAACAGGGGGGTCCTGGGTGGGGCAGCTCCCCAGCAGATACCCAAAGGCCCCTCGGCTCTGGACCGCCCAGAATGGGTAATCAGCAGACAATCTCTGCTCATCCCCAAGGAAGGTGAAACGCAACTCCCTCAGTGATCACCAGGTATCCTCTGCCTCAGTGACCTGAACGATGCCATCAGAGCCCTTTCTCAAGCCGCCTCCATCAAGGTTAGAGCTACAGGCTTGGATGTGTCTCTTGCTCCTAGTAAGTTAGAAACCCTTAGTTTTCTCCTCCTCCCCTTCCATCCACACCCGCTCCACTTCCCTTCCATGATCCTCCCTGACATTTCCCTCTCTGACTGCCTCCTGCCGCCACACTGTGGCTGCCTGGCTCCACCTGTGAACTGATCTGTGCCCAGCCCAGCTCCACCCAACCCAGGGCGGCCCCCTGAAGGCCCTCTGCTGTTCATGGCACTGCAGGCCCAGTTGCGAGGCTCAGCCCACCCTGTCTGCTGCTTCTCTAAGCTTTGGTTGTACATTCTCCCAGCTCCCGCACGGCTCTGCCTCATACCCAGTCCAGGCTTCTTATTCCCCGTCCTCCGGCTCCTCCGTCTCTGCCAGACTTCTCCCAGGTCAGCCAGCGCCTGAGCACTTTCTCTAGTCTCTAAAACCCTGGTTTCTCTCCAATTCTCCTGAAGTTAACTTTCGACCCTTTGATAGGTGCTTCCCTCTGAGAGGCCAAATTACAAAGTTTACAACCACCATCTGCCTTTAGGAGGGATCAACATCTACTGAAAAACAATTGACACTTGTGCTTCACATCTGCTAAATAAGACTGACAGACCCGAACTTCTCTTCTGGGTATTCAACAACTAAAGTTTAGAGGCCAAAACTAGAGAAATCACTGGGCTAAGAGAGTGGCCAGTATTTTGGTCCTGGGCTGTCAAGGTCAGCTGAGACCTCAGGACTTAAAAAAAAACAACAACCCTTTTCTACAGGATCCTGCAGTTCTGCTGAGTTACTCAATCTCCTGAGCAGGGAGGTTGATGGCTCCCAGGAGACAGAGGTAACAAAGATGTGCAGTGTGCCTAAGGAGGGTCAGCAGCATGAAAGGTCTTCAAGCACGACTGTGACCCATCCTGGCAGCTGACTGACAGAGCTGAGAGGCTCTGTGCATGGTCCCAAGAGAATGCCTTAAACAGTCTTCCCTGACCTTAAAAGATAGCAAGAGGTCAATTTTAATTAACACAGATCTCACTTTGACTTGGTCTTAAACAACCAGCAAAAAAGTAAAATCAAAATAAACAGATATGCTTTTATCATCTACCTATGCAATTATTAACTGTATAAGACACCTTGACTGGGCTCTCCCTTCCCTAAATTAAAAAAAAAATTAAAATACCAGCTGTCCTCCAAAATCAGATGACATTAGACATTCTAACAAGAGCACAAGCAGATACTTTTTTGTACCCTTATACAATCTGAGTGCTGTGTATACATACATTCCTGATCCTTCTAATATCTACATGGCTCTTCAAGATATTAAGTGACAGGTTAGGACATATCAGAACCTAAAATCCCTAGACCTTCTCTTTATATTAGCCTCCTTATAAAAGGTTATTGCTGGATCATCCTATAAAATGTTTGGTGGTTGCATTCACAATAGTCACACTGACTTTATTGTTTGAGCCATATACTTACTTGTTTCTTTGGCCTTGTCTACACCACAACTGTGGCCAGAGATGCATCATTTAAAAACCAGGCCTCAAGATAACCAAGAAAAATCAGGCTTACAAACTCCCCAAGGGGTGAGATAAATGACAACACCTGGTCTAATGAAGTCTAGATAGACATCAGTCACCTCAGTAGACAAGCAAGACCCCAGATCATCACCCACCTGGAAAGTTCTTTGGCCTTTCTGTGCCTGCTCACTGTATGACGTACTTCCCATTAGATCAGTGTTACCCAAAGAACTCATGGGATCCCTTCCGTGAGTTAAACCTTTCTCTTCTTTCCTTCTCCAGCCTTGACCAAAGCCCCCACTTATCCCAGATCTAAGCCCCAGAGTCTGAATACCTCTTCCCCTTCTGTGGTTCTCAGTCGAGCACCTCTCACTATCTCACTAAAGCCAGACCACCCTGATGACAATCAGGCTCTGAGGGGACTAAAGTCAATTGTCTCTTGCCTGCTCCAATGTGGTCTCCTGGCTCCTGTCACCTCTCCATATAGCACTCCCATTCTCCCTCTTCAAAAGACAGATGGCACCTATGGATTGGTCCAGGACTGTTGTGCTATTACCCAGATAATCCTTCCCTTCCACCTTGTCATGCCAAACCCATACACTCTTTTCTCTTCTGTGCTTCTTGATATACAGCAGTCCCCCAGCGGTCTCCTTCCCGTGAGGTTGCCCACTCAGCCCACGTGCTGTGCAGGAAGCAGCCATGAGAAATAACGCCCATCTCCCTTCTCTTCTGCTTTTTCCTTTTTGCTTATAATAACCAAAGGATGGAAATTTAAGGCTAGATTTGGACCTGACTCTCTCAGTACTCAACCTGACCGCCAGCAGAGGCATTGTTCTCAGCTCAACATTCTGTGCCCTCAGCAAGCACAGAATGTCTTAAAAGAGTTAAGTTGGAACATGGAATCTTGCAAACACCTGGACATCTAAAGACACCCGAGCATTCACACTGGACATCTCAAGGTCTTTGCTGAGGAAAAAAAATCCAGAGAACTTTGACCACTCTGAGGTTTACTAAGATGTTCCCACCTAATTGTTACAGCTGAGTTAGTTAGAAATATTATAGGCAGTCAGATAGGGCTGGGCCCTGGAAGGAGCCAGTGCAGAAAATCAGATACCTTACAACAGTGAGAAAACAGACACCTCAGCTGTGGGCCAGACCTCAAGACAAAAGATAAAATAAATGCACCACATACTTCCTAAGGATGTCAGGGGTTGATATTCTAAATAGGTCTCTATCATCCTGAGGAAGCCAGAAGGAGTCACTAACCGAACTCCCTACAGAGAGTCACTGCTTTACGGTCATGCCTGCTTGCTAAGTGACTCACTCCCCCATTTGTCCCCAATTTAATCAATTTTACCAGAGCAATTGCACACATAATCTTACTGCTTGACCAAAGTTCTGTCCCACCTCATGCCCACTTTGCAATTTCCCATTTTCCCCCACTTTGGACCTATCTCACTTCATGGTTTTACTCTATAAAAGTCCCTAGAAAAGACGGAGTGGCAACCCACTGGGGACCCCTTCTGTCTCTCTCTCAGACCACAGCTTTCTTTCTCTAAATAAATATATTCTGCTCTTAACCTCTGTTGTTCCTAAAATTCATTCTTTGATTTTAGAGAACACGGACTCATACTGGACATTTAACAGGTTGGGAGTCTCTTTCCTCTATATCATAATGCTTCTTCCCTTCTTTCGAGCCCTATTGAAAAAAAAAAAAGCTGGCTTCTCTCTCTGCTCCCTTGAAATAGCCTCTTCACCCTCTGCATCCACCACAATAAATCCCATGCTGTGCTGCTTTTACATCAGCCTGGTGGTCTTTGCTGGTCTCTACTTCCCACTGTTCTTACACCAGGAAACTGAGAATTTAAAATTGTACTTTTAAAAAATACTGCACCTTCGAGACATGCTCTTTTCCCAGTGTGTGACCCCCTCCCTCTGTCCTTACAGAGAATGGTACTAAATTCCTAAAGGCCCTTTACAATAACCTGTAAATTCTGGAGCACTAGACCCTTTCCACTTGCAAATTGCCTTTTTGTCCCCCAGTCCAGAAAGCAGCTGTGTTGGTGACAGCACATCTCAGGCTCATCTCCACCTCAAAGCCGTGGAGATGGCGTACATTGTAACAGCAGACAGTGAGAATACATGGCTGAGATCACCCATATCGAAAACAGCCTTTGCATGTGCCCTACCCTGGCTTGTAAAGTGCCTCATTTCTTCAAGCCCCACACCCTGTCCTTGGGTGTGTCCCATGCTGCACTCTGATAAATCCTTCTCATGTCTTTTTTACTGTTGCTTCCTGAAAATTCTCCTGGCTCTAGGGCCTCCTTTGGCTCAGGGAAGGGGCCCAGGAGATACTTCTGGAACTGAACTCAGACTGTCCTCTAAGCTTAGTGCCCTAAGCTTAGAAAGTTGGCTAAGAGGAGTTGAACATTTTCCAGCAGGAAAAGCTAAGAAGGACGAGGAGTTTTCTACCAAACATGATTTAGGCAGAACATTATCTTTCATTACACCAAATACCTGGATGTGAACCCTCGCCTCACCTAATATGAGTGCCACGCAAGTCCACGAAGAGAGAGCTGCTGCCTGTGTGTCACGTGGTTCTTTATGTCCTTGGGTGACCTGAGGCAGGTGGCTTTCCTGACCTGATCTCCACCTCACATCTGTGTGAGTCCTGTGCTGTTGGCACTGCCCTGGCAATTTGGCAGGGGGACCTGTGTTGGTCTTCGTACAGCCAAATATGGTTTACTGTGAACATGGACACATGTCCTTCCAAGTCACTCTACTTCCAAGCCCATCACATGGGGGGAAGCACTGCCGGGCTCCACCTCGTGTGAGCCACAGAGCCTTGGCCAGGGCTGCAGCCCTCTGTGTGCCTCAGTTTCCTGCCTGGGAGATAGGGACTCTGCATGCCCTTTCCATAGAATGACCAAGAGAACCAAACGGGAGACTCACAGACACCCAGCACGGAGCAGTCACTCTGGTTTTGCCCCTGAATCTGGCTTTGGAGAGGGCCTGAGGCGCACCGAGAAGGGTGAGAACCTTCGTAGCTGCCAAGGGCTTCCTGGAGGAGGAGAGAGGGGGACAGGGGATAGACTTGGGTACATCCTTAAGGACCATGGCATGATCACTGTCAACAGCAGCCTCCCTGAGTAAGAGTGATCTCTGGAAGAGCTGAAGGGCAGCTCCAGCCCAGGCCAGCAGGCCAGCAGGGGGTCAGCACTGCAGCCACTGTCACATGTCAGGAGCCGCAACCCGAGACCCTGCAGTTCACAGGGCTCCTTCGCACAGAGCCCTGCTTCCTGCTGCTGCCTGCTTGTCTTTCTGGCCTCACCCCAATCCTGCGTCCCCTGGAGGAGAGAGGGCAAAGGGCAAGCAGAGACTGTTGGGGTCATCAGGCTGCCCTCCCCAAGGACAGCCCAAAAAACCAGGACCTACCGCTTTCTTCCTCTTGGTCTCGATTGCTTTATTTTCTTCTGGGTCCTTTTCACTGAGCTTCATGGTTTATGATTCAGATGTTGTTTCTGAGGAAGAAAAAAGAAAAACACGATTGGACTCTTGCTGCCACCCATGGTGAATCACCGGAGAGGGCCTGGGAAGGGTTTGCTGCCGGGGCACTAGGTGAGGACAGCGGGATGAGACATAGCTCTGTCCTTGCTGGGACTCTGGGTCCGTGGAGACTTGGCCCCATGCTGCTCTGCCCTGGCCTCAGTTTCCCCATGTGCAACATGGGGTTGGACTGTATCTGCCTTTCCTACATTGCTTCTGGGCTTGTTCTCCACGCTGTCCTCATCAGAAGATCTTGCCCACAAAGGGGCACATTTTGGAACTGCTAGACTGTCTGTGTCTAAGAAGTGACAATGATGACAACAGCACTGTGAGTAACGACAAAGTGTCGGTTTCAGCTGTCAAACCGAACAACCACCAGTAATAGCTTAAGTCACCCGCATGGCAGAAATAGAAATCGAACAGCTTTTCTGGAATTTAGGAATACTTTTCTAGAACCACAAAAGTATGTATACCCTTTGGCTGAACTATTCCATCCGTAAGAACATATCCAAAACCGAGACTCAAATGTGTACAAAGACTTAAGGCCAGGGTGTTCATAGCAACACTTTTTCATGTTAGAAAAATGACATTCACACTGGCAAAGTGTACCTAGCATGATACGCTATGGTACATCTGTGTGATGGAAATCCACAGACCTAGTAAAAATTATTTTATATAAGATTGTTTGATGTCAGGAGATAGATGTTCAGAATAAACTCTTATTTAACAAATAAAGGTAGGTACATAAATGAATATCCATTATTCAACATTAAAAATAGATGTACTTATTACCCAGGCAGAGTAGTACACACTTATGATCCCAGCCCTAGAGAGGCTGAGGCAGGAGAATCATTGTGAGTTTGAGGCCAGACTGGATTACATAGTAAATTCAAGACCAGCCTGAACTATGTATCAGTTATCTCCAAAAAAAAAAAAAGTAGGTGTACTTACTAATAGACTTACACTATTAAACATTATATGTTCTTAAACATGCACTATAAGTATATCTTTTTACTTACACTTAAAATGTAAGACTTTTACATTAAGTTATTTATTAAACAAGTATTCAGGCCGTAGGGTCGCAGGTTCTGGGAGCACAATTCTGAAGCAGGTAGCTCTCTCCCTGCCTCATGGGAGTGGCATTGCCGGGACAGAGGTGGTTCAGAAGTGCACTTAGATTGCCGTGGGCATAGGAGGAGAGGGGCTGGCCTGATGCTGGGGAGCAGAGTGCAAGTAGCATCTGAATGCTCTTCTTGGTGCACTCTGGAAGGACACACGGCTCTCACTGGATGAAACAGTTGGAGGTAGAGTTCAAATTCCCACTACCAGGAAAAAAAAAAAAATGACACCATAGAGATTTCGCTGAGTTTCCAGACTTTGGAACAAGACGACGATGCCAGCATTGGTAGCATTTGCAGCCTGCTTACCGTGGATTTGGGGTTTCCCAGCCAGTTCCTTAAAATAAATCTAGATAGATGGATATACAGACAGATACAAAGATAGGGAGGACATGTGTGTGCAGACATCTCTGTGTCCTGTGGCTGTTTCTCTGGTGTTACAGTTTGTATCTAGATGTACCCCAGAAGCCTCATGCAGTTACGGGGGCAGGATTTTCAGAGGTGGCTAAATCTAGAGTTTGTGATTGATTCATGGTCCAATGCTCATGTCACCCTAGGGCGGGTAGCCTACTACACTATGAGCCACAGAAAGAGGCTCTGTCTCTCTCCCCTCCTCACCTCTGTCTCTCATTGCTATAGCTGTCTTTATCACCATGAAGTTTGCTCCTCTGCTCTGCTGCCCTGCCCTGGAGCCAGCCAATTACAGACAGAAACCTCTACAAACTGAGCTAAATAAACCTTTCCTCTCTTTGAAGTTGAGTGTTGGGTATTTTGTCTCAGCAACAAGAAAAGTAGCTAAGACATCTGGGAACCCCAACTGATCCACTCTCACCCCTCACACTCAGGTACCCTACCTGACCCCATTTGGTGTCCAGGATGGCTAAAGAGGTACGGGGTGAGCAGAATGGGTGGGGTGGGGTGGAAGAAAGGAGAAGTCAGAAAACAGGATCAGAGGGGATGGGAGGGGACAAAGGAAGCCAAATGACCACACTGCCATCTCCTGGGGTTTATCGTCATGCCAGCTTATTCAAATGGCTGTCACAGAGTGATGCCAGAATCTGCCATTTATACCATGATACAAATGTCACCCGGTAAATGTCACCACAGAATTATACAGCACAGTGCCCTACAGATCCCTGAGGATAACTATGATCTCCGGATGGCTAAGGAGGAACCAGAATTTGAAAAGCCAGGAACAGAGGGGTAAAAGTCACCAGAATCAGAAACCTGTGTTCCGATCCTGGCTTTGCTGCCATGACTGAGGGGGGTCACCAAACCCCAAGTCTGTTCCACTGTTAGTGAAGAAGTCAGTTGCCCTTGTCTCATGGTGAGAGTGCTAGGTGAGGGACACTGGACACAGAGGCCCTGGGTGACGCTCGTCCAGCCTTTGGTATCTAATGAATGGCACCTGTCATTCACTGAGCCACGGAAGCCTCAGTAAAGTTACAGATTTGGGAGTGGGAGGCAATGAAGAATTTTGTTTAGAAGTGTCGAGTTTGAGGTGTTTGTGGGACACAAGAGTGTAAGTATCACTTGAGCAGCTGGAAATAAAAGTGGTGCTCAAGAAGTGGCCTGGCAGTGCCTGCCTGGCAAGCACAAAGGTCCTGAGTTCAATTCCTGATACAAAAAAATTCCCTGGGCTGGGAAGGAATTAAATGGTGATTAAGGCCATGGGTCTAGGGAGGAAGAGTGAGTGGAAAGAGAAGATCCCTAAGGAACCAAGACAGCCCAGGCTGGGTGGGCCATGGGACGATGCCAAAGTCCATCGAGGGCTCTGAGGTGGGAGTTGTGACGGGTGTGCAATTCCAGCTGTGGTCAGAGTGTGGCTCCTGCTGGATCCACCACATGCATCCCAAACTGGAACCCTCTAGAGGGCAAGATCAGAGTGGGTGAAGCCCTGAAGGCAGAAGGAGTGAGGACAGAAATGGGTGCGGAGCAGAACAGAAGGCAGCAGTGTGCTCAGCCAGCCCCAGAGCATCAAGGCTCTGTGCGGAGGGTGACGCAGGGCTCTCGGCCAAGGACGGCGAGATGGGGACATTCTTCCCAGGCACCAGGCTGTAAAGGGTCGGAACGCTGCTGGCTCCAGAGGATGGGTAGGGGTTGGTTGCGCTTCTGGCTCATTCACAGCCAACTCTGATCTTCTACTCCCTGACTAGCAGGGCGAAGGAAGAGGGTCACTGGGACAGTTAGACCCCACTTCCTAGGGAATCTGCACCCCTGCTTCAAATGGGGAAAGAATAGGATGGACCCCTGGGCCTGCTGAGAGGATGATGTGAGTCCCCTGTGTGATGCCCATGTTAATGACTGAGGTGCACAAGCAAGGATGGCGGCCACACGTAGCCCGGCAGACACAGGAGGGTGCTGTCAGTTTGCATGGCTTGGTGCTTCCCTAGGGAAGCCTAAACTCTCTCAAAACGATGCTCTAAGACTTAAAGAGAATAATAAGTAAATAAAACAAAACAAAATGTGTAACAAATAAACACAAGCTCCATGCATGGCAAGGACTAAAAAAAATGCCAGCTCCCTGTCTTTCCTATACCCACAGTGATAGTATTAGCATCTCGGCTGACCCAGATGAGAGCTCTGCCCCCAGAGTGGCAGTGCTGGTCCCTAAAGAGCAACAAGCACTGCACCCAGCCCATGGCTCCCTCCGCCAGGCCTCCCTACTGTGCAGCCACTTTGGGGTTAACAACCAGCATGGCAGAGGCCCAGCACACACCTCTGGGCAATCTGATTGGCCCCCAGCCTGGCAGTCCTTAGGTTAAATATTTAGAAAATTGCCTCTGTTATCACTATTGCTGGTGGTGACAAAACCTTGTGTCCAATGCTATACTGGAGCCCAAAGGAGAAACTTTGCCCACACAGATGGTCGGTCACAGAGGCCGGACTTGCGTCCTGATTCCATAACCTGTGTTCAGTACAAGGACAAAGGCAAAGATGCAGCCAGCATCAATCTGCTACTGAAGGTCGGCACTTACCAGAAGTGGAATTGTCTTTCTCTCCTGACTGGGCCAGCTGAAGGCCGCCCTGAAGTCGCGGAGGTGACTGAAGTTACTGCCTTTGCTCTGTCACTCTGACATGTGAGCATTGAGCAAATTCGGGGAGTTCCAACAAGCTGCTGATGGGTGGCTCTGAACAGAGAACCCCTCAATACACCCCAGGCCCCAAGTTCTCCAGGGCACTGACCCTTGGCCATGACTCTGTGCTTCCTGTCTGGGTTTGTCCACGTGATGTTAGCGTGGGCTGAAAACTAATTCTAAAACAAGAAACTGAAAATGAATGTGAAAAACAGGGAAGGTGTAAGAGAGGAGGGAGAGAAGAGGGAGGGGAAAGGAGAGGAGAGGGAGGGAGAAAGGAAATAAGGGACGGAAGGAAAGAAGAGAGGCGAGTGAGACTCCAGTTGTAGGACACTGGAATAGTAACACAGCCAAAGCCCTCCAACCAGTTTCATTTTGTGTTAGCATCTCTTGGATGCCACAATGGGCACTTTCTGCGTATTCTCACTTACCTTCCCCAGAATGCTGTGAAGCTGATTTTCCAAGCCCCATCCCAGCTGCTCTGTAAGTCTTGGTCTTCCCAAAGTAGATCGAGGTCTGCAAAACTCACCTCAGCCCTACAGCTCCCCTGGTCATTACAGTCTGAACAGCCAACAGCATATGCCTTATAAATAGGCAGCCTGCCAATGGAGCCAGCTATAAACCAGGGGGTCATGAGGGCAAACAGCATTAATGATTAAATGGCACCCAATGGTTACTGTAAACATCTCTGATACTCATGATGATAAGCGGCTCATTATAAATGGTGGCTCATTGATGGCTCCTTGGCTTACTGAAAACATGCCCAGAAAAGTGGCAACACTTTCCAGCCCTGGGCCCAAGCAAGTCGCAGGAGGGCTGAGCTCGAGCTCCTGTCTATGTCGGACTCAGCCACAGAGGGACACCCAGAGCCACTCATACCTGTGCAGTTGTCACTGCTGTCATTTTATGATAGCTGTGTTCCACCAGTTCCTACGTGGAAGGTGAGGCTTATGTGCTAACTCTTCTTACCTGTCACACCCTGAGATAAATAGAGTGCCAGAGAGGCTGAAAGATGTGAGCAAAGAGGAGACGGGCACAGGAGCAAAGGGGAGCAAAGGGGAGCGAAGGGGAGCAAAGAGGAGCAAACCCAACCAAGGGCCAAAACATCTCCCAAGTCATCCTCCAAGAGAGCCGAGGCAGGAGAAGCACAGGGTGTTACTTGGAGTGTAGCACAGAGAGGGAGGGAAAGAAGGGTGCCCTGGGTCCCTGGCCACAAGGGAAAGAGATGCCATGCTGGGCTCAGCCCTGGAAACAAGGCTCTCTGGGGAACCAGCAGGAGCCCATCCTAGCTCTTCAGCATCAGTGTAGAGCAACCAGGTAATCTCCTCATGGCAAATCTGTTTCCCTGGTGCCCTGGTGCAGACACAGGTCTCAGGGCAGGAAGAGGCTCTCTAATCCCAGGAGACTTCTGTAGATGACTGCTTCAGTAGATCTTCAGGGTCTGTCATCACCTGTGCACTAGAAAGGGGACATCTCTCTGTCCAGGGAGGAACTCAGCTGTGCTGAAAGACACACGAACACACCAAGGCCAAGGTCACCTCTCCACCAAAGGATTGCTTTACCAGGACTTCAAACTCCCCCTAGACAGCCAGCTGGTGCCCAGCCACTCCCCTCCTCATGCTCTCAGCCCCTCTTGTCGTCTTTCTAACTGCAGCACATGATCCTCTGGATCCAGGATTTCTCAGCCATTGGCTTGGCAGTATCTGTGTAGGTAGTGCATGCTGTGACTAACGGGATCAGATGGCAGACGACTCAGCCTGTCGCTTCCCAGCCCAGTGATGCTGGGCACAGCGCTCCTCGGCAGAGTGGGAACAAGGGCTACAGGCCTCAAGATCATGCTCTGTAGATCGAATGTCGTGCTGCCCTTGGACAGGCTGCCCCACGACAAGGGCCCACTAAATATTTTCTGTTACTATTATCGTTGGAAGATCTCTATCATCACTTTTATTTTTGTTTATCATCTGTTTTCAGATGTTATGGCACCTCCCTCACACACACTCTGTACCCAGCAGAGACAATGAGAAGGCTGCAAAGAAAGGTGAGCTATTCCTTCCATCCAGGGCAGTGGAGAGAGTGAATGGACTGATGGGACTGCTGTTTCGTTGCCACTTCCTGTGTGACAGGCACACACTGTGCATAGCCTCACTGAGGCCCTGAGGAGTGCACTGGAACGTCATCTCCATTTTCTCTGTGAGCACTGAGAATGCTTGCACAAAATTTGACTACCTCCCTCAAACTTCCTGTTCATGCGTAAGAACTGAGGTTTAAAGCAAGACCCCCTCTTTTCCCCTGTCTCCTCCTCAACTCCCACTCCTGTGGCCCGGTGTACAGACCCTCAACAGGATGGGACACCCTCAAGGGCCTCCTTGGTGGTGATATTTCTCTTGTTCATTACAGCAGTCCAACACGAAACGTTCTTATTTTGAAAGACTCTCCGCATTTGCCGGTCTTGCCTTGAAGGTTCCCCTCCAGCAATGAGCCTGTTTCTCATCAGTATCAACAATTTCTACCTCTGTCATTTCCTTGGAGCCATGGGAAAAATGTCTTAGTATCATCCATTAAAAAAGAAAAGAGCTATTGGCAAAGAAAATGGGAGCTTGACACATTACTATCATGAATGTGGAATGGCTTAGCCCCTGTGTAAAACAACTTGGTAATTCCTCAAGAAGTAGACATAGAAAGACCACATGACCCACCCATTCTACTTGCGGGTATATATCCAAGAGAGATGAAAATAGTTGTTCAAACAACAGCTTGTATACAGATGTTCATGGCAGCATTGTACACAAGAGCTCACTGTCCACCACGGGATGAGGTGATAAAATATGGTCAACGCGTACAATGGAATATTACTCAGCAATAAGAAGTAATTCCATACTGGCATATGCTAAATACAGATGAGCCCCAGGGACATTAAGTGCAAGAAGCCAGTCACACCTTCACCTCCTATATGATTTGGTTCCTATGAAATACCCCAAACTAGCAAATCCGGAGGCAGAAGCAGATTAGTGGTTGGTCAAGTCTGGGTGGAGCAGGAAATGGGTGCAACTGATTTAGTGTATAATCAGTCATCATTTGGAGGAAAGAAAAGGTTTGGGAAGTAGATACAAGTGGGAGTTGTACAGCACTTGAAAGTGCTAAGTGCCTGTGATGGCTAGTTTATACTGTGCGACTCCAAATCAAAACAAACAAGCATAACTTCATTTGCATAATGGCCTCCTGTTGCCATCCCATTTTTTTCTGCTTCCTATCACAGCAAAATGATCCTAAAGAGAGAACATCATCCTCTGGTCAACCTCAATGTCCCCACACCCCTGCCAATGGGGTTTTTGACCCAATGTACTATTAAAGTTGGTGCTGCTGAGGACACCGACGATCTACATCCTGCCACACTGAGTACCCTCGGTTCCCTACCCACCCCACAGCTTTGATGAAGCTGATTTCTCATCCTCATTCTGGGTTCTTAGAGAAGCTTCCTTTCACTGGCTTCCATCCTTTAGAGTTTTCTCCCACCTGTTCCCCTACCAGCCCTCTAATGAGATCATTCTTGGCTGCTGATCAAGCCCCCTTCTCTCCTCTACCCACACTGTCACCATGGTGAACCCACTAGACCCATGGCCTTAGAACCATCCATGCACTGCAGCATCTATGTCTCTGCCCCCAGCTGAGACCTCTTCTTAGGGACTGAGACACATGACCACTGCCCTCCCTTGACTAAGAAGTTTCTCAAACAGGTCTTTGTATTAATCAGCTTTCCTGTTGCGGACACTCTGACATCCACAAATTAGAGAAACACAGCTTCATTAGGCTTACAGTTTCAGGGGATTCAGTCCATGTTTGGCTAGCTCCAAGGGAGGAACATCAGGTGGAAGAGTGTGGTGGAGAAAGCTGCTCAGTTCACGGTGACTGCAAAGCAGGGCAGGAAAATGGTGCCAGCCAGAGAGAAAGGGAAAGAGACCAGGTATATCCCAACATCATGCCTTCATGACCCATCAGGACTCACCCAGAAATGTGCTTTACTAATCTTCCACAGGCTAGCATGCCAATCAAGTTGACAATCCAGTCTTCTGCCCTGAACCTGTCCCCCTTGGGCTGCCCCTTTGGCGGCCTTACTTCCCTCCATCTGCAGATCCAAACCACCGGAGCTCATCACTTCTGCTCTCACTGTGACTGGGGCAGACAAATCATCCCTCACCTGGACAGCAGCCACAGCGTCCTGCCACAAGTCCCTGTGGCCAGAGTCAGCCCCAGTCCTTCCTAAAGCCCCAGCGGCTTTCTTGGATCTTGCCTGTTGGCTGTCCCATCATCAGCATGGGTGACCATGAGAATGAGCTCCTGCCCCAGACCTGAGTTCAAATTTGAGCTCTGCTGCCAACCAGCTGGGAGATTTTAGGAGACAATGAGAACTTGATGATGAGACCATGTCAGCCACTCGTCCCTCCACTCCCCAGTCCATCCCTTGTCGTCCATGCCCCTCCCCTACCTTCCTGCGTCTCCCAGCGTCAGCACCTCTGAGTCCCAGGACCTTTGGACTCACTCTTCCTTCTGCCCAGAAAACCCTTCACAGAGCCCTGCAAGCCTGCCTTGTTCAGGTTCTTCAGACCTTCCCAGGTTACCTCCTTCCAGGAAATACCCCACCTCCCTGCTGAGCCAAACCACCCTATCCAGGGGCTCCTCCTCCCTCTCCACCTTCTGGCCTCTTCCACCTTCCCTTCTTCCTCTCCTTCCCCTTCCTCATGTCCTCCCCTCCCTTTCCCTCTGCTCCTCCCCTTTCTCCCTTCCTTCTTGGGCCCTCCTCCTCCTCTTCCTCCTTCTCCTCTTCCTCCTTCTCCTCCTCTTTCTTCTCCTCCTCCTCCTTCTCCTCCTTTTCCTCCTCCTCTTCCTCCTCCTTCTCCTCCTCTTCCTCCTTCTTCTTTCTGTTCTGCTGACAGAAGCTGCTTGGCAGGAAGCTGGGGGCAGCCTTTGGTGACCTGAGGTTATATGCACAATCTTTTGTTACCGTTACCAGGGAGACTCAGCACATGGTCAAGGTGTTGAAGCTTTATTGTTCAGACCTGATCATCCTGGGTTTTCCTTGACTCAGTGCCCACTGCAACCCTGGAGGAAGCAATTATAGAAGGGCCTGCATGGGCAGGTGCCTGTTTCTGTCCAGCACAGAGATCAGGGGTGCCAGCTTGGAGCAGGGCACAGAGAGAAGGGAGGGGCTCAGGGGTCAAGTATGTGGGGAGCCGGCAGTGGGTACCTCCCAGTGTGAGGGGAAGGCGAGATGAGGGTGCTAAGGGCAGCACAGCTTCTGCACCCCTCCAGGGTTGGGGTCCCCAACCACCCTGCACACTGCAGGAGGGCACTTTGTTAGGTGAACTGAGGTGCAGAAAGGCCGGCTGTGTGTGCAGGACCACACAGTACAGGGGCAGCTGCTCTGTGAATCAGCTGGTGGGGGTGGAGGCCTGGCACTGAAGAGAAGCACTTTCCCCTGGGGGTGGCTCGGCCAGTGCAGGTGGTGGGGTTGAGGCTGCCAGAGCAGGCAGACATCTGCAGGGCTCCCGGGAGAACTCTCACCTCTCGTCCCATCACTCTGCCTCTGATAGGCCAGTCCCAGCCTCATTCGGTCCACTCTTGTCCCTACTGCTCCTTCCCGTGCACGGTCTGTCTTCCCACTGCTCCTGGGTCTCCCCCATTCTCCTTTGTGGACTCTACCTGCTCTCCTGTTCCTCTCTGCACCCCCCATGGGAAGTCCACCAGTCCACTGGTCCGGGGCTCTGCCCAGACGTACTCTTGGTGATGGCCAGTGCCCAGAGGGACCTCCATCATGTGTCAGTTTCCTTGTCTCCTTTGCTGGAATGCATGGTCCAGACAGGGCAGTGTTGGTGCAGGTCATTCTCCCGGCATCCTGGTTCCATCGTCTGCCCTGCTCCCGTACGCCGGCCCTGGGAGGCTGGCCTGAGCATGGCACTGGGGCAGCAACAATTTTGCAGCTAGTCTACAGCCCTAGAGGAGCACAGCAGTGTGGGGAGCAGGAGGAGGGAGATGTACCCCCAGCCCCTCCTCACCACAGCCCGATGGCTCTGACAGTAGCTTCGTCTCCTCGGCAGCAGCCCCCAGCAGACTCCCACCCTCTTCCTCTCTTGTGCCTTTTGCCACGATGGCTCCTCGGCATCACAGGGGAGTCATCTGCCCCCATGGGTTCCCTCACCCCCACCCCTGCTCCAGGTGGCTTCCCAAGGGTCTGTTCCTGCCCACCCCCAGCACCTGGATGACAGCCTGGAATGCGGTGGGCACCCAAAGAAACATTTTCCATGATTTAATTAGTCAGGGAAAAATGGAAGGAACCTGAAATGAAGGAATGCACAGAGGAGACGAGCAAGCCGCTCTGCGTGTCTGAAGGAAAGGGGGAAGCAAGTGATGAGCTCGCTTTCTCAGGAGCTAAGTGGGGGCAGAGGAAAGGGACCCAGATCCTGTGCATTCTGTACCCAGCAGCTTAGCATGCTCACTTGTCTCCTCTGCTGTGGCTCTCACCTTGAGGATAAAGATCCCAGATCCTCCACCCAGCCTAGTGGGGGATGCTTCTGAGGTCCCTTGACCTTGGAGTCCCTCACCCATGGCCTGCACAAGCTCTGAGATTGTCGGGGTCACTCTTTGCCCCAAAGCAGCTGAGCCTTTTGCCCTTCTCAGGCAGCGATGCCAGGTGCCAGCCTCATGTGGCAAGGATGGGAGCTGAGAGGGTGCTCTGATAGGAAGGCCACAGCCAGCTAAGCGGACCACCATCTGCAAAGCCATAAAATAGAAGATGCATCGCTTCCATACTCTGCATCCACAGAGAGAAGGCACGCAGGAAACTGTTTTATTGCCTACAGTCCTGACACACAGTGAATCAGCTCAGAAGCTCTGCTCCCGTGGCGCTGCCGGCTCCTCCCCGCACACACGCACTGTCACGCCGTGGCTTCCAGCCTCTGCTACACCGCGCTATCCTGCAGTTTCCAGTTTCTAGTGCACCGTGTTTTCTCCAGCAGCGACATGATCCTCCATGGCTGCTGCATGGTGTCCCATCCTCGGGTGACCGGGTGGGCAGCCTCCTTTTTCCAGGATTTCGGAGGGCATCGCAGTGAGCACCTTAGGGCACAGCCACCTCCATCAGCGCAACTCTCTCCCTAAAACAGATCTCCAGAAACGGAATTTCTGTCCAAAGGCTGGGCATGAACTATCCACCATGCTCATTTCTAAGTCTAGCGGCGCACTGTCACAGTGCCTGTTCCAGAATGCTTTTCCAGGTCTTCCCCGTGGAGGCCCAGTGAGGCTGCAGCACCAGCTCTCCCTGGCTTGACGAGGAGCTGCCACCTGCACCCCCGGGTTTTTTTTCTTTTTTTTTCCACTCTGTCCTCCAGCATTCGTTTAGGTAGTGACAAAGCCTATTTTTAAGTTGTTCACACCTTTATTTATTCATTCAAAGCTTAATCCTCAATCCTCACTTTATGGCACCTTGATTCATTTTTTAAAAGGTGCTGTGAGCTGTGAATTATACCCCATTAATGGATCCATTGGAGGAGATGAGTCAGTGGGTTTCAGTACAGCCACGGAGTCACACAGCCCTGGCTACTGTCTACCTCAGGAACAGCTTCGTCATTCCCCAAGGAACTCGTGTCCCTTTGCAGTCACCGCCCCTCCACCCTTGGTAACCAGGAATGTAGATTCTACCTCTACACACTCTAGATCTGCTTGTGATGTCTGGCCCCTTGACATCTGCCTGGCTTCCTTCCCTTGACATCACATTTCTAATGCTCACCCTGTTGTGTAGAAAACTACAGGGATGCCCCTCCTTGAATGCAGAACAACTGGTGCAATATTCATTAAACTGAGTCTTATTTCCAAATACTGATATGTACAGAGCCAGCCATGGTATTTTCTTCCCTCCTCAACTGGCTCTAAGCATTGCAAATAAGGCCAGCTTAAGTACTGATATGTAATCTTTGGAGCCATTCTGACAGTCTCCAGTTTCCTCACATAGTGCTGTCTGTAATAGATCTGAGCACAGCAGGATGGCAGAGCCACTCAACTCCAGGAATGTCACCTGAATATGAGCCTCCAAATAAAGAGGTTATGACTCCCCAGGGCACAAAAGTTTCTGCCGCGTCCTAGTCCATCCATGCCTTGTGACAAGGTCCATGGGTGGAGGAGAGCGCTTCAAGGAATCGCTTCTCCAGGAAAAGGACACCGCATGTGGGAATTGGGCGCAAGGATCTTGTAATGTTTTGTACTGATAATTGTAATTTGTGTAATTCACATATATATATTTTCATGTAATACTCAATATGAAATCAAAAATAGAAACTCCAGAGGAGTTACT
>PVLA01002391.1:0-64478 GCA_004027455.1 Hydrochoerus hydrochaeris | reverse complement strand
TTTGTGAAAACTAATTGTGAGGTTTTGCCTTCTGTGAGTGGTATGAGAGAGTTTGTACAGGAGCTTTAAATGGGGGAGCTCATGGGGGAGGATTTGCAGAATTCCTGTGAGACAACTGCCCTGAGACACTGGTCAGGTAGCCAGAGATGGGCAACTAGGACACATATGTTATGCTACCGGCCGCCTAAGACAGGCACAGGACCAATTGCTGTCCTGCAGGCCCATGACGGCTAAGGCCTGGTTGGGTTCATATGAAGAGTCCTTGACCCAAGACAGGCACTGTCCTCACAGGGCCTGCCATACTCCCATAAGTGATAAAGGAAAAAATGTAGGGAGTGGCATGATAGCTTCACAGCTGCCGCTCCATCTCTCCCTCCTGTGGGCATCCAGGTGCGTGGGCTTACATTTTCCAAGCTAACTAGGTAACAAGATTAAAGTGTAACAAAGGTGAAAAAAGTTAATTAACACATATTGTTTAAGATTATCCCTGCCTGGCCCTAAGCCTGGGACGCTTCCTGCTTGGGGTTTAGGTTACTGCCAAAAGTTAGCAAATATATACTCCAGCTTCTAAAAAATAAAGCAGATTCAGATTCACTCACAGACTGGAGTGCAGTGTTTTCTGTCTCTCACTCGCCGACTCCCTGACCACCTTTGGGACCCCTGAGCCCTGCCGCAGCTGGACTCCGGCAAGTTTCCATATCAGAAACCAAAGCAACAGCCTCCAAAAATGATTCAATTGCTACCTTAATTGGGTTATGCAGATTGATCCTTCTGCATGTCATTCTCCCCACATTTTGCAGAGATGCTTTTCTCCCCAGGTCAAGTTACTCACATAGTTCCTGCCATTCTCACTGTCACTCATCCTTGAGCCACCTCCCTTCTTCACAAGATAATAAATTCATCAGAACCTCTGACTGCACATCCTCCCTGGGATCAGGCTTAGGACCCCTTGGCTGCCCTTATCTTAATATGTCTTGGTGTTTTACTCTCACCATGCGTTGCATTGGAGGTGGTAGATTGGAATTAACTTGCCAGGATTCCAATAACATCTCAATGGGATTATGAATATAATGTTTTGGATTGTGAGGGGGACTGGAAATGGATTACAATATTCAATATTAGCATTACAATACTGTTGTATCAACCTCCTCCTTTGTGGCCCTTTTCACGTGGTCTCCAAAACACTGTGCTCTTCCCCTTCTTCTCTGACTGCTCCTCCTCCCAGAGTGAAGCCTTGGAAGCAAAATCAGTGGTTTGCTGAAAACTCCATCCTCAAGATACTTAATAGATAAGGCAAGAGTTAAAAAAAAATCAAAATGACCCCCCCAAAGCCCAAGATTTAAAAACTTAACCACTTTCAATGACATTGGATGCAGCAGGGCTGGGATTAGGAGACAAGAGAAGAGCATCTATAAAGGAGGGTCAGATCCTGAGAGGAAGTTTCCACAACACACGAGCAGAAAACAGCCCCAGGAGTCACAGCCTCTCTCCGCCTGCTCAGCTGTTTCTTTCTAAGGCTTTCCCTACTTTGTAGCCCATACCTGTGGGGTGTGGGTCAGGTATTGTGCCTTTTCAAAGGGGAGGCCAGTGCATGACCCAAGAGTCAAATCTTCCCTTAGAACAGAATTCAGTAAAAGGAACTACAGGGTCACAGCTCAGGGCTTGAGGACCTGTTAGAATGCATACTTCTCAGTCTCTCAGTGTTGACAATGTGATCAAATGATGTAGTGAATGTTTAAATTTAAAAAGAAATTTTCACCTTGAATGACACACTGCCATTAAACGCTCTTAAAATACTTGCCCTCATTTCAAGCACACTTATTCCATTGCTCTTGCCACTTGCTGCAGCAGCTTTGGAAGTCCTCTTTCATGAGTGCCTGTGTTGTGCTGTGGGGCCTGAATCCATTCAAAATATTTATGGCAATTTCTGTCAAATAAAAACATTATGCCACACATTTCCCATCTTACGCCATTGAATCTGGCACTATGTGACTTCTGGCTCTTCCCCCATAATAACCACCAAAAGGGAAATGCTTTAAAAGCAATTCCGGACATCAAGGAGCCACTCAGTGCAACTGAAGACACTCAGGGAAGAGGACTTCCAGAACTGCTACATCAAGTGGAAAGGACCATGGGATAAATGTGTTGGAAGTGAAAGGGAGCATTTGAGAGGGATTAATGGTGTTGTGTTCAAATGTCCCCCCAAAGCCTCATGTGGTCATGGAACATGGGCCTTTCTAGAAAGCAGCTGAGTCCAGCATTTATGATTGTTTCATGGTCTAGTGCTGGGATTGGTGGTGTGAGTGCTGCACCCACCCAGGGGCATGCATCTGGCATACAGTATAAAGGAGGGAAGGTGGCATGCTTTTCCCTTCTTTCCTTTTTTGCTCTTCTCACTTGCAGCTGCCATGAACATCTGCCCCTTAGCTATGCTGCCCTGCCTTGGAACTTGAACCACTCAAGTGGCTGAGTGTGGACTGAAACCTCCACAAACTGTAAGTTAAACAAATCTTTCCTTCCTTCCTTTTGGGTGTCAGGCCTTAGCAATGAGAGAAAAGTAACCTAGCAAAATGGCTACATGTCTTTTCTTGCAATAAATTTATGTTACTTAAATTTATGTTACCACCACAGTGTTAGATCACACTTTGTACACTGATGGCTCACACCAATCACTCGGAGGATGTCTGCTTCACATCCAAAGACAGCTTTGGATGGTGAGCTGAGAATCATGCACCAGAGAGAAAACAGAACACAAGGTGGTGGGGGGTTGACAAATATTTTCCAAAGGGGCCAGATGGGTAATATTTTCAGTATTGCAGATCACACAATTTCTTTTGCTATCACAGCTCTGCAAACATGGCACATAAAAAGTCATACACACCACGTGAATGGATAAGTGTGACTGTGTTCCAATAAAACTTTATCTATGAAATCAGACGGTAGTCCCCTTTGGCTTAGGGTCAAAATTTGCTGTCTCCTGCCTTAGAGGGCCCATGTCAGCTCACTGGATCTCTGTTCCAAGTCTTCTGCAGAAATTCCTTGGGATGCCCCCTAGTAGAACTGCTTTACTAGAACTTTTCCCAGATAGTGAGTGCACTGCACACGCTTAATGGCACCCAGCAGCTCAACTCTCTCACATACATGCAGTCACAGCTCTTTGAATGATGAGCAGAGGTGAGTGACTAGGTGACAGATGGATGACTGCCCATCGGTGACAAACAGCAGAAGGCGCAACCGCAGGAAATGAGGGGCAGGAGGAAACCAGGAGGCAGGCAAAAGCCATTTCCTTCTGTCAGTTTCCCATGATGGTGATGCTGCCTTCTTCCCCTCATCCTCTTCCTCTCCCTCAGTCTCCCTAAACACTACCATCAAATACCCTAAACATCCCTCTTGGGGCTGGATGGCACTTAGAGAGTTTGTCCTCACCATCCCTGCCTTCTTCCTACTTCTGAATCTTCATGTTGAAGGTATCCTGTCTTAGAGGATGTCTCTAACTGATCCTTGCCTTGGTTTAGATATTGACTGTCCTCCAGTGCCCATGTGCTAAGACTTGGTCTCCAGGATTACGCCATTGGCAGTCTGTGGAAATTTTAGGATATGGAGCCTTCTGGGAGGTCTTTAGGTCACTCAAAGGCATGCTCTTGAAGGAGACTGTAGGACCCTGACTCCCTCTTTATCCTCCACTTTTTGCCTCCTGTCCTCACGAACATGTGACCCCACCACCGCGGTACTGTGTTGCCACAGGCCCAAAAGCAGTGGCACCAACTGAGCATGGACTGAAATCTCCAAAGCCCTGAGGCTCTTCCTCTCTACAAGTTGGTTATCTTGGTCATATGATCAGTCATGGAAAGGCAGCTACCAAAACCTCTCCATTCCCATTGGTCCAGGTCCTGTCCTCTCTCACCTGAGCATCAGTCTCCTGGTGTCCTGGGAGCCAGGGCTCCACCCTTCAGTCAATTTTCCTTGCATGCCTAGAGCAGGTTCTCTCAGAGGCAGGTGATGATACTTCACTTTTCTGCTCAAAAGCCTTACCTGATGTTGTGTTTGGATCTGGATGTCCCCTCAAAGCCCCATGCACTCAGAGATGGGACTTTTGAATGCTAAACGTGCCATTAAGAGGCAGGGCATTTACTGGGCACTTGACCTGGAAGGGTTTACCTCCTTTTCCGGCTCCTCTCTCCACTCTCTGCTTTCTGCTGGCCATGAGGTAAGCAACTCTCCTTCACCAGGCCCTTCCACCATGCTGTCCCTGCCTGGAGCTGGCCAACCATGCAAGGACTCAAGTTCTAAAGAAGAAGCCAAAATAAAGCTCTTCTTTGAGTTGGGGTGTCAGGTATTGTGTCCCAGTGAGAAGAAAACACTTGCTTCCCGGTGGCTTCAGAAGCCAACTCAGTCTGAACTTTCCTCTGCAGCCTCTGGGGCAGCTCCAGGTGAATTGGCGATGACTCTGCAGTGTAGATAACATCATTCCCGAGCCCGTGCCAGGCCCAGAGCTGACCTCGGCCAAAGGGAATCAAATAAACAGCCACTACTGGCTTCTCTTTTCAGGAACTGATACTGATCAGCATTTCACAGGAATTGTTTGAGCAACACTTCAGAACAAATCAGTGAGTGATGCCAAGCAAAGTGGTGGGAAGGGAAGCTGCACCCACACTGTGAAATAACCTGTATTCCAGGGGCACTGCTTACCTCCCAGGAAGAAAACCCACCTCCACCACTACCCAGGCCAAGCGCTGTCAGCACGCGCTCGGTTACTCCTGGGATACTGAGCAAACAGGATTGAGAGAAATCTGGTAATATGCCTGAGGCCACAAGGCCCTGGAATCAGGGCAGAAGTGTGGCTGCTCTGCCTTCCATCTTTTCTCATTTCCAGCTGCCCCAACACACAGGAGAAATGCTCTCTGCACCGCCTGCAGCACCTGCAGAGCTAGAACTTCTGCATTTCAAGGAATTCTGTTGCTAAGAGCTGAGAAGCAGGGGACATCAGGGCTCCCCTAGACCAACCAAGTTCCTGTCAAACCCTGGGGAGGAAGGGCATGAACTCTAGGCCAGCATCCCTGAGGCCCCTGGTGGGTCCAGAACCTTCTGGAGATTTCTATGCAGCAAGCATCTTACAGGACCTACAGTGTCTAGTCTGCAGCATCATCCTTCTAGCAGTAAAAAGAGAGTCAAGTTGTCTCACCTTTGCAACTTGAGTGGAAGGGAGCCAAGTCTCCCCCGCAAGCAGCACTTACTGAGCATCACCCATGCTGGGTGGCATCAGGGACTCTGACTTTCCAGCCAGACACCATGTGCAGGAGACTCGAAGCACTGGATGTCTTCTCTCCCTGGGGTCTCAACCCCTTTGTCTATGTCCCTAATCTCATGCTAAGGAAACACTCAGCAAAGCCACTGTCTGCCCTGGATTTTTGGTGAAGCATCTGTCAGGATTTTTCTAGAATTGAAAACCAGACTCACTGTTCCAACCACAGAAACTGGAAAAAGGAGACAAAGGAAATGGACTGAGATCTGGGTAAATGAGACTGGGGACACAGGGCTTCCCAGAGGGCTGGGGAGTCTGCAGATGGCTGAATAATTGGAGTAAAAATTGTCAGTGATGACAATTTCCTCTGCCAAGAACTGAGTTTTCCATTCATAAATAACTCAGAGAAGCAGCTTCGTGAATGGGCCCTGCTCTTTGAAGTCATGGTGTCCATCTTACAACGGGGCAGCCATAGTGCTTGGTAAATAAACCTAGGACTCTGGAGAGTCCGTCACAGTATTTTCCAGAAAGATATTTGATTTTGCTGCCTTCCAAATTTGGATGGGAAGTTTCTATTTTTTTCCTAATCATCAAAACTTATTATTTTATAGTGAAAATTAAACTTCATTTTAATGAATGATTTGCCTTTCAGCTCTGCACACAGTACCTCACATTCTATTTTGTTCTACAGTTTTTTTGAAGCCAGGCTGATGATTCTACATGGCAAGACATGTCCAGATATGCTCTACTAATGTGTAATGTTGAATATTAAAAAAATACCAAAGCATTGAATAAACCAGAATAAATGGATAAGTTCGTGGAAACATATAATCTGGTGAGAATGAAGCACAAAGAAATGAAAAATATAAGCACACTTGTAAGTAACTGGTGAAGAGACTGAAACTAATTCAATACCTCCCCAAAGCACAAGTCCAGGACTAAATAGATTCCGCAGATAATGCTAGCAAACATTTAAAGAAGAATTAATGCCAGTCCTTCTCAAACTCTTCCAAAGAATCAGAAGAAAAGACACACTGATACCTATTGTATGAGTTCAGAATTAGCGTGACAGAGATACACATGACCAGACCAGACATGACTAAAGACCACTATCCCTGACGAATAACAGTACAAGACCTAAACAAAATACTGCCAAACCAAATGCAACAGCATGCTGAAAGGATCTCACTTCATGACCAGGTGGGGTTCCATCTCCTGCCCAGACAGTGAGAGACAACGCCATGTCTCAGGACTGGGATGAGGTCACTGTCACTACTGAGGATCCTGGTGCCTCCAGAATGTAGGGTCCCTGTGATATGCTGTTTGGTTCACCAGTCTGACCCTACAAAAAATGGGATGCATGTCCTCTGCATGGCCCTCGCATCACAGCAGAAGACTTTAGAAATGACCCAGAAGCAGAAGACTGCAGCTGCCTGATGCGACATCTCTCCTCGGTGTGCGCGGATCGAATTGGCCCGGGCTGTGTTCAGTGAAGCTATTGATTGGACAGTGGATATTTTCCTAAACCAATCAGAAGGGAGGCTCAGAAGCAGTTTCCACTTGCATGGGACCAAATGTGAACAAAAATGTCTGGTGCAGACAGACAGTCCTCTGAATTCCAGATTTGACTGCCAACTGTGGACCCATAGCACCACTTGGATCATCCCAGTCTTGAGTTTCCCCCAAACTCTTCCCCCTCTCTGCCCCAGGAAAGACCCAAATTCTCAGTAACTAGCCCCATGGCTTCCTGTTCATCTAGGATCCTCAGCATCTCCCTTGGTTCCGTGTGCTTCCCTCTTCATCTCGTGCATTTTTCAGGGACTCAGTGATTCCGTGTCCAGGCTGCATCTCAACTCTGTCAGCTCTCACATGGCCACCCCAGCCCTGGGTGGCCCAGGCCCCATGGTGCTCCTGCCTAAGGGTTTGCTCAGTGGCTTTCCCGGCCCTGGGCGGACCCAGTGCATCCCAACCATGCCCTCCCTCCATGCCCCAGCCGACCTACAATCACTGCCTGTTGTCTTGTGTCTGGCAGCTATGGCTGCACGACTGCTGCAGCTGGGACTGTGACTGCGTGTCGTCTGGCTCCCTGTTGTAACCAGCAGCCAGCAGCAGCCAGCTAATGCAAGGTGCTCAATAAAAACTTCGTGAAAGCACAACCATAGCGTGGCAGAACTGTTCCCAGAGCTTGCCCTGTGCAACCCTGGAATCCAAGTGGCACCAGTCACTGTTGTGGAATCAAGCGCTTTGACCTCGTTTCCAAAACACTGATTTGCATAGTTTACTCAGTTATAGTAAGGGCAGTGCCAGAGGGCAGAGGAAAGAGAGGGGAGAGCAGGGGGAGGCCCCTGCCTCGAGGTGACCTGGTCCCCAGGCTGTGCTCTTTCATCCTGGAACTGGAGCAGTACTGAGAACAGGGCCCTGGTCACCAGCTGGGAAATGATGTCCTGAGTCCCTGCTGGCCAGTCGCCCATGCTGAAGCTCCTGGGAGAAGACATGGTGGGGAGAGCTGGCCCATGAACCCCCAGAGCCCCGCTCCTTCCCTTCCTGTGGCCTTTTATTAAGGATGTGTTTCGTGAGCCCTTCCACATGGCTACTCCTCCTCCTTAAAAAAAAAAAAAATTAGGAGTTTGTGTATAAAACAAAAGACCTGCTGCCACCTCAGCTGCAACTTACCAAGTCAGCCGACAGCCCTGCCTGTTGTGTGGCTGGTCCCTCGTGTCCCCTGGAGGAGCATGTCACCTGCGGGAACCCAGTCCGTTCCTTGTGCTCTGCCTGGGGTCAGGGGAGCCTCTGTAGAAGCGGGGTCCCAGAGAAAGCAGCTGTTAGAGTCTCACTCTCTTTTATCCAGCGTTTCTTTTTCTGACTGCAATTTTTAAAACTTCATCCACAAGCCTATTTTTGTCTCCAGAGAATCAGGTTGAAGAAGAAGAATATGTCCATATTTAAAAGAGTTGCAGAGAGCCAGGTTCATGCAGGAGATTTTATGAAGCAGACAGCCCCATTTTCCTTCCTGTTTTTGTAGAGAAAGAAGGAAGCTGGGGCCAGCGAATTGGGTTTCTGTGAGGGGGGGCGTGGCCAGAGGCTGCACCATGCACTCAGCCCTGGGCTTTCCACAGGAAGGCGGCCTGGGCCGTGGGTGCCTTCTGTGTTTGCTTGGCCTCAGTGCTCCTGATGAGCGGGGTGCCATCCTGAGCCCCAAGTGTGAGCAAACCCAGTGTGGCTAATGGGCCAACCTCACAAAGTCAGGACAGAGGTGAGGTGAGATCCAAACTCAGATTTAGATTTAGCTCTTCCCCCAGCCTGGGCCTCTCCCCTGTGTCATCACTTCCTGAAATCAAGTATCCTGCGCCTGCATCCTTGCTCTGGTTGCTAAGGCCTTGGGCAAATTTCCATGTCAGTGTGCTGAGCTCACCACGGCCTGGAGTCACAGTCCGCCCTCCTCCTCACTTGTGTGGTGAGGGGAGTTTTAAGAGCGAGACTGTGTGAATCACTCTGCAGGTGGGAGCCCCTTGAAGCTGCCCTGGGAGGGGAGCAGTATTTCTATCCATATTTGCTAATGGGAAACAGAGGTGGAGCTTGGGGTCAGGGTTCCCTGCAAGGTGCCCTTTGGGACCAGCCCACTGGACCTCATGTCTAGGCTGCCTGGGCCAAGTTTGCATTCCTCCAACTGTGGGCCCTGGACTCCGACAGCTGGTGATCTCGGGTATGTCGTGTAACTTCCTGGCCTCTGTTCCTTCTCTGTGAGAACAGATGACACACAAGCCCACCAGCTTCGCAGGGTTCAGTGACACAAGAGGTACAAAGTATGCCCCAGCATCTTCCTAACTCATCTTGCTGCCTCTATAACTGGCATGTCAAAATGGAACTTGAAAATTTAGTTTTTTTCTTCTCCAAACTTACTCCTGCCAAATACGTCGCCAACATCTGCTCCTCTCCTCAGTCACAAAGCGGTGACAGAGCATGCAGGTGGTGACCCCAAGAGGCCAGAACCCCATTTCCTTTCCATGGGACAGGGGAGATTGAGCAGAGATGGCTCGAAGTGACAAAGCAAGTATGGAGATCTGTACCTGCCTCAGTGCTCTCTTCTTGCTGTTCCTTACTGTGAAAGACCCCTGCCCACCTGCACATGGGGAGATGGAGATTTGAGCTCCTCAGAGCTAGCTTTGAATAAATCTTTTGTCCTTTTTACCAAAAACAAAACAAAAAAAGAGGCCTCCCTCCTTTGATGTCGGTCAGCTGCCTGCAAAAGGACCTCAACTTACGAAGCCAAGTAGCCAGGAACCCTGGTATTCCTGGCATCCTGCTCCTCAGCTTCCACACTAGGAAACCCCTCTAGAATGTGCAGCTTGTCATTCTGATCATGCGTGACAGCCCAGAGCTCCCAAGGGCCCCAAAGACCCCAGCACACAAGCCACAGTCCTCACCCTGCCCTCTGATGCCTCATGGCCTGGCTGTGCCCACCTTTTGTACCTTCAGTTGGTGGCCAGGTCCTCCCCGTTCCCTTCCCTCCAGCCCCACAAGCTCGGCTCTCCTCTGCACAGCGGTTCTCATCTTGACACCTGCTTCCAAGCTTGCTGTTTTCTCCCTCACCTCTAAGTTCAGATGTCACCTCCCACAGAGACCCCTTTGGACTCCAGTGTCTCTGCAGAAGTCAGCCAGACCACGAGCCTCGCTGCTTTATTTTAAATCTCACCATGGGACTCACAACCCAAGAGTGTCTTATCTTTTGTGAATTTGATGTCACTGTGTCCTAGTGAGGTAGGACAGAAGAAATAAAAGAAGGTAGAAAGGAGACCAGGAAACCATAACAAAAAATCGTACATTGATGAAGAAGACTGCAACTTCCAGGACCTGGTCAGAGTTAGCCAAGGTGACCCAGGTCAGCGTGGCTTTGGCTCATTTCCGGCTGCTTCCCTGCCAGACCCATCAAGCTCAAAATCCCTCAGGAATACTGGAAGCTCCTATACTGGCTTAATTGAGATAGTAAAGAAACTTGACCCTAAGATAAAGGAACAGGTTGGGAGAATTCGGAGAATATTTAAATAACCCTTAGAAAAAAAAAACCCACACTGGGCCCATGGGGTAGAATGGGTACCTTTTTGGGGAGCTATTTTTCCATCCCCGCAAGAGAAGCATAAATGTTCCCTGCTCCAGGAAATATTGCATCTCATTTCTGAGCACCTACAGACAGCTCTTGGGTCCTAAAGTCTCTGCCTAATAAAATCTTCCTGTGTCTCTTGCTGAAGCATCCTGAAAATTCTTTTTCTGAAAGGTAGTCAGTGAACGTGGAAGCTTATTCTACAAAAGCATGGGTGGGGTTCCTTATTTCGGCCTCAGGGACCACCTCAGCCCACCTCAGCCCCAGCCTGGTGGCACTGAGAGGTCAGCCCATCTCATTCACTGCTACGTCCTCAGCATGAAGGAAGGCTTGAAACGCACCAGACACCGCATAGGGCTCCTGAGACTGGACGGCACTGGGCCACCACCAAGGAGTCCACCACTGGGGACCACGCCCTGGGGGATGAGGGCCGCTTCTCTATATTCATCCTTTCTCATGTCCTGCTTTGACCTGAGGCCGGAGACAGCCAGGAGGATTCTGTCTGTTCCCCAGGACAGTATTCAAGCATGCTTCGAGGAGCACGTCGGTGGGGTCACCCCAGCACCTCCCCCCCAACCTGTCCACCAGCTTCAGGCATTGGTGCTGGGGCCGGCAGCAGCCGAGGCTCAGTCTCACCCTGACCTCATTCTGCTTCTCTCAGCAGCCAGCCAATCTGTGCGCACTCTGCCGCCACCTGCCCCAGCTGCACGAGGCCTTCCTTCCCTGCAGCCAGCTGGCCTCAGTTGTCACCCTGTCTGTATCAGAGCACATCTCCCAACAGCTCCTGTCCCCATCCTCTCTTCCCTGCGGCTGGGTCACCCTCAGGAGCAGCTGATCATTTTAAATGTCATTCGCAGCATTTGGCTGCCCTTCTGCAAACTCTACAGTGGTCCCCCATTGTCCTCCAAGCCAAAACCCAATCACTGGGGCCACAGTGTGGATCCCCAGGCCTGCAGTGAGATACTGGCTTGGCAGGATTGGAATGAACAGGGAGGTGTGTGCACTAGTGTGTGTGTGTGTGTGTGTGTGTGTGTGAGAGAGAGAGATACATAAGTGAAACTTACAAGATGTCATTGTTTGTGGTTTTTGTCAGGGCCTCTTGCACACCAGGCAAGCACTCACCCCTGAAGCTCTTCAGCCTAGAGCTCCAAGCAGGTCGCACAGGTAGGTGCCGTGGGGACATCCGTGGGAATAACCACCACCAGGACAAGATGTGGAGTGTGCTCGACACCCCAGGAGACTTCCCCGTCCTTTCTGCGGGATGACAGTGACCCTGCCCCCGCCCCTCACACCACTGGTCTCATTCCTGTCACCCCACGTTAGCCCTTGCACTTCCAGTGTGTGGCATCTGCCTGGATTCTCCACTCAGCGTGATGGGGATGCGATGTGCCCCACGCTGACTGTCTTCACAGTTTGCCTCCTTTTGTCACTCGGCGTGGGGAAGCCACATTGGTCCCTCCGTCCTCCCACTGGTGGGTATCTGGGTTGATGTCAGGCTGGGGCGCTTTTGAACAGCCCTACTGGAATATACTTAACAGTGTCTTCAGATGCCCGTTCCGTGGCGCGTACCCAGGAGCGGGGATGGAGGGTGCAGGGTGGGTTCCTGTGTCACTGCTACGGCTGTGCATGCTTCGTTGTTGTGGCTGCTGCCAAACCTGCAAATCTGCGCTTTGCAGGGGTTTCAAATGCCGGCAAGACCACCCTCTGAGAAATGCTTCTGGGCCCAAAGCCCGGGACCCGCAGACACATTCCTCTTCTTGGGCTTGAAGTTCCAGCTAAAGTTCCAGTGAGTGACATGCGGTGGAGGAGAACGAGGAACCCTCAGTCTCACCTGTGGGCACCTCTTTCGGGCACATCATTGTAAGTCACCACTTCTGCCTGAGATAAAGGAGCTGAGAACAGGGAAGCATGGATAGTTTGGAGAGGGGAGAAGCCAGGCCCCTGAGCTCCCTCACTATGGTGCACCCCTAACTCCAACAGAGAGCTAGAATGATGCTCAGTATTAGGAGAACAGGAGCTGCTGAACTAGGTTACCTCTGCAGGGAGCGCCTATCTGCTTAACCATCTCAAACAAGATAATTGCAAAGCACTTTCCTGCCAGGCCAGGCACCTAACAAAGGCAGTGAGGTCAAAAGCCCCGCTCTCCTCCCACTAGGCCCAGCAGATGCCCCAGCCAGTAAATGCCAGCTACCAGGAAACCTTCCCTATCAGCCAACTTTGAGTGTTTTACAACAGACCCAGCCGGTTTCTCCAGGCAGAAGGCCAGGAAACAGCGCTCCCTGGAGACCAAGGCACAGAGGAAGGGGTTGCCTGGCCTGCGGGCTCTTGCTGGGCCTCCTGGGCCCCTGCCATTACTGAGCAGGCTGGCTCAGCGCTGCTGGCCGGCCGTGGTCTGAAGCTGCTCTCTGCTGTTCTCAGTGAGCACAGCAAGCAGGGACCTCAGCAGCCGGCAGCCGGGCAGGCTCCTGGAAGGGGAGAAGGGCCCCAACAGCAGGGCCAAATGTGGTGGTCTGTGGCCTGTTACGGCACCAAATCTGAGTACTCATTTTTGATGAGTATTTTGCAACCTTCATATCCCCAGTGTGTACTTCCCAAATCAACTGAAACACGTGCTAAAATGGAAAGAAAAAGGGGAAGAAAAAGGAAAGAGAAGGAAAGGAAGGAAGAACAGGAGGAAAGGAAAAAAGAAGAGAACAAGGGAGGGGAGAGAGAAGGCAGGCATTAACAAAGTACAGCTGTCAAAATCCAACTTCCCTGATGCGTACCATTCACTGGGACTTTATGTACCATATACCAATTAAGGTAAACTAAAATTCAGAAGACAAGGTGTGCTGTCCCTAAAAGACATTTAGTACAGTGCACCTAAATGCCTACTTTGGGTTCCCAAGACTCTAGTAAAGTCAATGGGATGTCGTAAGTGGACAAGGACCAAAATGTCCAGATAAATTTTACCTGAGGGACTCTGGAATCTGGGAAAATTACTCTTACCTGTAGAAGCTAATTTCCTGCCTGTAGTTTCGGTCAGTTGTTTTGGGGGGGCAGGGGAATTCTGGTCACACAGTAAGACAAAGAGAGCTAAGGATATCACTGTTGTGATTACTCCAGATAACACCCTCTCGGTAATAACTGAGTGTGGAACACAGCATTGTGGAGGGCTGCAGGCCATCGGGCCACCCCTGGACACTTCCAGTACTCTCTGAGTACCTGTTTTGCCCCCTACCCCGACTTCCCAGTGATTAGCGGGGGCAGTCCATCATCACTGGACTTTCAGTGTACGTTCTGAGGGCTTTCATGTCCAGCCCATCCCATTGGACACCATCCTTTGTCCTACTTTTCCCTGCTGGTACTTCAACAAATCTTATCTCTCACAAGCAGCCTCTGTCTGGTACTTTCTTCCTTCTCTCAATGGTCTACCCCACCATTCCAGCACGCCTGGGCTGTTTCTCTCCAGAGCACTCAGACGTGTGAACTTTTCCAATCCAAAGTGCTTTTAAAAATGATGTCCCTTTGGAGTGCTATTTAGACTAATTTGTGATCTGATCACAAGAAAGAAGTAAGCTGGTGATTCTAACCCAGTTGCCAGTGAGGGGGTCCTGTCTTCACCTGTAAAGAGTCCATCTCACTCTCCATGCGCCATATTGATGGCTCCGGCCAGCCAGTGTTCTTTACAATCTTTGTTGTTTCTTTTTTTGATACATGACCTGATCATTTGGATACATGATGGGGAGTCAAGGGTTAGACCACCTTTTCCTTCAAGGCTCACACTGTGTGGTTAGCTTGTCCAAGATGACTCCAGATGAGAAGCAGATGCAGGCTGAGAGATGCTCACCTGCTTACAGGAGCATTGCTTTTTCTCACCAGGCAGCGCCCACCTCTGGAGCAGTCTGCTAAGGACCTAGTGGCCAGTGTTGAAGGTGTTTCCTGGAAATACAGTGCTTTTTCACCAGCAGCTCTGTGTCTGCTTATTTTGAGTTTCATTGGCCTAACAGTGGTCTTCACTGCTCCTCCAAGGCGAGTCCAGCAGTAGCTTTCCTTGGGCACACAAGAAGGCCACTCAAAGTGCATTATGTCCCAGCAGTGGTGAGATCCATGCACCAGGAGCACCTGGCTGTGCATGGAGGCTCCTGATGCCATTTCCCACATTCCAGGTAGTACCAGGATCTAAGCCTCAATTCCCTGCCATCTCACGTCCCATGCCTGGAGAGAGAAAGGATGGCACTGTGCTGACCAAGCCCATCAGTGCCTGGGAGGACCACTGATTCTGTTGTATGGTGGATGGATCAGCTTCCCCTGTGCAAACCATGGTGGCCACACACACACACACACACACACATACACTCATACACACACAGCCTTTTAAAAGATAGGCAGTGGGATGGCCATTGCACCAGATCAGATATGCAATCATAAAATACTGATCAGAATCCAAGTTAAGACCTTATCTAAAATAACTGGAGCCAGCCTGCCCCACGGAACAGGAGATAAACTTTCTGGTCAAGTTTACAAAGTCTTAAGATTTTTTGGTTTGTTTTGTCCAAGGTACTTCTTACCCTTTCAAAATTAATTAGTTATCTATTAAGAATTAATTAGACGAAATATGTGAATTTATATTAATATTCACTTATGATTAATAAAACACTATCTAAATTACCTACCTAAATCTACCTAAATTACTTGTATAACAGTAATGAATAATTAGATTGGTAGTAAATTAATCAATCAATCAATCAATCAGGATTCTTCTATTAAGAACACTTTGTGATGACAAGATAAAGAGTAGATGACATTTGGGTGACCCAAAATTTAAACCTCAAAAGTGAAAAGCACATGAATTGTTAGTAATGCTGCTAACATCTGTCACTCTCTAACAGGGTTTTCTGAGTGGTAACATCGCCTGAAAGGTAACCTCTCCTCAGTCCTTGTTTCCTAGTCACTGCTAAATAGGGCCCCCACAGTCCCGATTTTAGACAGGCTTATGTGAGCCAGAGGGAATCAGAAATCAGGATCAGAACCAGAAATCAGAAGACTCAGAAAGCCTCAGGGCTAGATCAACAATGGTGAAAAATCCCAGATTGTTAACAATCATGTATTTCCATAGCAAGATGAACCAGTGTCTCCAAAGAAGGACACCAAATGATACCAAAGGCCAGAGGGACTCAGGGAAGGGAGCCCGGGGCCACCTCACCTGTGGGAACACTGAGAGAGGTCACAGGAAGCAAGGGGACACTGTCTTGCTTTAGGAGTCACTGAACTGTGAATTTGTTCACATGGGCCGCAAGGGAAACAGCAGAACAAAACCCGGATTCAGCCAAACCCTGTGGCCCAGCCACATGGCCACGTCCGAGGCCAGCTCACCCCACCCCTGATCTGCACCAAGCTGCAATGCAGGAGTGGTGGGACAGGAGTCTCACGAGGCAGCTGCGACCAGGCCCACAGGAAACCCAGAGTGATATTCCAGCCTGGTGAAACCCCAAGGGGTCCACTTTGGATTGTGACTGCATCGTCCCCAGGCTCAAGTGACCCCTCGCTCCAGGAAGCCACTCTGATGCCTCAGCCAGAGACATGCCTGCGAATCCCCTGGGACTCCATGGTCTCCTCCGGGACCCGGTCACCAGCCCTTGCTCCCCGCCAGCAGCTGGACACCTCTCTAGGGGCTGCGCTCGCACTGCTCCTACCATGTCTACTTCACTCAATGTTCGCAGTAGCTTTTCACGCCCATGGCAACAAGAAGAAAACCCTGCATTTAGTGCATCGATCCTGAGACCAGCGCTGCAATAGGGCATCACCTGGGGTGCTTCCTGTGGTCCCTGCTCAGCCATGGGCGATGGGTGCTTTGCTCATGTCTCACATCCACTTTGTGGATGTGAAAGTTGACGCTACTGTTGTGGTCCCGACACACACTGCATCCTTTTAGCTTTCTGTGTGTCAGCATAGGACATGCTTTGCTCAGGTAACAGACAATGAGCTCTTGTGGGCGAATGACATAGGATTTATACATCACTCATACCTCAGTCTGCGTTAGCTCTGGTGGCCCTCCTCCATGATAAGGCCAAGTCTTTCTGGAACGTTTGCCCTCCATGCTCAGGGATGGAGAAGTAAGCTTGGGGGATACACCCTGCGGTTAAGGGCTCTGTCTCAAGGTGACCCCCCTCAATCCCTCTCATGGCCCCAGGACCCCAGCAACACAGCAAGGAGCCTGGGACTCATAGTACTGTGTTAGATTCCCATCGCTGTGACAAAATACTACAAAAATCAACCTAAACAAGGAGAGATTCATTTTGGCTGGTGGTTTCAGGAGTTTCAGCCTGTGACTGGCTGGCTCCCCTGCGCTGAGGCCCGTGGCCAGGCACAGCGCTGTGGAGGCAGAGTGTGTGGCAGAGGGGGCTGCTCACCTCAGCAAGGAAGGAAAAGGAGAGGGAGGAAGCCAGGGAGGGAGATTCCAATCACCCCTGCCCACCTCCTAAGGTTCTACTCACCTCCCGGTAGCGCCACAGGCTGGGGACCAGGCCTGCTGCCCATGGAGCTTTGGGGGACAGTCCAGGTCTAAACCATGACGGGGGCCATCCGGCTGGGGGAGCGGGGTGGGAGACCCTGGCTCTGCTGGTCCTGTTCGGAGTGGTAGCATGTCCCGCTAAGACACCACTTCCCCGGCCTCCCACGCACCCAGCATTGGCCAAGCGCTGGCTGATGGGAAGTCAGCAGTCATCCTGGGAGAGAGTTTTCCTCCCTGCGCTTACACTGCCTCTTTCCTCTCCATCCGTCCTTCTTCGTCTTCCTTTCCAGAATGCAGATGTTACCGCACTGGAGAGAGAGCTGCCAGGCTCGAGTGAAGAACAGGCAGCAGCCCGAGAAGGAGAGATACAGTTTACAGATCGTGGAGCCCAAGAGTAGGAGCTGGGACCCACAAGTGTCCACAGAGCCGTGCTCAGCACTGCCCCCACTGCCCCACGGCACAGGCCCTGTGATGGCTCTGTCCTGCTGGGCCCCTGCGAGCAGCTGCCCTGCTCCTGTTGGGTTTGCCTGACAAGAGGCTCCCTGTACCCAGCCCCTATTCTCAGCTGCCGACTCAAGCTCCCCCACTTTCCCTCGGGCCTGGAGTGGATATCCACTTTCCTCTGAGCCACTTTGAGTTTCCCACCCCTTCCTGGTCTCCTAATCCTGTCCACACCATGCCCGATGGTTCCTGCGCTCAGCCATCTCCAGCTTAGCTCTTTAAGCTGCCGTCTGGTTCATGGCAAAACCGAGCTTTTTCTCCCTGCATCTTCTGCCTGTTAGTACTGATTGTGCGCTGCAGAAGAACAAAGACCTTCACTGAGGATTCCGTGCCAGGCAGACTTAATTCCAAGTCTATATTCTGTTACACCAAGGAGTTCAGCCATGTGCCCCAAAGCGCCCTGCCGACATCGCCCAGTTTTGGCATCTGTTACATAAGGATGATCCCTGAATTTCGTGGGTCTGTAGTGATACAAGCTCAGTGCAGTTGTCAGAGTTAGCGAAACAAAGCAAGGTAAATCTGAGCTTTAGATGAATGAGTAAGTTTTGGTGTAGCTGTCTGTGCTATATTTGTACTAAAAATTCATGTGCTGCTTGCGTGGGATACGGATGGAGCTGGGTGTGCTCTGTCTTGCTGGGAGCCTGTGTAACTGAAGCACACACATCAGCTCCCGCCCTCTCCTCAACCTCCAGTGAATGGTAGCAGCCAATCTTCTTAGCCCCTGTCCTCCTGCCCTTACCACAGTACTTGATGAACTCTCAAAAATAGCAAAATCATTAAAACAAAGTGAACAGAGGAACTGGAGCCCGTGGGGGTGATTCATCAGAGGCAGAAGATGCTCAGTTGGAAGAGGCAAAGTGCCTGGGACTTCTAGCCAACATTCTCGCACATCGCATCAAATATTTTTATTTCCCTTTGTGTGCATGAGTGAGTGTGTGTGTGCATGAGTGTGAGTGTGTGTGCGTATGAGTGTGTGGTGGTCATACAAGCCCAGGGCCTTGTATGAGCTAGGTGAGTGCTCTACCACTGAGCTACAACTGAGATCTGTTCTCATTTTTAAATAAAAGCATAATCGGTACTACAGTAGTCAACTAAACTGCCTCTTTGATGCAGTGGGTTAGGGCAGGACTGGCTTCGGTTTTTTCTTTGGGATTTTCCCCCTTTGACTAAAAAAAGAATCTTTAAAGGTTTAAAATTAGAATCTTTCTGGGACTAAACTACTCATGGGCAAATTTGAATTTTTTAAAATTCTTTTTTTAACCATTTAAAATAAGCACTCGCAATTGTGGTGTCTTTTTTCAACTACTTTTTATTGGTTATACAGATTAATGGGTTTTACTTTGGCAGATTTGTATGTGCACATTAAAATATCCTATGATAAGAAATCACTGCTTTTAAAAGATGATTAAATACAACAGTTGCCAAACTTTTTTCAATATAAAACTATGTTTATATATAAAAATCTTACCCAGAATCCCAATTTTAAAATGTTAAGCAAGATATTTTATTTAAAAATAGAATGCTGTAAGCTGAAATATGTCATCAATGTAAAAGATGTACAATTTGAAAAACCCAAGTTTAAATTGAAAATTATAAAATTATATGAGCATTTACAATTGAATATCATGCTTGTATCGTTGCCACTTGCAGTTTCTATCAGTCAGAACAATTTCACATCAGTCGCAGCGGTGAGACATTTCTGCATTTTGCTTTAGTTGCAGAGCACCGAGAAAACCATGACGCATGCAGGTGAACTCCTCCAACTGATAAGTTTTAAAAATTTCATCTTGCAAGCTAAAGATACTGTTATGGATTAAAAACTGGTGGTCAACTTAACACCAGCTGAATTAAATCAGCATGGTGCTCAGCGCAGATGGTCCACCTGGGAACAGTTGCCAGCATAAGTAGAGACTTAGGGAAGGACAGCAAGGCATTGTGGGTTCGCCTGAGTGTTGCTGTTTGAGCCGTTGGCTCTCCCGGAGGAGGGTTCTCCTCATGACTCGCTTTCCCAATATGACTTCGACCATTATCATCAGAGGAGCTCGGGGCCTTGTTGGTGAGAGTGGCTGTGGTTCACTTTGGGGGAGCTCTGGGGCTTACATTGAGCATCGGGGAAGATGTGTGCTGTTTAATCTCCAGGAGAAACCTGTCATGTTGGCTTCCTGGCATGTACTTGACTGTTCTTGTCAGAGGAGCTCAGTACCTAACTGTCACTGAGGATCGCTGTCGTGCTTTTCAGGATAGCCCTGGTCTTTATTATGAGCATAACTTCTCGGCTCGAGTGGAGAACCCTCCACCTACCAGCACAGCTCCTTCACCCTGCTGGCAAAGACTTTCCAGCTTCCACCACTGACCTTTGGGCCTTCCCAGCATGGATCCATAAAACAGACCTAGTGTGAGTCCTTCTCATGGGCTCTAGACCTCCAGTTGGACTCGTGGGAGGCACAGTTATGGGCTCCAGGTCTTCATCTGGACTCATGTAGGACATCGCTGTGGGATGTAGACCCTTGGCTGAATATGCTGAGTCTTTAGTGTGTGCATATTTCCTGTACTTTCTTGTATTTAACTCCAAGTGACTATAATAAAATATTATAAATTCTGTGTCCTGATTGCAATTGTTCTCCTCACAACCCCTGACTACAACAGATACTGTGTTGTTTACTTTTCTCATTGCTGAGACAAAATATCTGACACCCAAAGTTAAGGAAGGAAAGGTTTATTTAGCTCACTATTTGTGGAAGTTTTAATCCATAATGTGCTGAGTCCAAGACAGAGTGGTGCGGTGGGAGGGCAGCAGTTTATGGCAGAAGAAAACAGTAAAAGCAGTAATAGCAAAGAGAGAAGAGCATACGAGGGAAGACTCTGTCTGTTATATTGTATGTAGGTCACGCCCACCCTAGGGTCCCAGCCTTGGACTATGAATCAGTCACAAACTCTAGAAGTCTGCCCCCATGACCACATGAAGTTTTGGAGGGGGATATCCAGACACAAACCATAACATACTGTTAACAGTGGTGTCAACAAAACTCAGGTTCCCAGGTTTGCAACTCTAGTAATGAATGTGTTTGAGAGTGTGTCAGAATTTGGTGTGTGTGGAAGTCTCTATCTCTCTTTAGAATATTGGAGCCTTGGATGGATGTTTCCCAGCCCCTACTGTAGCTGCCTAGCCCCTTCAAGGTAGGTGAGCTCACATGATGAAGAGATCCCCTAAAAAATGTCTGGTGTCTCCTCTGTGTTTTCCTCTTCCTTCTGGAGGGAGGAGCCAAGAGGTAGAAGTGAGTGCAGAAAAACAGAGGGTTATAGGAAGTCTTGAAGGACAGACAGACCCAGGAACTGGGAATCTTCATCTGCAACTGTGCTAGCTTCTTAACAGTTAATGACATTGCTGATGAAATGTGATCTGAAGAAATGAGACTTCGATAGTATGTGATACGTGTTAGGAGATGAAAGCTCTGTCTCACTGAACAAAGCACAATTTTACAAATAATCAGAGAATGCAACTTGTGTGTAGATAGTGTTTCAGAAAAACCAACATCAAACTGAATGGAAGACTCTTTGCACCAAGGAGTTAGAAGACAACCATTTATTATGCTGGCAGTTTAGTGGGATCAAGTCCAAATTGTTAGCCAAGAGCCAGTTTTGAGTCCAATTTAAATACAGTTTACAAGCCGGAAGTACAAGGCATTATGTGATTGGTTTCATGGATTAAATCAAGTCATATACTGTCAGGAAAACTAACTCTATTTGCTTAAAAGCAATTGTTAATCATAACATAGGAGCATCCTGGGGATGAGGGGAGGGGGTTCAAGTGGAGCAAGCGAAGTTAAAAAGTAGCTTTGACTGGGTTACTGCACGCCAATCAACATCCTTGAAGCCAGTTAGAAGCAATTTATACTTTCTTAATCAGGGGAAACACAAGCTGAGAATAGTCAAATTGGCCCAACGCATTATCAGAAGACGCTAGACCCAGACAGTCAAGGCCGACTGAATGCAGCAGGGTGTTTACGTAACAGCAGGAGCAGAGGCACAGGCTGCTACTTGATTTTAACTTGCTGTATCATGGCTGTAAGCTTGCTATTCTATAACTGTGCCTTTACTAATCACATAACTGTGCCTGAACAATAGATGTGTCCAAAGCAGATTTTCACCTGAGTACCAAATGTCTACTCATGAAGCTTCAGATTCCTTCCTGCACCTATCTGTAAGAAGTTTCTAGTTGAGTTCTGGTATAGTGTTAGAGACGGAGTCCACAACCCTAAAAATTCTATCAAATACTTACTTGTCCCATTTCCAATTGCGTATGGATGTAAAACCAGATTTTCTTCATTTACTGCAATTAAAGAAATGTATCAGAGATTGGAGAGTCAGGCCTCAAAGATTCTTTCCCAAAATGTAAAATGATGCCAAGTTTCTCTCCCTCTCTCCCTTCTCCTCTTCCCCTCTCCTTCATTCACCCCCTCCCTCCTTTCCTTCCTTCATTTATCATCTATCAATCATCTTTTTTTTTTTGATTTTGGAAAATAATTTCCTTAAAGTATGCTATGATGTTATTTTTATTTAAACCAATTATATGCTGTGTATAGTATTTAAATGTCACTTTTTAATCATTTCTTCACTCAGTAAAATTACAGGGCTTTTACTAACATGCCCTTTGGTCCATTATGAAATGAAAATATATTAGCATTTATAGTTTGCTTGGTTTTCAACTTCTAGTACAGTACTCTGTATGTAGTCATAATTTTTGGGGTCTTCATAATTTATGTCAAGAGCCCTCCTTGACCAGACTACATCACAAAAGCCTCCTGACTCCAAGAGGTCCACACAGGACCACACTGGGCTCTAACAGGTTCAGGGTCACTCACCAGGCAAATTCACAGGGCAAAACCCGAGAGACCTTACGCTTATGCCCAGTTGATTGTCTGGTGATCTGTAGAATTGTATAAACATGGTGATCAGCTGTAAATGTACATGCAGCTCTAACATTTATGTTCAGCTTACACATGCACAAATGCACACTTCAGAGACTGATGGAAGTGCCTGGTACTTGAACAGAAGCACTCAGGATGGGCAGCTGTGGCCTCTCCACCTGACCAAGTGGTCAGTGTTGGCTTGGGAAGGGAACCCAGGACTCCCGAGTCGGTCAAGCTGTCTTCCCACTATGCCGCTTCCTCCAGGGAGATCCAGGTCTCCCCGTGGCCCTAAGCTGCCTGTGGACCTGATTGCTGTCCTCCTTCCCTTCTCAGTGATCCTCGGCGTTGGTCACTGCATACACGGTGGTCAGTGAGGTTACCTGGGACCCTGTTAACAGCTCCAACCTGCTCTGCAGGACAAGAGTGACACAGTATTGCCCTGGCTTTCAATGCAGCTGGACAGTGGTCCTCTCCCCACCCCCCTAGGCACTTAGGTGACTCTGGGTGACAAGCCAACTGCGGCCCACTCCCTTCTCTCCTAAGATGAAGAGGTAGCATCTTGTTTTCCAGTTTTCTTTTGAAGTATGCACAAACATCTCCCTCCCTGAAACGAAGCTCTCGGGTGTAAACCCCTTTATTAGCACGTCTTCAGCACGTCTACTACACCCCTAGTGTGGTGTTGGTACTGTACATGATACACTCCATCTCCCCTTTACATCTGTTCCCCTGTCCCCCATCTCTCAGTCCCCTTCCCGCTAGGGAAAGATCTACTGCCTACCGGTTTTTTTTTTTGCTCTGTATGTGAAGTTTCTCACAGGAGAAACCATGCGACACTCACATTTGTGTCTGATTTCACTCTGATCCATTTTACAAAGGCCCCTGTAGCCGAGTAAAGCAGAGACCATGTCCTCCTACGGACCTTCCATGCCTCAGAGCTCTTGGTTTAAAATGAGCCCATAGTAATTCCCATAAATGGGGTCACTCTATGTACATTCTTCTGTGGCTGTTTTTAGTCATGTTTTGAAAGGTGATATACTTTCCATAAAAATTCAACGTTTAAAAACAGCATATTAAAAACACCTAATACATCTTTTGGTACATAGTAAGAGTTTCTGTGCTGTTTATTTTTTGATCTCGTGAATGGTGTTTTTTCCTTCAATGTAGACTTAAAATATTTATATAATTGAATGTTACCCGTTCTTTGCCATTCTTAGAAATAGTGTTTGTGCAACTGAGTTATCCCAGGTTTCTCCTTCATGATTCCATTTGCTAACAACCAAAATTTAGCCTGGTGTCAGGACAAGACAATCAAGTCTAGTTTTCGCCTGCTGTCCGTAAAGATATGTATCTGGTTTGCCCAGTGACATGAAAAGCACCTGTCTGAAACCCAGGTACTTTGGGGCTTTACTGTACTGAAAATACCCCAGCTGTAGCTATTATAGGTTAACTTGTAATTTCCTTATCCACCCCTGTAGCCCTTTTATACATGCACATACTATACACAATACTATTAGGCCCTCAGAATGGGGGTGGGGGGACTTTGTACCGGAAGTATGTCCACAACTTTATGATGCTAACTTTGGATGTTTGGAATTGTTTGCAGTATGTCCTTCCTTCCTCAAAGGCACTAACAGGAAGGTCACAGACTAAGAATCTGAGGCTCAGGTGGGAGGCAGACATCACCTGGTCTCATTTCAGTGAAGAAACTGAGGCCCAGAGCCGAAAGAGGTGGAGATGCGTCCAGGAGGCTGGGCTCACTCTGGGTCTGTCTGCAGGGCTGTCCCCTCCTGAGCCACAGGCTGGTGAGACCCAAGGCCATGTGGTTCCCCCAGACTCCCCACCCCATGTGCCCCGCCACACAAAGCCAGCGATCCACAATGAAGACAAAAGGTATTTAATTATTTCTCAGTCTAATCTCTTAAAGCGCTCAAAGTGTTTTCACAAGTGCAAGGGAGAGGGATTGTTCTCAGCCAAAATTTACCAGTGATTCCGACACGCCAAAAAAAAAAATCCCAATCACGGTGCTTTATACTTACTTTTAATTTCTGCACTGAAAAAGAAAACGCAGGTAAAAACAATGACAGATTATAGATTACAGTGATTTCATCTTTGCCCTTAAATTACTCTTTGCTCTTGGGGTCAGAGACAGGAAAACATCAAAGCACAATAATGGTGGTGACCAGGACACCTCGATCGGGTGACAGAGTTCTGGACACTTGGACACGGTGCTGTTAGTGACCAGCTCAGGAACACAGACAGTCAACAGTTAAAGGTACAATAAAAGAAATAAACCATTCCACGACTCCATCTTAAAACCAAGCACAAGATCCAACAGGGCAACAGGTCCAAGACGCCTGTGTCCCTGCGGGAGCCAGAGCAGCTGCTTGGAGGAGGCCACATGGCGGGGCTCACAGACACCCACTCTAAACAGAGAGCGGCTCCCCCAGCCGCCACGCCTCCCCCCTCCTAGAGCAGGGACTCCCTGCCTAGCAAAGGGGCACCCGCGGCTCCCTCCCTGCCCGGTCTCCCGTCTGACAGTGGCAGCCTCAGGGGGCTGGGGCTCTGTGCTTTGGAGGCCGAGGCCTCTGGAATGTTCCGCGTTCTCAAGGTCTGCTTGGGCTGTGGGGTTTTACTTAGGCGCCACACACTGTTTAAGTGCTCGCTTTATTTTTCATGTGCAAACTGTTACTGTCTAAAGCTTTCAGAAGGACACGTACAGACATGAGCACCCTGCAGAGAGACCAGGGTACCCCGGGCCTCCTCCCTCCTGGGGGGGCAGGGCGTGTTATAGAAACGGTTAGAGAAGTGTGTTCCGCGGCGGTTCCTCTAGTCCCTGAATCGGTCCCTGGTGGGCAGCAGGCAGGCGGGGGGGCGTCCTCAGTAGGTGATTGTCCACTCCTTGACAGAGGCATCGTGGGAGGTTGTGACCAGCGTGTGCTCATCCAGCCAGGCCAGGCTGCTGACGTGGTGCAGCCGGTGCGCATCTGGGAAGAGACAGGAGAGAAAATTCAGATTCTCTTTGTCCCTATGAGCGCTGATGATTGAAAAATAAAGAACTACTCCCCCCATTTGGATGACCTATCCCACCTCTCTTGTGACTTTCTGAAACAGCCATGGACTTTCTCTTTCAGACTCACGCCTTCCTTTTTCCTAAGCAAATCACACACCAGAGCCCAGATCCTGGACTCCCCATCACCTCCCCTCCGCCCATTCTCAGCTGTGACCTGGCTGGGGTCTCTGGGATCTCCTTCTTGATGCCCCTGCCATGAGGCTGAGGCACCTCCCTGGTCCAGGAGGGGGAGCCCATCTGCTCTCTCCCCAAGCCCTGATGCCAGGAGCCTCAGCCAGTGGGCTGCGCACCAGCACTGGAGGCTGGGACCTCGAGTCAGCTGGCCTTGGAGCTGCACCCCATCACCATGCTGGTTCTCTCAGGGTGCAGCGCTCAGCCACAGGCATCAACGCCAGCCAGGGCGCAAACCTGTGGCCCGTGGCTCCTGATCTCAGTGCCCCCGCCCCATGGTTGCATAGCGGCCTCTGAATCCCTTCAAAGGGAAAGGGTGCCTTCTGTGGGCATGGCAATGCTGCAAAGGGGACCTGGCAGGCATGGCGGGGTGGCAGGGAGTGTGGGGAGAGGTGACAGCTGCTGGCCCACACAGTCTCAAGCCACATGTGACCCCAGAGCCCTGGAAAGGAGCCCCCAGCATGAGGAAAAGTGATGAGGTGCCAGGTGGGGCCCACTGTGCCAGCAAAGAGCTCTTAAATCAGGTTCTCTTTAAAGTGTGGCACTGTTCATGCTGCTCACACTGGCCACCTAGTGGACACCACTCTCACAGGCAGTGACAGCACCTGGTCAAGGGCTGAGCTGGGGGTAGGGTGCTGGGGAGCCACCAAGAGCCCTGCGCCATGTGGGTGCCATCTACGTAGAAGCGTGTTTTGTTCCTGAAGGAAGGAATGAGGGCCACATGGCCAGCGCCTGGCCCTCAGGGCACTCTCTGGAGCCTGGCTCGGGGCCTTCCCCACAGAGGCAGGGGGTAGTGGTGGTAGGGTGGGGGTGGGAGTCACCTTGGATCTTGACCCTGGTTTCTGGGTCACTCAGGGTCCAGACGTACACCATCATGTCCATACCACCAGAGGCGAAGTGCTCGTTGTCTGGTGACCAGGCCAGGCACATGATCTTTGCATGGTGTCCATAAAAGAGGTTGTTCTCCTAGTTGCGGGTTGGAAACGGAGAGAGCAGGCAGGGTGGTGAGAGTGTGCGATTCCTTGATCCTCGCCCTGCCACCCCCGAGCCCACTGGTGCCCTGTAAGCCCCTGGGCGCCCACCCCCGGGGAGATCAGGAGCCAAGGCCCACTCACTGAGTAGTCATCGGCGACGTTGAACACGGTGACCACCTTGCTGGCGTCGCATACAGCAAGGAAGGCGCCGTCGTGGGAGTAGGCCACGTCCGTCACGGGGCCCTTGGCCTCCAGGAGCTTGCCCTCATCCTTGAGCGTCGACCCCAGGATAGAGTAGATGCGGACGTTGCCGTCCTGTAGGCAAGACCGGGAAGTTAGCCCCAGCGGCCTGGGCAGCCGTGTGGAGGCGAAGGCCAGCTGTCGGTGGAAGCCTCTCTGGTGCCACACAGCTCCGCTCCGGAGCCCCCAACCCCTTGTGGAGGCCACTCTGCAGCTCCTCACCGACACCCCTGGAGTGCTTCCTCTCGGGCAGAGGGACTCAGAGAACCCCACCTGGGGCTCCCCGCCCTAGTCCTGCAGTCCGGGCATGGTGGAGCCTGTACTTCCTGTTAGCAGCTGCTGGATTCCTAGCCCAACCTGGCCACCAGGCCTGACAGGCTGCTGCTTTCCCAGGCTCCATGGCTGAGTCTGCCCTGCCCGTCTCTGCTGAGCTTCCAGTCACCTCCCTGTGCTGCTCGGGACCCCCACCCTCAGGACTGCACTCAGGGCCACTGTCTCGGTGGCGGTTCCGCTGCCAAGACACCGGGACTGCTGCTCTGTACAGTTGCGGAGCGCCTCCCAACCCTTCTGTAGCAGAGGTCAGGGCTTTGTGGTCTGAGAGGAGCCACTGTGCACAAGGAAAGCCTGACTGAGGAAACTGCCGGTGCCCACTGATCACCAGGTCACTCTGTCACTCGGGGGGGAGCAGGGAATGAAGGAGAAAACCAATACCTGGTGTGTGCAGCTGACAAATAAGCTACAGAGGCCACACAGCCTGTGTGCCCAGTGCATGATGGGAGACAGGCCTCAAATGCAGCTATGAGTCACAAAGACACCGGCAGGAGCAGAGGAGGCCAAAGACAATGAAACCGCAAAACCGCACTGCGAGCTGGGGCGGCCCACCTACCACCTGGGTAGAGGACTCCCTCCCACGCCGGTGGGGTATGAAGTTGCACCCACGGGCAGCGATGCCTGGGACAGTGGGCCCCCTACCCTGGCTGGCTGACCCCTGGGTCCTGGGCCCCCCACCCTCACACAGGAGGCACAGCATCTGCCCCATAGACACCAAGACAGGAGACAGACAGCAGGAAAACTCCGTAGTGTCACCCGCACCTAGCGCTGGAGGCACTGAAGGACAGAAGCCTGCAGGGCATGCTGGGCCAGCAGTGGGGCCCAGAACAGGCTCCCCAGGGCCTCAGTCGCTCAGAAGCCAAGGTGGGGTGAGGGGCAGAGGGGAAGGAAAAGGACTTACCGTGCCCCCCACGGCCACCGTGTCCCCGCCGGGGTGCACCGCCACCACCTCAGGCTCGTAGCCAGGGCTGTCAAGGCTGAAGCACTTCCTCTGGTCCTTGAGCAGGACGATCTGTGGACACATGGATGTGGTCAGAGCAGCAGGGCCCAGGATGTGCATCCCAGCAGGATGGCAAACTCCCCCCTCATCTGCCACATGGGGGATGAGAGCTAGGGACAGCTGAAGTCTCCACAGGGCCCATGACTGTGGTCACTGTCACTATACTCAGTATAGCGGGCACTGGGCTCTTGGAGGCCTTGGGTCTGATTGAGACAGGTGCCCAGTGAGTGCTGTGCCAGGTCCCCAAGGGGCAGGGGCAAGGGCAAAGCAGCAGCACAGGGCTGGGGTAGGGGTGACAGTGACATGGCCCCTTAGCAATGTGCAGGTCACAGGAAAAAGCCAATGTCCTCAGGGCAGGCCTGCGCAGCCTGGGGACTGTAGCGTGCCAAGACCGAGTACAGGAATGCCCTGTGGTCCAGCATGGCATGGCCAGCCCCAGCCCCAGCCCCAGGGAGGGAAGAGGAAGAGGCTGGGGCACCATGCAGGGCCCCTGCAGGCCTCAGCACTCTTCACTGCCCAAGCTGCCATGTGATCGCGAATCCCAGGGACCCTGGCTGCCCCAGGCTGTCTTCAGTGTGCCCTGTGTGCCAGCCCAGAGTCCAGGCCCTGGAGTAGCTGCTCCCAGAATCTTGGCAACAGATGGCGCTCTAGGGGTAGGTGGGGCCTCACCTCAACCCAGCCACCTGCTGGGTATAGGGGGAGCCTGAAAGTGGCCCGAACCCAAGAGGCCTCACTCAGGCCTCCCGCAGACAGATGGAGTTCAATAGCCAGGATAAACACAGCATCAGCAGCAGAGTCAGTGCCTCCACGTGACAGGGAGAAATGGTACGGAGGGCTTGGCCACATGCCCAGGGCGCAAAACGCTACCCAGAGCTCCCCGGAAGCCCAGATCCTTCCCGTGGCTACCACCGACCCTGCCTCAGTGCCACGGTGCACAGGGCAGAGGGTCCCACACACAGGGTCCCCTCCTCCTTCTGCCCACTCTTGATCTAAAGGCTCCCAGGCAGCACGCCCTTGACCCATGACAGCTCTGGCTCTGTCCCATCAGCTGCCTCTAAGTGCACCCACTCTCTGGGGTTCTGTCCTGTGTGCTGTGGGGTGGCTGCACAAACATCAGAGGCAGCTAAGATGGGGCCGGAACCCGGCTGCTCCCTGACCCAGTATCTCAGGCCCCTTGTAGAGCTCCTGGCACCACAATCTGCGCTGAGGTCTGCACAAGGTACTCATCTGGGAAGGGCCCCAGATGGCAGGCCATGGGCAAGGCTCACACGTGCTTCCCGGGCCTACCACCGAGACAGACAGGCAAGACGTGGATGTCACTGCAACCCTCACCTCACCTCCCCTGCCAGCCCAAGACGAAGCCAGATCCGTACCTGCCCGATGCACACGACCACAGCGTACCCCCCGGGGCCGACAGCCACGCACTTGGGTTGGACGTCCAGCTTCACGACTCCTTGCCCACTGGTGGAGAGAACATGGGTTGCACATTGTGGAGGCCATGTGTGGTGTCCGCCACACACGCGGTGGAAACCACCGCCACTCCGCTATGCAGAAGGAACTGTAATCCTCGGGGAAAGACGTCCGCTAAGAGTGGGGGAGTGGCTGGCAGAAGACGACCCGCTACTCGGGACAAAGCTCACGAATCATGACGGTGGTGGGGGTGGGGTGCAAGGGGCAGGAGGGGGCAAAGGGGTGGCAGGGACACTGTGCTGCGGAGGGTCCCTGGCAGGTCCCTCCTGTCCCTTCATGCTCCTCAGCGCGGCTCCTATCCCTGCATCCTGGGTGCAGAGAACTGAGCGCTCCCTCCTGAGGGTCAGCGCCGGAGCTCAGCAGGCCACCTACCAGGAAACCATCACTTTCAACTCAAGGAAATCACATTACCACTCAGCTAATGCTGTCAAAACTCATCCTGGCATTTAGGTACACACACACACACACACGGCTCGGAAGTACCGCACACTCAGGGGCAGGGTCTCTAGTGTTCCCTGTATGGCCCAGCCTGAAGGCACCAGGCCTCTGCTGGCTTTGTGGGGGGCCTTGGGCGTGGGCACAGCATACGGTGATGGCCCCGCCTGCCTCTCGGAAGGACTGCCAAGGGTCACTGGTGTGGCAGCACACGCCTGTAATCTCATCACTCCGGGAGGCTAAGGCAGGCAATCACAAGTTTTGAGTCCAGCCTGAAAAACTTGGACCCCCCATCTCAGTGCAGTGACCTGGGTGCCATGCTGCACTGGGTCTCACAAAGAGCCCTCTGGGGACCCACAGTCCCCTGGCCATCAACAGGAAGTACAGCCTGGGACTGGGCAGGCTTGGTCTGGGGCCTCCTTTCACCCTGCTGCCTGCACCCAGAACTTCCTGTCACTTGTCGGCAGCACAAAACCCCACAAAGCAGCAGCTGGGGTCAAGGTCTGTGCATCTGTCTCATCCAAGCTGCAGGGTGCGCCTCCTGTTGAGTGCCACCCCCGGCCAGACCCCAGCCTTTGCTGATGAGGACAGAAGGACAAGGAGACACCAGCCAGGCCCAGGGCCTAACAGGATGACCAAGCTCAGAAAGGGAAGAGGGCACTGCCCACGGCTCTGGGCAGCTCTCACCTGTAGTCCCGTAGTGCGAGGCTGGTGTACCGCACAGTGTCGTCCATGCTGCAGCTGACCAGCTGCCCTGACTCGTCCACCGTCATCCTGGACACCTGATTCGTGTGGCCTTTCCCAGAGAAGGCGTCGTTCTCGCCGGTCTCCGAATCCCAGTAATGTAGGGTGGGGTTAAAGAAAAGTGGGAGAATCCTGCCCCCCTGGCGGCACAGTCACCACCTGGTGCCAGCAGCCCAGCCCGCTGAAAAGCAGGGGTGCCGCTGAGCCACTTGGGGCCCATCCGTAGGATTGCAGAAACCCACGGATCTGCAGCGCTGAACTTGGGTGAGCAGCCCTGGTGGGAAACGCTCCCCAGTCTCACTCCCAGGCCCTGAAAGGGCTGCAGGAAGTGGCAAACTCCACCTCTGCTTCTCAGGGCAGGGACAGCACAGGCGCTGAGGAGACCTGGGTGTAACAAGGTGCCTATCTCTGCCCCAAGACAGGCATCTTTATGGACACGCAAGCATTTCCAAGTCTGAAGAAAACTCCAATGTCAAGAAGTCCTGGCCCCAGGCATTTCGGATATGATCCATCCAGCAAGTGCCCACAGTGACCAGGACAGTGCAGTCCCGAGACAATGGTCCAGAGTATGCTGCTAGCACACAGACTGCCCCAGGGACCAGTGCTTCCTTTCACCTGTCCCGTAACAGAGCCCGGCCATGGCCATCAGACCATTTGCCAGAACGCTGCTGTGCCTGCTCCTCAGCCTAGGGCTGACACCGGGTAACGGACCTGGGTGGGGGGGGCTTTCCAGGTGCCATGGATTCTGCGCCCAGTCCAAGTGTGCCTTTAGTAATGAGGTTCTTCCAGCCTAACAAATGAGCATCTTATTTCAAAGGAAGGTAAGACCACTTTCTCTGCGGCAGGCTAGATTTGTACTCCAGGGGATGGAAAAGCCAGCACCAGACACACAAGTACTCAGTTCAGTACCAGTTCCCCCGCCAGGAGGAAGGGGGGACCCAGGGGGAAGACAGGAAATGTGTCCCAGGGCCTCCTGTGCATGGCCTGCGATGCTTCTCCTGTCTCTCAGGGAGAGGGTGGCTCATCTGCCTGTCTCTGGGCTGGGGGCCACTGACTCCAGGTCCTGTGTTCAGCCAGAGGGAACAGCCTGTCTCTGTCCCAGGGAAGCCCTGCAAAAGCCCCATTGTGCGGGAGAAATCTGGGGTGGAGTCTGGGAGGCACCAGAGAGACCTCCCTGGAGATCCAGTCCCAGCCTTGGACTGCTGGGCTGAGGTACTTGGAGGCAGGCACCAGTTCTGAGCTTTAGTTTCTCATTTGTAAAACACAGGACTCTGGCCGGGCGTGGTGATGCACTTGGGAGGCTGAGGCAGGAGATTGTTGCAAGATGGAAACCAGCCTGGGCTACAAAGTGAGCCCAAGGCAGCCTGAACTGCATAGGGAGGCCCTGTCTCAAAAAGACAGAAAAACCATAAAGGAAAAAACCAAAACCACAGGACTCTTTGTCCAAGCTCTCTGAATTCTAGGACTCCATGGTTCCACCACCTGTCACAGGGACAAGGTGGGCACCCACTGCTGGTGACAGGGAGGGTAGCAGCTCGGGTCAGGGAAGGCAGGCCACGGGGCAGATCGAGTCAGGAAAGCACCTGCTAGGGTCAAGACTGTGGTGTCCCCGGCCCAGGGCCTGGAGCCACCAAGGCCCCATGTGTGCCAGACGCCGGCAAAGCCAGTGCCGCCTGGCCACTGGCCTGCAGCACCGTGGGAACAGGATGGTCCCCTCACCTGCCAGCACCCTGAGTCAAAGGATATTAATATGGCCATCATGGCTCCCAGAGTAGATGTAGGACTTGCCGCCGTTTTTGTGCACTGTCAGACACTGGATCGACTTACTGTGACCCTGCAAGGAGAGGAAGGGCAGGGTGAGCTGAGGCCACCACTGCTCGGGCCCTGGTCTGCCTTCCCTGACGGCCGGTCACCAACACGCCGGCTGCGCAAGCCCTCCCTCCATGGTATCCGGCCCCTGGGTGCAGACAGTGTCCAAGCCGTGGCCCCACTCAGGCATTTAAACCACAGCACAAGGCCTCTTCCACCCACACTACCCTGGGGCTCTGATACCCTGCCCCAGCCTCCCCGAGGATGGTAAAGCAACGGCAGGTGTGCACAGCAGGTCTACAGTCAGACACACGTCCTGTGTCCCAGAAAGGACCTTTAACCTCCTCTGCGACTGCATCTGGACAGAGAGCCCTGCAGCTCGGGGTCCAGTTATACCTCCTCCCTGGTCTCCCTGTTCTTTATCAGCAAATGCAGCTGTCAGCTGCCAATTCACTCTCCCAGGAACCGGCCAGCACTCCATGCCATTCCACACGTTGCCACGATATGGCATTTCCCCCCAGGGGAAGGAACACAGAGCAGCCCCAGCTCTGCTGCCTCTGGGCACAGCCCCTGGACCAGCCTGGACAGAGTGAGTGGACCCTGTGAGCGAAACGCATTCTTGGCTTGTGGTCATGGAGTCACAGTGTCCCTGCCCAGGCGGGCTGTTCAGCCTGATGGTGCTCCTGGGTGATCTGTGTACACCTGCAGGTCATCCCTGCAGCCCCTGACCCAGCCCTACAGCTCAGAAGCCCTTTCTGAAAGCACCCAGGTGAGGTTCATGTGTGTGGCTTGGGCTGGGCACCACTGTCCCCAGGGCTCTGGCTCGTGGTTCAGCACTCTGCAGCCCAAGTTCAGCCCCAGCTGCCTTGTGTGACCCACACACTTGTGACCAGGTAGCTTTTCCTTCAAACACGCGAGCTGACAACAGCCAGAGCTGATGTAGCCAAGCAATGCTAGCCTGGCTCTGCAACAGGCTGCAGAGAAGTTAGCAGGTACTGGTGCGCATGGCCAGGCTGACAACACAGGACAACAGACAGACAGGGGCCTCACTCTGCTCCACGGTTGGGGCCAGGCTTAAATCTCTGGGGCGGAGTTTCCAAGCACCCTACGTGGACGTCCAGAGTGGTGTTGTCAGTCTTTAAGCCCTGACTACTCCCTGGGTCCGGCCCTCTGGCCACCAGGCTGTGGGAACAGCTTCCCTCTTCCCTCTGTGGGCTGAGTGGGCACCTCACGTAGGTCCCCTCTCCTGAACCCCTGGCCCCAGGGTGGCCGGGCTCACCTTGATGACCCGCAGGGGCTTGCTGGGGTTGTTCTTGTCCAGGTAGTTGATGTAGCCCGACAGGGAGATGCTCAGGAGGTGGTCCTTCTGCCACAAGCAGCCCAGCTGCTGGTCCAGCACGGTGGAGCCCATAGGAAATGTGCTGACCACCGAGTTAGCGCTGACGTCCCAGATCTTCGAGGATTTGTCTCCAGAAGCGGAAAGCAAGTGGGTGCTGTCAGGACTCCAGCTGATCTGTGCAAAGCGAGACAGGTCTGTGTCAGAGGGCTGCAGAGCGAAGAGACCCAAAAGCAGCCTGTGCTTGGCTGCGTTTTCAAGTAGAGAAACGCAAAGCCTGGAGGCTGCAGGTGCACCCCGTCCCCCGCTCCTGCCACCCCAGGGCAGCCTTGAAGCTCTGTGCCGCCCCCACCTCAGCCCTTCATTTTACATTTTAATCCAACTTTAACCCTGATGGCTACAAACAGACTCAGACAAATGACAACCAGCACATCACGGGGCACAGAAATCCACTCACAGCATAAATCCCTCCATCGTGGGCCTTGCTTCCTCCCAGCGCACATATTTTCTCTCCCGTCTTCCCATCGTAGATGAATATCTTCCAAGAAACAAGAACAAGCGTCTGTGCATCGCGGGTCTGGCTGCACGGGTGCCCTCCGCACGCCACTACTCTAGTGACTGTGACTCTAAAGACCAAACCTCCCATGCTTTAAAAGGAAGCCCATGTCCGATGGCTTCAGGGACACGCTCAAGAGGTGGCAAGGCGGACAGCTCCCGGAAGCCTGCCGCCCACCAACCCTTTGCCCAGGCTCTTACCTGGCCATCAGCGCTGGCTGTGGCAAATCTGTTCCCATCGGGGGAGAATCGCACGCAGTTGACAAAGCGGCTGTGGTCCTGTGAGAAAGAGGACGGTCAACTCACCTGAGCGAGCCCACGGCTGACCTCTGCCACTGGCTATAGCAACTGGCGACCACACCCTCGCAGTCCGCTGGGGTCAGTTTCGGCCTCCCCGCGCTGCCTGCTGCCCCTCCAGCTTTTCCGGTAAGCGTTCCTCCCCCACCAGCCGCTGCCAACTGCCTTCTTTCCTTCTCCCTGGGTGCAGATCTCTCCAGCCTTGAGCCTTAGGTCCTGCCTGGGCCAGAGCTGTGGGCACCGCCACGGGCCCCTTCCCATAGACCCACGGTCCCAGCCTGGAGGAGGGGCTGGGGTGGCGTCTGGGGGTCTGCACAGCAGGTAAGTGACTTTTCCCCAGTGGATCTGACCCGCCAGATCCCATCTCTGCCTCTTCGGCTGCCCTATGTGCAGAAGCCTCTGTCACTTTACCTCTGAGGGGCGGCAGTGGGCCTCTAGGCCAACTCCTTGCAGCACAGCAGCAGGCACAGGGAGGCCGTGTAACCCGAGCGTGCCAGGTGTAACAGCCCAGCTCGAGTTTCCTGCCCAGAGCTCTGCTTCCTCAGCCGCACTGCTCTCGGGCCAGGCAGGTGCTGGGCACCTGGCAGGTGCTGGGCAGGCCCGGGCTTCTCTGGCCAGAAGCCATCCCAGGTCAGGTCCCTAAAGCTACAAGTCAACTGCCACTCATTCTGGGCTGCACAGGAGCTCACCGCACAAGAAGCCCCTCATCCTGTGCATCAGGGGTGAGGCTCACCCCACTGCTTCCCTGAAGGGCACAAGTGCCAGCTGGGTGCAAAGGTGGTGGGAGGGGCCCTGAGACAAAGCCGTGAAGATCGCCCACAGAGCAGGGGCAGAACACACATCTCCTTCTAGGTGAGGAGGAGTAACACAGGGACCAGATGCAACCTTAACTAGACCGGAGCATCCAGCTTCCTAGCCAAGCAAGGCCCGACCCTGGCCTAGACCAACACTGCCATGCCCGTCACATCTGGGACCTGCTTCCTTGATGGCAGTGAAGGACACATTGGCATCAGCTTACCCTGGTCCCTCTCCCTAGGCAGGGGTTACACAGTGCTTAAGAACTGGGAGGTCAAAGCACTCATCCCGAGTGGGCAGAGCAGGGGACAACAGGTGTAGAGTGGTGGTGACTGTCTTGGACTGAGTATGCCATGCGCTGGAGAACGCTCAGCACTGTTCAGCCTAACCGGGGACAGCACCCCGCCACACTGGTTCCCTGAGGACAGGCACTGACATTCCCATTCCAACCCCAGGTCTGGAAGCAGGGTGTGCTGAGGAGAAACTGGAGTTGACCTCTAGCAGCTATCTAAGACTTGGCTCAGAACTGCCCACCGGGTACCCACGGGGCCTGCCAGGGTGAGGTCTGGGGCCGGGAACATGTAGCTGCAGGACGACAGCCAAGGGAAGTGGGCCAAGAAGATGCCCTTGAGCCCTTGGGGTTATGGGAACCTGGATGTCTGCCCCAAACGCTTCCATCACCGTTTTCTGCAGCTCGGCCAAGCACCAGGAGCCCAGACGGGTAGGAGATTCATGTCTGCTCCTCAAATTAGCCCCTGGACAGGCAGTGAGCGCCAGCAGCCCATTAACCAATGCAAGGAGGACTAAAAATAGTGCTTCCTGCAGGAAGGCCAGCCGTGCATGAAGGGCCATGGGGGTCGCTTCTAGTCCAGAGGATCTGTAGCCTAACACACTGCCTCCTGACCACCTGGCCACCTCCTGAGCTGTCCCAGCGGAGCAGAGGGCACAGTGCAATCTTGAAGTCCCAGCTGAGACTGTCCTGTGTGCACGCCCGAGCACAGTGGTGCCCGCTGCTGTCAGTTCATCCCGCTGGATCAAACACGCAGAGAGCCAGCCCCCAGCCCTCCCAGCAAGCAGAGGCCTGAAGCCGTGAGGTATTAAGGAACCTCCCAAGGCTCTGTCACCAACAGGAACATGGCGGCCTGGGCTCCAGCACGCACTCTGACTACCTGGCTGGCTCAGGTGTCTGCATTCCCCAGCCTTGGTGGCCGCTGTCCAACTACCCCCTCGACCCCCATCCCCTCTGCCATGCCCACCAGCTCTGCCCCACCTACGCAGCATGTGGGCCTAAAGCATTCCCTTCAGTGGGGGCTCCGCTCCCACTTCTGTCCACCAGGGTGACTTCTTCCCTGCCACACAGCTCGAAGGGCAGCATTGTGTCCTGCACCCACCTCAGTGGAGCCGAGAAGCCAAAGGAGCCCTGGACAGGTCACCAGCACCATGGCCCAGCTGTGTGTCTCAGGTGTCAGGTGCGTTTGCCTGGCCGAAGCTTCCTGGGAGGAATGTGGGGTCCCCCACACGTCTGGTCCACTTTGGACATTGCACTCACTGAGGCCCACAGGGAACTCTCTAGTTCCAGGTCTCATGGCCACTTTCTGGGCCAGTTCTCCAGGGGGACTGGGCCGCTCGCATTCGCTGTTCCCAGTGATCGCTTTGCTGGACACAAACTGCCTGGGAGCAGGGACGCCTGCAGGATTCTGAAACCCTCAGGCAACCACCACTCACCCTCCAGGGCACGAGGGCGGCTGGAGGCACCGAAGCCGGCCCTCGGCCACGCCAGACAAGCAGGACACCAGCGGGGTGGGACCCTGTCACACACCCAGGTCTATGTGTCAGAGCGAAGGCTTGGTGCAGTCACCTCTCCCCTCCCGAGGCCACAGTCAGCACCTCCCTGGCGGCCTACACCTCTGTCTACAGCCTAAGGGCTGGTGACGGGGGCCGTCTGGCCTAAATCTCACCTGCCCCCAGACTCAGGTCCTCCAGGGATCCCGAGGGCCACCTCCCACGGGGGCCCATGACATCTAAAATGTGGGCGCATGGGGCCAGGGTGGTGTCTGGCCCAGTCCAGGTGAAAGGTTTCTCCTTCCCACACCTTCAGTGTGTATGAAGCCAGGCTGTGGTTAAGCCCGAAGGACACAGGCCCGGACTGCAGTTCAGAGCTGACACGCTCTGTGCAATGGACTGCAGAGCAAAAAGGAAAGCACAGGGCTGCTGTGAGCTCGGGCCGGCAGGCAGGAGGTGGCCCGCTATGACCTTGAGGTCCCTCTGACCTGCTGCTTTCACACCACTCGGGTGCAGCCTCCGCAGAGTCCTTTCAGCACACACTGGACTGAGATTCCCCACAGCCTGTTCTTCCTCAGGGCAACCGTTTGCTCGTGACCCTGTTGTCCCTACCCAGGTCCCTCCCTCAGGGCCACTAGCCATCTCTCCAGGCCTCAGACTGGGGTGCACCCCAGGCACTGGGCAGCATGGGCATGCAGGGGTGGTTTGGGGCCAGACAGATGGACACAGGACAGAGCTGGTTGTGAACTGCTTGCTCCCCGGGTAAGGTTCCAGCAGAGCTAAGCAGGAGGTGCAGGCGGCCCTGACACCCAAGAGTCATGGGGTTGGGAATGAAAGGTCTGGGGACAAAAGACTGCTATTGTTTGGATTTCACCGTGGAAGAACTTAGTTCCTTCTCAAAAAAACCCCCACCCACATGCATTTCAGTTTTCGCCAGAACATTCATACTGCAGCTTTGGCACCAAGGCGCAGTGCCTGCAGGCGTCAGCACACATTTTTACCTGCCCCCCAACGCTCATGCGCACACCCCAGGCCTCTGCCTGTCTGTGCACCTGCCCTTGCTGGTGGTCAACAGGAAGGACGCAGGCTGAGACCCCAGAGGGCCAGCTGCATCACCCATCAGGAGGTCCCAGACCCACAGCCCCTCCCACTTCTCCAGTTCCTTGGGAGCCATGGGCGTGGGCTCCTGGGAGGATTTCAGTGTGGTGGCAGTGCCCACCCCAGGACGGGGCCAGCTGGGCAAAGCTTTCTACCTGGTACTGTGGGTCAGTGCTGCTGGAGGAAGGTTCAGGAAGAAGGGGAGAGAGGATGTCCCACCCAGGTGCCCGAGTGAGCACATACAGGGTACAGGGCGCATGGAACACAGGCTGGGACTGCTGTCTGGCTCAAACCCCGGCTCCAGTGTGTAACCCAGAATGCTCTGTGCCATGTTCAACCCATACCTGCAAGCACAAGGTGCTCGCCAGGGCCAGGAAAAGGAGCCACACCCTGACACGCCCCATGAAGACCAAAGCCATCCCTGGAAAACTTGTTGGGGACCCAGGCAGTGGGGACAACATCCTTGGAAGTAGCTGGGACAGCATCCAACTGTCTCAAAACCTCTAGCCCTCTTCCCTCCCTTGGGCTCAGTCAGGCTCAGGCCTGGGCTTGCTGGCTCTGCGCCCCTCCTCCCGTGGTCCACAGGACTTGGGCTCCATTTAAACGCTGACCTTGGGCTGCAACCTTCAACAAAGCTCCCGCAACAGCCAGGTCTCCACTCCCTACCAATCAGGCAGTGCTGTAGGAGACGGATCTGTAACTACAGAGGAAGAGGCCACCCAGAACCTTCTTGGCCCAAGGCCTCAGTGACAAAATCCCTGGAGAGCTCGTCTGCACCGAAGCCAAGTGTCATCTCAGGAATTCTACCCACTGCCGAATCCAGCTCCACCCTTTCTAGCAGCCACATGTCTACTATCTACGATTGGCTGTGTTGTCGTTGAAACAAGCAGTCCTCCTGGGTGAGCCACGCCGAGCCAAGGACACTGTTCCAAGGGATCCCGAGGAGTGGACACCAGAGACACTGGTATCCCTGAAGGATAGTGAATCCCAGAGCTCGGCCAGCCCGATCCCCAAACTCAAGCACCTCCAAGGGACACACAGCCCATGACACACCCGTTCCGGGTACACAAGGCTACGGCAGCTGCTCTTCACCATGGGTACTACTGCGCCCAGGGTAACTGGGATAGCCACAGCGGGGACAGCCCTGCTGCTTGGTGTTCCTATGCCCAGGTGGCCCCCAGGAGCACACCCTGGGCCCGGAAAAGGGGCACTGTGACTGCCTCCAAGGGGCCCTGCACAGCTCAAACCCCTGCCCTGCCCAGGATCCACGGTGCCAAGGGTGCCATCCCCTCCCCACTGTGCTATGGGAAAGGTGAACCCAAGAGCAGCCCATCGGAGAGACAGGTGAGAGTGGGGACCCCAAGATTGGATGCTCGTGCTGAAGCCTGTGCGCCCCTCGAGGACAAGCAGGGCGCCTGCCCACCACAAACAAGATGTGTCTGAACCCTGACATTTGCCTCATGCCGCTCCGGGTGTGCCTGCTCCAGGCCTCTCAGCGGAGGGACCCCGGGTGACCCAGAGGTCCTGAAAGACCTCTCCTCTGCCCCTCTGGTAGCTCAACAGGCCCCAGTCTGTGTAGCCAGGGCCCGGATGCCCCTCTGGTTCCACAGCACGAGATGCCATGACCTTCAGCAGCTGCGGTGGGGATGGCAGCACTCTCCATTGCCACAAGACCCTCCCCCACTCAGTGCCACACTCACGTCATGGCGCGCTGACCCTCCGCATCTACACCTGGGTCTCAGGCGAACCTCGAAGTCTGCCCGCCCCAGACAGTGGCCCACTTACGCCGATGGTAAACTTGAACTTGAATGGAGGCCCCTCAAAGAACGCAGCGCAGTTATCGTCGCTTCCCGTCGCCAGCCGGTATGGCCTGGTCTGCTTGATGTCCACGCTGTTGATGACTTTGTTGTGTCCAGTGATCTCGCCCACAGAAGAGCCGCTGTCCCACAGGAAGACGGCCCCGAACCTTTACCCAGCGAGAGGAGTCAAGGAAACAGAGTCAGTGCGTGAAGGCAGAGGAGGAACGCCGACTGAGGGCCGTGCATGAGGCTGGGGCAGACGCTGGCGCAGCTGGCCTGGGGCAGCACACTGGACAGCAGGCGGGTCCTGGCCCACAAGCTACGGCGAGTAGAGGCCGCCAGACTCCCGGAAGTGGGTGGCTGTTGGGGTGCACGGCCCAGCGCAGTGGCCCCTCCCATGCAGAGGGTGCCCCAGCAAGTAGCCGCTGGGGCCTTCACGGCCTCTGCGCTTTCCTAACCGGGGGTGGGAAAGGGGCCAGGTACCATCCCCTCCTGGAAAGGAGACGCTGCTTTAACCCGAAGTACAAATACATTAAGGACAAAAAACCACAGGTGCAGGGGACAGGGAGGTCTTCCCTAAATGGGAAGGGGACTGAAGGGATGGACGGAGGGGCACAAAGAAAGAATCGGATGTGCTGTGTCCATGTTCCAAAGCCCCCAGCCAATGCCATCATTATGTACTTCAAACATGCAGTAATAAAAAAATTAGAATAGTAACACAATAAAAAAAGCATAAAAAATGTATTTTTTAGGTTTTATTTGCCACTAATTAGAAATGGAACTGTTGGAGCGGCAGGGAGTAACTAAAAACCACAGAGCAACGAACAGTGCCCAGAACACATGCTACAGAAGAGGACGCGGCCATCAAGGCCGAGCGCCCACTGGGCTGTGAGGGCACCGACTGCTGGGGGCACAGACCTGAGCTCTGAGCCCACCACCCCCGCCAAGAGCACAGCCCGGTGGAGTCAGCCTGCTCGGGTGCAGCAGGCCCTTGGAGACGTCCTCAGCCGTGAACTCGGGGCCGGCCCCGCTGTGGCCACATAGTGGCTGTGGAAGGGTCTCCCAGTGACAGGTGCACCCTGCTCGCCTGTCCCTTCCCTGCTGCTGGGACAGCAGCAGGTCAGGGAGTCCGAGAAGCCAGAAGGACGGAAAAGCCCTGACACAGCCCTGCTGGATGCATCCCCTCGAGTGTGGCTGAGCCGACCCTAAGGGCCAGCTTGTCCCAGTCTGGGAAGGCAGCAGGAGAGCGGACGCCCCCCAGGAACGTGGCTGGCCCAGATCCTCCTGCTGCCGGGGCCAGGCCATAAGGAAAGGGGCAGGGAGGGGCGGAGGCGAGCAACTCACTTCTCCCTTCCTTCCCCGACCACGGCGATCCTCTTACTGTCTTCGGTCCAGGCAATGTCCTTGATCTTCCCGGCGAAAGGCTGGTACTCGTACTTGAGGAGGTGCTCCCTCTGCGTGGTGTCCCAGATCCTCAGCTTCCCAGAGACATCTGCAGCACATAGGTTGGAGGGGTCGCGCTGCACACCAGGCCAGGGCTCGGGACACAGCCCCCAGGGCCTGGTGGGAAGTCCGCATCCGGCACACCAAACTCAGCCTGCTCCCTCGACATCCCCTCTGCAGGCTGCTACCTTGAGCCCTGCCTTTCACCGGGACACCAGACCCTGCTTAGCTACAGGAAACCGGAACTCAGTGCACGGCTAAGCAGTTTCACTACATGGCTCCTAGGGGAGGTGAGTGGGGTGCGGACTCCAGGCTACCTGCTTCACACTCTGACAGGATGCACTGTAGCCCTGAGCTCCCAGGCGCCGCTTGGGCGGTGTGTGGCCCGGCCCCACCTGCAGCCCGCAGACCTGGCACCTCACCCATCACCCGTGCACATGGGCATTCCACACCAGGAGCGGGGTTGAGTAAGGTGCTCCGCTGCGGAGACAAGACAGCGGGGGCCGTGGAAGCAAGAGGGCTGCGTGCTGTGTGCAGAGCCAGCAGTGAGTTGTAAAGAAAGGAACGTGGGGGCCCACGCTGGCCCACAGGATCCCAGCACCAAGCACCAGCCCGACACGCCCCTTCCCAAAGTAGTATCGTGTGGGTGGTGGGAAGGAAGGCGCGTTCACACCAGCCCGGGTTTACAACTCCTGCCCTGGCCTCAGAAGCAGGCAGGTGGGCTGGGACCTTCCCGGCGCCACCCCAAAGCCTGCTGCACTTTTAGTTGGGGCCTTTTCAGGGGCAGCTGAATCTAGAGTGACTGATTCATAGTGCAATGCTGGGATTAAGGGTGGGTGACTGCTGATCGGGCCACTGGCTGGACTGGCACCGGCCTAATCCCCATAGACTGGATACAATAGAAGGGACAGAAAGAGGCTGGTTCCCCTTGCCCTCTTGCAGCTTTTGCTATCTCCCATCACCATGAACTGCTGCTCCTCTGCTGTGTGCGACCCTGCCGTGAAGCGACCCTGTTATGGACCGAAACCTCTGCCTTGCACTGGCACACCCCGCCACCTCTCAGGCAGGACACCCCGCCACCTCTCAGCAGCACAGAGCCCCGCTCTTCCATGTCCCTGACTCATCTGCCTGCTTCCTCCTGCTGGCTGCGGCTCCGTGCCCGGTTGACTATGCAGTGGTTTCTCCATGCCCCCCGCAGACCATCAACCTCCTCCATGGGCCCTGGCTGTGTGTTTCATTCTTTCCAGCCAGGGGTCCTGGGGCCAGGCACAGAGCCCTAACCTGACCGACAACTGAGGGCCTGCTGAGTGTCCAGCCCTGTGCTGAGCACTGGAGACAGACAAGCTGCTTGCCCCACAGAGGGGCCTGGCAGGGAGATGTGAACACACACCCCGATGACCTGTCGCCCACACATCCTAGCTGCGTCAGCACGATCCCTACACTCCACACGTGTGGTGCACACAGGAGCTACTTTGCAAACCCCATGGGAGCAGAGGGAAGCGGCAGCAAAGAGCAAGTGGCTTTGCAGTCTAAGACCTCTGCTCTCGAGGACCCTACAGCCCGTCCTTCCCCCCTTCACCTCGGGGCACACCAGCCTTCCTCCAGGAGGCCTGCCCTGGGGGCACAGCCACATCAGGTGTCACCACCTCAGGTCCCTGCAGTACCCTGAGGGCCATCTGGGAATCACTGCTGGAGGGATGGAGGGGGCAAAGCGGGGCCCAACATCAAAATCACGGGAGGAGGGAAACACTGCTGGAGAGCCAAGCTTCGGCTGAGAGCCCTGGTCACACAGGGGCGTGGGCTCCTCCAGGCCAAGGCTGACCATCCTGTTCCTGTCGGGGGGGTCCCCGGAGGGCCCCATCCTGCCGTAGCCATCGGCACAGCGTCCACAGACACCGGGATCTAGGGTCCAGGCAGGTGGGTACTGCGGGCTTCTGGAGGCCGTAGGTGGGACCCGCCCCATGGGCTCACAGGTGACAGGGAAACTGCCACACACCGGCACAGCCCTTCCTGAGCCTCCAGCCCCCGCCCTCACTCCCAACCCTGTAGCCACGCTATTTTTAGCCCAGGCCTGCTTCTCAGCACCATGTTCATTGTAACTCTCCACAATTACTCTGCTCTGTTCAAAGAAATAGACTAGAGATATAAAAATGCAGCCTCCACCCAGGAACTCGCCTGCTTCCCTCACCAAATCACGGCTCTGTGAAGAGCATGTCAGCTGGACAGGTATGTATACAGGGGACTGTCCCTTGTGTCTGCCTTCATTACAGCAAAGGCCACTGACTTCTGTCCTGCTGAGAGGTCCCTGAGGACAGGTGGCCAGGCCAGGGCTGGCAGGCTCTCGGCTGGACGCGGCAGTGCAGGAGCTGTGCCAGCTGGACAGATGCCCTTGCCAGGCACTTTTCTCTCCTAAGAAAATTTCTCAGAGCACCAGGCTGTGTTAAGCACAACTTATGCAAGCACCTGGGCCAGTTCTGGGGGCTTAGTGAAGACGTTTCGTTGGCAAGAGAGGAAGAGCTATCACAGGGCTAAAATAAACCACGGGATTACAGCAAACCTTAAAATGCCATCGGAGATCCAAACACAAAAGCCATTCTGTGCCTACTACATGTCACACCCCTTCCAGCACTTGACCGTAACCCTGGTGATCAGCAGCAGATGCCACCAGCACGCCTGTCCCTTCCCTGGCTCTCCCAACAGTGCAGTGCTCTGGGTGCAGTACTGGGTGGCTCAGTTGCTCTGGTGCTAGATCTCCACCTGCACAGGACCTACACGAGGTGCTGTTTGCCCATCGTGCCCGGGGTCCTTTCCCGCCTGTCTAGCCCCAGCTTAGAGAAGGGAACATTAAGGCCCTGAAAGTCAGTTATGGAACTGTGGCTGCGCAGCCAGTCACACAGACCCTGTGGCCCTCCCGACCCTGCACCCACAGCCTCCCACACATACAGCCTGGGGAGCAGGACACATGGCCCCACCCCATGCCACCCCTCTCAGGCTGGAGACTGGGCCCTGGGGGTCATGAATGTCTGCTGAGGGCACCCGGATGACCGAGCCAATAAAGGAATGGGGGAGAGGCAGGGTGTGCCGCTCCACCTCCAGCGCCTGCCGGCTCGCCTTCAAATGGCCAGAACTCAAAGGACTGAGGGAATAAAAACCTAGGCCCCTCCTCTGCTCGGATTCCCACAGAGCCACAGAAAGCCGGCTGGCTGGAGAGGGCAAAGGCCAGTCCTCACACAACACCAGCGCCCCACAGGCTGCGCCCCACAGGCTGCGCCCCAGCCGGGAAAGGAGCAGCTCAGATTCACACCCCACCCCCACCCATGTGCTTGCCCAACAGGGCTCCCCACGGCTTCTGCTGGCTCTGGGCTGCAGCCTGTGGGGACACTGCACACTGTGAAGTGAGCTGTCCAAAACCGGGGCCAGGTCTGCACAGGGACATGTTCTGGCGGCTTGTGTTTCCTTTGCCAGCTGCACAGCAGTACCCTCACCTCTCCCCCACGCCCTCCTTCCCAAGCCAGGAGCAAAATGGGCTTCCCCCCAGGTGCCACCTGGGCCACATCCCGTGCCCAGAGTCTGCTCACACATTACCTCCAGAAGCGACGTAGAACCCGCTGGGCGCGTACTTGGCCACCACCACCTGGTGCGCATGCTCCGTGTAGATGTCAGCAACTGCGGGGTTCTGTGGGGGGAAGAGTGGAGGGTGAGCAGGAGGAGCGAGGGGGCGGCTAGCCCGGGGTGAGGGACACAGGCCGAGCCCTAAGTCGATGGTCAGACAGGGCACCCCGCACTGCTGCCTGCCTATGCCTGTAGGTGATGAGACCTCAGGAATCTCCCCGTCTGCTCTCTTGTACTTCCACAGAGCAGGACACCTGTATTTGTGGAACACACCCATGACGAGAGAAGGGAACGGGCCCTGTGACTCTCCCCTCCCCTCTGTGGAACGCTGTCGGTCAGCAGCGCGTCCCTTCCATACCCCTACATCCACTGTCCCCAGGCCACCGCTCCTGGCAGCCCCAGGCCACGCAGCCGCGTGAGGGCCTCAGCTCTTGGTTTGAGAGCAGAGCAGGCTGAGGTACGGGGCTGGGGACATCACCGCACCCAGCAATGAGGCCAGACCCCTGCTCTCCTCCCCACTGCCCACAGGCTGAGCCTGGCCGGGGGAACACGAGACTCAGATGGCTGCTGCCGCCAGATGAGGAGAAACCAGCGCTCTCTGGGGAGAAGTGCTTCCCAGACGCCAGCAGTGGCGTATCTGATTTGACCCCAGCATTGACTGCCATGCAGATCTATTCCAGCCTCCTTCTCACCCTGATACCCCACCCCAAACCAAGACAACCCTCACCTGAGGCCCAGCAAGCATCGGTGCCCTTCTGCTGGGCTGTGAAACCTCGAATCTCCCAAAGCTGTTCCCAAGCCACCTGCCACCTGCTGCATCCCATGGCCCAGTGTGCGTGGCACTTTCTCCACTGAGCCTCCTGAGATGGCCCCACACTGGCAGGAGACTAGGGATGGGGACACTGACACTAACTAGGTGGAGTGCATCAAAGGTCGTAAAACCCCTTGCTAAAAGGTCGAGCCCTTGATGGGAACCATGGCGGAAGAGCCGCAGCGCAAGCTCCGCCCTCTGTGTTGATGCTTCAAGCTGTGTGAGTTGTTTTTTTCCTAAACTAAAGCCTCAATATTCATGTTTAACTGCAGTGTGGGCACTGTGCAGTAAGAACTAGGTTTTCAGTTGCAGTTTGGGCACTCAGTCTCTAAAATGCTTGTCATCACCAGGAGCAGAAAAGAAGACAAGCACAGAACACAGGACCCAGAATGACCCCAGGGCTCCTGAGCACTGTACATGCAACCAATCAGAAAGCAGTATTCTCAGTCCTTCATTGGAATCAGGTACTGTCAAAGGACCAATCAGCTACTTTCAATCCTCCATTTGCATGTGGGCACAACCACATAAAGTATCGAAAGATACTTTATCTGAGCCTTCATTTACATGTGGCTCTGGTTACAAAACAGTTTGTATTTGCATGACATGGGCATGACATAGGACAAACATCCCCACACCTTATTTACAGGAGAGGGTCAACCAGGGTAAGCTGGATGTGTCACCAAGTGTTTGCAAGGCTGGTGAAGACCCTAGAGCGCTCCTACTTTGCTTGTAGAAACGCAAAGGGGCACAATGGAAAAGTCTGACAGTTATTTATGAAGGTAAACACCTGTGTCATGAGCAAAGCCAACACCGCTCCCGTGTAGCTCCCTAAAGGAAATGAAAGCACGGGTGTACAAAAAGCCCAGAAGCAGGCCAGGGGACCCGTCCAACACAACACAGCTTGGAGGTGAACACCACGCACTATAAATACACACAGGGCTGAGGAGCAGTGGACAGACAGACAGACGACACCGTGCGACCCCTTCTTAAGAGAAACTGCAACAGGTGGCCCAGGGACAGAGTAGAACTGTTGTCACTGGTGACAGGGTGGGAAACAGTGGCCCCACAGGCTGAGGGGTTTTCTGGTCCCCGACAACATTCTGCATCAGGACTATGGCTGGACTATGGGACTGTTCACCCAAATTCAGGTTGCACCACCCTGAAGCTGCGCGGCCTGTGTCCCCTGTCCTCTGCCTGCCCGATTGTTGAGCACCTCCACATCCTCCTGCAGTGCCCTGATGAGTGCCTGGGGACATACCGACATCCGCAGGGATGTTGCCCCAGGGACCAGGACAGCCGCCCCAGGACACCCACCCCACTGTACCAGCCCCTCAGCAGTGCCAAAGCAGGCTGGCCCCCTCCCCCCAGGCCAGGGTGAGCCCAGGGCAAGGGCGTGCCGGGGGAAGCAGGCTGGGCAGGACCATGGCAGTTCTGCCTGAGAATTCCTTCCCCTAGATGGCCGGATGTCTACACATGGGGTGTGGAAAGCCCCACAGGGCACCGAATCCAGAGCTGGCTGGCTGACTCACTCACTCTCCTTTGTATTCTAGATACAACTGGGTCAGCCGCGGGGAGAGACTCCAAATTACAGATAATGACTTACATCTGAGTCAGAGCCTCCGCCACACCCTGCCCACACCCTGCTCACCGCTCACCGTGGGAGGGCGCCTTGCTCTCAGCCCCTGGTGTCCCCTTCCTGTCTGGCAGCCTTGGGAGGGAGAAGAGGACCAGGGAGAGGAGCTTATTTGGGGAGGTGCCCAGGAATGAGGAGACTGAGCTGGAGGGGGCACGCCGTCCCCCCAGCAGCAGGGCTGACTCTGGTGCGCTCCAGCGTCAGGGGTGTTCCCTGAAGGCCTCCTAAACAGTGCTCCACTGGCTCAGGGACTCACCCCTTCTTGAGTCCCACCAGCAACCCTCACCTCCCCAGGGCACCACCCTCTCCCTGCAGGGAAGGTAAACTGAAAAAGACACAAGGCCCCGGGAGGACCTGCTTAGCCACCAAGTGCTGGGCAGTGTCTCCCCAGCCTCTGGATGCTCCCACTGAGGGGCCACCCCCAACACCCGGGCAAGGAAAGTACCCCTCCAGGCAGGACACTGGGGTTTTGAATACCCTAGGTCTGAAGCCAGAAGCAGCTCCCCAGTGAGCAGCACCAAACCCAGGTGGCTGCAGCGACACAGACCTCTGCACTCCAGGGCACAACCGCCCAGGGTGCATGCCCAGAACCCACAGCCTCCATGGTCCAGAGTCCACTTTCCATGACTGCCCTCTTCCCTGCCATGCTCCACCAATTGCTGCTTGAAATTTCCCCATCTCTTCCCTCTTCCCCAATCCCAAACCCAATGACCTTTTCCTAATTACCAGGCAGAGGTCACCTGCTCCAGGAAGCCTTTCCTGATGCTTCCTGCCCCAAGTGCCCATGTTCCTTCCTCCCTTGTGCCCTCCACCACTTTTGTACCTCATCCACCTTCTGCACTGGGCAGGACCTGTGTTTAGCGTGCTACCCACCCTATGGCCTCTGAAGACCAGGCCACGCCTACACCGTGGCCCCCTGCACTGGCTGAAGGGGCCCCCAAGCCCATTTTACAGAAGGATCCAAGGCTCAGAGATGAAGCAAACGACAAAGCACACTGGGGCCTGGTTAGGGCTCAGCCTTTATTCTTCCCCTCTACTCATACACAGCTGGCACTGACATTAGCCCGACTCCTTAACTCAGGCAACCAGGGCTGTGGACCCTGATCATTCAGCTGGTGGCGGGATGGTCACTCAGGCCCACACCAGAAGACTCCAGTGTGACCCCAAGTGCATTCTATCACTTGCTGTGTGCCCCCTTCACCTGCCAGGGTACGAATCCCAACAATTCCCTCAGCTTCAGTGTGCTCACCTGGAGAGAGGGACCAGGGTGTCCACCCTAGGGTGTGGCCAGTGCAATGTGCTGAGTTACTGTGGTTATGCCTCACACTGGTCCCAGCACACCCTGGCTTCCCAGATTCGGGGTGAGAGAGCAGGCAAGCAACTACCCAGTGCCAAGAGCTCAGCTGGGCGGCCGGTGGGGCTACAGAAAGGCCCTGGGTGTGGCCTTAGACAGGGCCTCTTTCTAGCTAAGATCTCAAGAGCAGCAGGCCCTTTGGGAAGAAGTGTCCTGCCAGCCACCAAAGCCGGGACCTGGAGGTCTCTGGAGCTGAGTGGAGAAGCAGCAGAAAAGTCCTTTCCAGCTTGCTCTCCAGCTGCCCCCGACACTGCTCTCCAAAGGTGGAGGCTACAGGCTGAGGACCTCCCATCACCCCACTTCTACAACCCGGACAGAAGCAGGGCTGTGGGCACCTGCCGTGGGGCCATGCATGGAGCCCAGGGCCTGTGCTCTTCCTGTCAGGAATCCCCACATCTGCTGTGTCTGCTCTTATCCTCCTCCACAGCCCTGTGCTAATGTGCGCTTCTCTGAGGCACAAATGACTGTTCCTTCGTGTCTCCAAAGCACTCCAGACATTCTTTAAAAATGCTTAATCCCACGCGTGAAATCATGTTTATAACAGGGTTCCTAGCTGTGAGGCCACAGGCAGCCGGGGCGTGGTTGCTGTGCTGTGGGATGGTCCTGCACCTTGTAGAGCATTTGGCAACAGCTCTGGCTACAGGCACCAGAAAACTGCCAAGCACCCTCAGGGCATTGAGAGCCGGGCAAAGCCACCCACTGAAAAGAACCTACTGAAATCCTGGCCCACAGTACACAGTACTGGCTCAGGAAGATCCCAGCTTAGGAGACTCTGCTGTCACCCAGGAGCGAACAGGGGACCTGTACCACTGGTGAGCCCATGAGGGGAGTGGCTCTCCAAGCAGACTCCTCTCAACCCTCAGCTGAACTCTAATCTGTGGTCTGAGCTTGTCACCCATCTGCCCACCTTCCATGGGCCCAGTCATACCTGGAACAGAGCCAGGCTCTACCAGCCAGTGGCCTGAGACTCCCCTCAGCCCTGCAGCCATCACCCAGCTTCACGGAACAGGCCCCCACTGATCTTCCCACACCCAGTCACCACCTTGTGACAAAACCCCCTTCACTTCTAGGCAGCAGGGCACAGGGTTCCCGGCTTGGGTCTTCCCACACTCACTTCTGTCCAGATGGTCACCAAACATGTCACTTCCACCTGCTGCTGAGAGCATGCACTCCTTCCCCAACAGAGCTCTGTGGGCAGGACCTCCCCCTGCACCCCACAGGCTGAAAGCCATCCTGAACATGCATCCCTGCAGGCATGCCACTACAGGTCCGTCCTCAAAGGCCCTACTCAACACCTGCAGGAACAGACGGGTCCTTCTGCACGTGACCAGTAGCAGATGGTGCCACATGAAACCCGGTGTGGGTTCTGACCTGCAGCCTGCTCGGGGAGACAGGTCCACGTGTACTGCACTCGGGCAGTGTCAACCTGCTAGCTTTTCACATCTCACTCTGAGATTCAGCATTACTGACACTGCAGCTTCCCCACTGCACTGGCTTAGTTCTGGAACCTAGGAACTGCGTACCTTAATAGGGTGAGGCTGCTGATAGGCTTATTTGTGGAAGCTGTTTTGTACAAGGACATGGTCACAGGCAATTTGGAATCCTGCACATGCCTTCACAGCCAAATAGTATCCCTCGCCAGTGTCTGCAGAGGTCCCCATGGCAGGGCAACACAGGCCTTGAGGTTAGCAGTGACTTGGGTGACGCTGTCCCACAGGGCAAGGCAGCCTAGAAGCAGCACTGCAGGTACCAGTGGCTGCTGGGAGCCTTCCATACACCCACTGCAGTGTCACCTGCCCTTGGTTGCGGTCCCTTCTACCCTATCACGCAAGGTACCACGCTGCTCATGGCAGCCTGTTCTGGAGCTCTCTTCTGGATTCTAAGCGGTCACCGTCAAAGCTTTAACCCTACAAGGGACTCTTCACCAAGTGGAGCAATGGGATGTATTTGAAGAGCTAAGAACACCCCTACTAGGCGCACTGGCAGATGCCTGTAATTCCACCTGCTCTGCAGTTTCAGGCAGGAGTACTGCAGGTTGGAGTTCATCTTTGGACAGTTTAGTGAAACCTGCCTCAAAAAATAAAAAGGGCTTAGGATGCGGAACCTACAATTGACCCTCAGGACCAAAAAGGAAATACCCCTTCCTTTCAAGCCTAAGTGATGTTATACATCAACACAACACACGTTACCCACTCAGTGACAGCAGCAACTCCCAGAAGAGGCTGGTAAGAGCACCTTTAGAAGGTGGGTTCCCCAAAATTTATGCCCAACAAACTAAAAAGCTCAGCTTTTCTTCTCTTGCAGTAAAACCTTAGTGGCATCTCGACCAGGCTCTTCTGGAGAAACTGCCACATGCCAGGTCAATCTCCTAGAGTAAGGACACGCAGTGGATGGCAGGGGCAAGCGTGGCTTTCTGGAGCTGATGTCAAGTTAGGGGTGAACAGCAGACAGACCCCCGTGTACAATCAGGGGCAGCGGGGGCCCTGCCTCCTAGTCTGCTTCACGTCAGAAATGAACAGCAGAGGGGGCCGGGGCTGGAAATGGTCCTTAGTGGAAGGAAGCCCCACTTAAGCCACCAGTGCAAAAATTCAGGCAAAGGCAACTGGTAGGTTCCAAGAGGGACATGTGGCATGTCTGAGGGAAAGGCCTGCGAGGCCTCCTCAGAGATGGGAGGCTGGGGAGGGCTGGCGCCAATCAGGCTCGGGTCTCACAGGTCTGAAGGAAACCACTCCAGCTCAGTTCCTGCACAGGCAGCAAGGGCAGAAGCAGAACAATCCAGGTGGGAGAGGATGGTGGCCGGGGAGGGGTGAGAGTACAGTAGTGCACATCTGTCAGGATCCTGCAGACCCTCTGAATGGGGAGCCAGTGGGTCTGGCTGAAGAATTAAACGAGCTGTGGCAGAGAAGTGGGGACTCCAGAGTCCCAGGTCTCGGCCTCAAGAGCAGGTGGGAAGCTGCCTTTTGGGAGGAAGTGCACAGGGGAAACCCAAGTCTGGTGTGGCACATGTGTAGACGCCATGCAGACCTTCCATGATCTGGTGCCAGTCTCCCCTCCCCCTCCTCTGTATTCCAACCAAACCACAGTTCTTTCTACACTCTGAACGGTCAAGGGAATTCATGCCTTACTTTCTTCCAGAAATACTTTGCCCTAATAAAAATCATACCCAGTTTTGAGGACCAACACCCCACCTATCAATCTAACCTAGTGCCCTGTCATTGCCACAGGGAGGGATATATGTTACACTGCAGGAACTTAAACTGGATGGGAAAGAACGAAAATCACCCTCAGGTGAGAATGATAAAGCCCTGGGAGGGAAAAGAATGAGGTCCTCAGAGGGGCCACCAGAATGGACTCAGTAAGTCAGAGATCTCTTCCGGCAAAGAAGTGCTCATTGCTGGCTGTCAATCTGCCTCCTTTACCTGGCAGAGCAGGGCCCCTCTGGGGAGGAAGAGACTGAGCTGGGGGATGGGACAAGCTGGCAGCACTCCACACAGTTCCCCCTAGCCGTCAGCGAATGCAGACTATAAATGACACTGGGAAGTGCTGCTGTAGGCAAGATCAAGTATTCCACTGCTTGGTATCTGTTCAGGGCTTCAGGTATCTTCTGTGCCAAACTACTAAATGAGGACCTACTAGGGGAATCTCAATTTTTATCCTCTTGGGCTTCTTCATCACTGCTATCACAGCCCTCGGGGATGTTTCCTAACTATAGAGGAAGCTGGGTCAGCTTTCTAGGAATCCCTGTGACTAGCTAATCCTTAGCATCTCCAAGGCAAGTTCACACCCACCCACTCCCTCCTGGGAGGTGCCCAGCAATCCCTGGCTGGCTAAACTTACAGACAGGGACATAGCCAGCAGCACTTCTGACCAAGAACAGGCTTCTCCTGTCACAGCCAGGAAACTGAGCCCCTGCAATTCTCCAGCCGGTTGTGAGACTCTCAAGCCACCACCCCAACTCATCTGATGGCAGACGTGAGCTGAAGCAGACAGTCCCTGTGAGCAAGCACCTATGCGCCAGTTCCACGCCCAGCACAGAAGAAACCTCCTAGAGTGGCCTTGCTGGCACCTTGGGCTTCCAACCACCTCGCCATCTCTCAGGCCCAGGAGAGAGAAGCAAGATGCAAGCGGGCAGTCCCTGAAGTGGAGGAGTGACAAGCAGACTGGGCCATTTAGACAATCGAAGAGGAATAACGTTAACCTGAGAGGATTTCCCAAGGAGCTGGCTCAAGAAGCATTTTCAGTCTGGGTAAGGAGCAACTGCAGAGAATGATTCATGAAATCAGCTGGTTCCTGTTTTCTCTCCAAGGCTCAGATCCACAGAGGCAGATCAGGCTGGAGTCCAGAGCACTGGGTGTACACTGGGAAACGGAGGGTTCTGATATGATTAAGCTAAGGCCATTTACTAACTGCTCCATGCCCACTAGCCACCCCAGCTCTCCAGCTCATGCCCTAGCCCAACATGGCTGGAGGAAGTGGAGGTGTATCATCATCTCACCGTCTCCATTTTGCAGATGAAAGAACTATACTCAAGGAGAACATGTCACCAACTATCCCAAGATTAAGCAGCAGCTCCCAGGCCAGTCCCATCCCTAACATCTAGAGCCCTTGCGCTCACGGCTGAACTAATCTGAGCCTCAGTTTCCCTACCTCAAAAAAATTAAAAGGGGGTGTGGGCACAGGATCAGATTTCTGAATTCCTGAGGTGTGGTTACAGGGCTGAGGGGGCGTGGCGCCCCGCCTTCGCCCTCCCCAAGCCCTGGGCAGGGACTTCAGGAACGGAAGGGGAACGAACGAGGTCTCACGCTGGCGGGGACCAAAGCACTTTAGGTGGGGTCTGCGGTACTCACGTCGATGTTCCTCAGTATAACGCACTTGCCATTGGTGTACAGGAAATTGTTGCCCTTGGGGTCGCCACCGATGATCTTGGAGACGCCCCTCTCCACCTGGGGAAGGCTGGCGAACACCTTCTCTGTGGAGACAGAAGCATGCAGGGCGCGTGAGGGGTGGCCCTTGCCTTGGCCCCCCAGGCCGGACGGAGGATGAGGCGTGCTGGAGGGGAGAGGGCGGCCCCCGCCGGTCACCTGTTGCCGCTCGCGGGAGGGGCGACCGCCACTTCCCAGGCGCGCAGGGGCCGTTGTCACTTCCCGGCCAGGCCCCGGGGGACGCCGGGGTGGTGCTGCCCGCCCCCCGCCCGGCTCGGGCGCCAACTCTGGCGTCCCGGGCCGGGGTCCCCGCGCCGCCCCTCCCCCTCCCGGGGGACCCCCGTCGCCCGGGGTGAGGCCGGCTCGCGCCTGCCGCTCACTCACTGATCTCGTACGGCATCCTCGTCCACTTGTTACTGCGCCGCGCTCGCCGAGAGCCAGAAGCCGGCCGCGCCGCAGAGGGACCTCGCCGAGGCCGGAGCCGGGGACAGCGCGGAAGGCGGCGCCGGGCGTGCCGGGCGCGGAGGGGGCGGTCCGAGGCCGGGCTGCGGGGCGACTCGCGCTGCCCTGCGCGCTGCCGCTGCGACGCCGAACCCGGAAGCGCGGCCCCGGCGCGGCTCGCCCCCAGCTTTGACCATATATAGTCAAGCGCTCGGCTCGGCGGCGGACGCCTCCTGAGCCTGCGCGGACGGCCTCCCTGCCCCTCCCCCTCCGCCCGCCTCAGCCCCGCCCCGGAAGTGACGTTAGGGCCGCGGGCCTTGAAAAGGAGGCGCGGCACGCTTGCCGGCTCAGACCGTTTTGCGGAGAGTGTGTGGTTTGTCGAGACCGCTTTTCTGAGGCGGTGTTGAGGACTGGTGGGAAGGGACGGGGAGGGAGGCTTTATTCGCGGGGAGTTAATGAAACAGCACCGTCTGGGGCTTGCGGAAACTTTGGAGCCCCGACGTGAGTTTTACAAACAGAAGGAGGGGGTACTTTTTTTTTTTTTTCTCTCTGGAGCATGACTTAAAAGTCGTATTTCGGTGAAGGAAAGGAAGCAGAGCTTTTAGGAAAAAAGCTAAGCCGAGAAGCAGAAAGGGAACAGATATCTGTTAAGGAAACCAGGGATTTTTCATAAGCAGAAAGGGGACGCGTGCTAAGAAGTCAGGGCAAAAGCCCTTGGGGGGGGGTTAGCCAGGGCGGAAGTGCTAGTGCTTTAAAAGGAACCTCACCTACTAGTAGGATGGGGCTAAGGAGGGTGAGGGTGAAGTCGGAGGTGTGACCCCTGTGGGTACTTAGAAAGCTCCGAAGCCTGAGTGAAGAATTCTGGAGAGGGTGTCTTTAAAATCAAATATGCTGGGCAGTGCTGTTCTCAGTGGCATCACGTGCCATCGCGAGCCGTGGGTACTGAGTCCTGCCTGCCCTTAACGGTTCTTACCTGGGCAATTACATCTGGTTGTGTGACTTTGAATGCACACTCCTACCCCCCACCGTTGCCTTTGTCCTGGTCGTAGCTGGATGGGCCTGTAAATAGCCTAAGGCTTCCTGGGCTGCCAGCTTCATAACATTGAAGTGGTGTGTTTGGCCACAGGCCTTAGGATTGCTTACACGTGTTTTCTATCTAGAATTATCTTCAAGGAGATCTGCCTGGGTAACTCCGTAGCTCAGCTTTTCGATGAGCATCACCTGCCCTGGCCGAGTTTGCTGGGGATTTAGCTCAGCAGCGCAAGCACCTGCCTGGCAAGCGCAAGGTTGAGTTCAATCCCTGGTACCAACAAAAAATTGCCTAAACCGCAGCATTTTAGCTGTTGTATACATTCACATTCACGGTCTGCGCTGCTCCTTTTCCTGTGAGGTGTCTGGTTGTCTGGAGTATCTCTCCACCCTGAGGGCTTTGACCAGTCCACAGCCCTGATCGTTGAAGTAACAGTGGTTTCAGTGAGCCTGAAGGCAATAGGAAGGTTCAGTCTTAGAAAATGTTGAGGCCTGAAGCAAAACAAGTATTTGAGGGGTTTGCAGCTACCTTCTCTGAGAAAGGAGAACTTGTTTCTGGCCTCTGCAAATATTGCTAGAGCAAGGCTCACAGAACCTGAAGTGCGTTTGTGTAATTAAGGTATGGGAAGTAAACGCTTGCAAGCTAGGAGCCAGGTGTGCGCATAAAGTCCCCGGAGTTGATGTTGAAAGACTACAAAGCAAACTTGACTCAGGTTTCCAAACTCCTAGCAGGGTGCTGCACTTTAAGGCTTATTTTCAGCTTAGTTTTACCTTCCAACTTAGTTTGGAGGGAGGAGGAACCTCTATTTTGCTTTTTTAAATAGTTCCGTTGTGGAGCAGCTGCTATCAGTAAAGATCTTACATAGCCAGACAATAACCTGGCAGCAGTTGCAGCGCTCCGGAGAAGGGACACCCTGGTCCTCTATGGGTAACCGTGTTTTCTCAGGTGTAAGGAATTTCACACATTAGTGGAACCAGGTGGCCAGCCTATTCCTTAGGTCACCCTAGTCCCCCACACAAGTGCTTCATAAACCCTGTTATAGCAAGGGGCTGATATTCTAGTGATTGGTAGCTCTGCCAACCAGCCTGATCACTTGTCCATCCACTGGCTCCTGGTTTGAGGTATCGAATCTACTCAAGATGAACAGCTCCACTAATGAGGCTCTACAGTCCCTTTTCTCTGCTGCAGATGTATCCCTCCCCACAGTGACCAGTGCCCTTGTATCTCCAGTTGCACTAACCAAAAGTCTCCCCTATTCCTGTCCTGAGTGCCAGTCCTGCACCAAATCCGGTCATTTTGCAAGCCTGTGTTGCTGACATTTGCGTAGTTCCTCGTTGCTAGTGTGGTCCTACTCTAAGCTAGCATGGTCCTGGTGACAGTTTTTCCTGTACCTGTTCAGCCCCTCATGGCAGCAGTAACCTTAATTTCTCAGCCCCCTGCTCTTGGTTAATAGGCCCACACCTTCTGGGCTTCTAAAGCCTGGGAGGGCCCAGACCTTGCCCTGAGACTCGAGCCCCAGTCTCCTGGGTGGTTCTGCCTAGCACCTGTCTGCCTAACAATATTACATCTATTTCCTGTGGAACTCCTGCAGCTGAAGTCCCGTCTCAAACTACATGTGGCATATCTGTTACACATTGTCATGACTACAGGACAGGACCTTCCCCCACCCCCAGGAACATGAGACATGGGGACCATGTAACTTCCTGTCATGTATCCCAGGGCACTCCAGGCAATTTGGAGCTGACTTACATTGCAAGAGAATGAGCAATGTATAAGCCTCCCCCAAACTTGATTCCAGAGCAATGTATAAGCCTCTCCCGAACTTGAGTCCAAAAGTGTATACTGAAAGCAATTAAACAAAATGGTGCTTTTGAGGAAAGCTTTCAGTCCGGCTTTCTGCAAACTGGTTCCTTGAATTGGGTAACTTGGACAAACCCTTCACTGGCTGCAGGTGTGGTAGAGGTCTGATGGCATCCACTTGGAAGAGGGAGAAGTGTGGGTTTCCAGTCAACTTGTGGGGGGAGGTGGGTGCTTTGTTGGGTGAGGAAAGCAAGCACTGAGTTGTGGCTGTACAGCAGTCTACTCCTTGTCTTGAGTGGCCTTGAGACTCTTTTGCTGTAAACCCAGGGAATATGCAATAATTCTGTGGGCCCCACGCTCCTGGAAGCTTTCAGGGAGGAAGGCGAATTGGACAGTTCTAGGCTTCCAAGGTCCATCCACCCACGTCAATATGTTGGGCTTTAAGGACTGAGGAATGGCTCTGTGCCAGCTGCTGGAGAAAGTGGGGAGCAAGGGTGGGGGCCAGTGAGGTTTCATCCATGGTGGGAAATGGCTGAGAGGTCTTGGGTGGCTGCACTGTCTGCCTTTGAAATATACTTGGAAGTTCTTGATCCTGGTCCAGGTTGGCTCCAGAGGGTATTCATAGTCCAACTAGCTTTGAAAGAGGAAATGTGGGATTGGAGGGCAGAATTGGTTAGAAGGTGCTCACCTGTGATTCTGCAGTGGGGTCTGGGGCTGTGCCTCCAGAAGAGAAAGCTGTGAGCGGTGGGCCATCACCCTCAAACTCTTTGCCCCTTAGACATCTGGAAATCTTGTTACCAAAACTTTGTCCTGCCTACATGAATCTATAGAGAAGTGTTAAGCTCTGGATTTGGATATTCGTCCCAGCAATGATAACTGAATTCATATCCCCACCTCTGACAGAGCTTGTCATTGGATCCATTCCTGGGGCCTCTCTTTATTGTAAACACCTCTCGTTTCTCATTTAGCCCACTAAAGGATTGAGTCTTGGAGACAGATATTAGACACCTTGTAACCAGTGCTACCCTAGCCTTCAGTTTCCGGCAAACCCTTCTGTCTTGTATGAGGTCATCTATAGTGAAAGTACTTGAAAGGAGCTCAACACCAGCCATAAATGAAGACTAGTTTTACGTGGCTCAGGGAACAGGTCCTGTTCAGCTAGTCCGAGGGTGAGCCTTAAGGTCCCAGGAGGGCTGACTGCAGTTGACAATTGCTTGAAAGATTCTACGCGTGTTTCACTTGGATCTTTCCATTGTTGTGGGTTTGTGCTGTTACTGTCCCCTACTGGTCTCTCAAGAACCTAGGCAGCAGCTGCCTGTGACCTCCCCATGCCATGTGAGGCTCTGCATGTAAGTGTTGCCTTCCTGTCTGCCTCAGGAAGTTGACAGTGCACACTTGGGGGGGGGCAGTGTCATGTGTCGTCAATGAAAATGTCTGAAAGCCCAGCACTGGCTCCTTCTCAGCCTTCACTTTCCATTAGGGCTTCAGGTTCACTGCACCCCTCGAGTTTTACAGTAGGAGGAGAAAGGGGTACATCGAGGGTTGCAGGGCCGGAGCTGCTGTCCCTAGCATGTGGGAGGGCTGAAGCTTTGGGGACTACACTTAACCTTAGGCTCTTAGATGGACATGATAAATGCAGAAACAGTGTCTATGGCTGAGAACAAACTTGAGTCAAGTGACACACAGGTCTTTTATAAAGGTCACATACGATTTTACAGCCACAAGAGTAAATGGGGTCATAAAGTAGGTGCACAATATACATACGGTCAGAGATCTGACTTAGATGTTACCTTTTAACAATGCAGAAATACCTTATTTTAGGACCTAGATGTCAGTATGTTCTTAGCGTTAGGGTGGTGGTAGTGGCCTTGTTGAGCTTGGACTGAGTTTTATTCAAGTCAGAAATGCTCAGATGCAGAGGCTTTGATAAGTTGCTAGTGAAGGTGGGGGTGCTAAAGGTAGCCTAATGTTAACTTGATCTGCCACGATCTGTCTCCACGATGTTCCAGTTGAGGTAGAAAAACGAAATCCTAACTAGAAACTGTTTAAAAAAGACTGCTGCACCTACCCAGGAGGCAGCTGAAGTTACCTCAAGCGATCCGAATCCCTCTGGTTGTATTTAGGCTCTTTCCCTACCAGACTCATCACACCCTAGATTCCTTCAGAATCCTTAAGGGGCCCATAAATGGATTTACTTGAAAGGAGCCAAGAACCTGATATTAATAGGTTGAGGGAATCCCAAGGATGTGTTTACATTTTATATACAAAACAGTTCATCCCTGTAGAGTTGGGGGGTGGTGGTACCTGCTTTGGAGGTGGGCTCCATGTTTCCGTCACTTCACAAGCCTAAACGTTCCCTCTCCAGGAAATTTCTGATCACCCACACTCCACCCTTGAGTGCATCATAAAATCTCTGCCTAATAAGCCCTCCTGTGTCTCACACACCGAGAATTTTTCCATGAAGTCTGCAAACCAGCAAACTTTTTTTTAAAAAGGGTGGTGAGGATTGGGTTCCGTGTTTTAGCTTTAGGAACTTCGTCAGATCCAGCCTGGTGACAGGGTTGAACTGTAGAAGCTCTTGACTAAATACAGCCCTGTTGGAGCACATTGGCTCAAACTACATTCCGGTAAAGCTAGAAGCTGGAGGCTTTTTCCAGACCAAATTTAAGGCTGATGCCTGTCTCAAGGCTGGGGCAAAATAATCTCTCCCTCCCACAAGTTAGAGAAAGGAGAGGTTTATTGTAGCTCAGTTTGTAGAAGCTTCCTTCCACAGTTGTCTGGCTCCAGGGCAGTGTGGTTTGGCCGAGAAACGGCACCGAGCCGCCTTGGCACCCTAATCCAGCGTGGACCTCCTGTCTTCAGTGAATCCATTCAGCTGTAGCCAGAACCACACTAGTCCAGCAATGGGACTGGATCAGTTATCACAAGCCCCGATGGGGGAGGGTCCCTGAAGCATCTAGAAATCCATCCTGACTTCTGCCAGCCACACACACCGCTACTTACTGCCCTGGATGTGCTGGCAGCTGCCACGGCTGCTTCCAGGCCCTTTGCCTGTAGCCGTCTCCCTCATCTCAACAGTCTTGGCTCCTTTCTAGGGCACCAATGACAGGGAGGTGTTTTTGCACTCTGTATGGGAGATGAGCTGGACACAGGGTTGTCTCCATTCTAGTGCCCTTCCAGGGAGGCCTGAGCCTGACTCCTCCATGGACCTGTAGTGGATAGGACAGGCACAGGTCAGCCCTTTGTTAGACCTGTGCTCTGCTGTTGCTGAGAAAAGGGAACTTGGATCTGGATCCTGAAAGTGGCCCTGTGCCCAGGTACCTGCCCTTTCTCTAGTAGGGCAGGGCTGCCTGTCTGCATGTGGCTGGAGGGGCGTATGAGTTTGCCCCAGCTGCCGTAAACTGGTTGGCTTACACAGTGGTCTGTCATGGAGAGTGCAAGTCCAAGATCCCACGGGGTGGGCAGAGTTGATCTCTTCTGAGGCAGTGGGAGAAGCTGTTCCAGGCCCTCTCATAGCTTCTAGTGCTGTGGCACTTCTTGATCTTCCTTGGCTTGTGATGCTGAAAAAATGGAACTCTACTTGAGGTCAACTATGCCAAGTTCATGGTCTCAACACTGAGGGATGAGATTACGACCCAGTGGAGGAAGTTAGTGTTGATGCAAATAAGGGGAACCAGGTCCTAGATTTCTGGGAGGGCCTCAAATGTGCGGTGACCGAGTTCCTTGACAGGGGTAACTTACACAGCAGTCATGATGTGAGTGTGATATAGGTCAAGCTACAATCACCCTGTGGCCACTTAACTAATACTTATCCAATAGAGTAACAAGTCACATAGCAAGGGGACATAGAACAGGCATTTTTTGGAAAGGGGGGGTCCAGATACTCTGGCCACCCACTTGAGTGATCCCAGCTGGACTTCCTGGACCAGGTGGTGCTAATTACAGTACAATTCCAAATTACTGCTTTTATCTTTTGGCACGAAGCCTTGGCTATTGCATTCCCTCCTGTGGCCTCCAGTCACAGTTCAGACTTATGGTGCCGACTTCCTGGAGACCCAGGCCTACTCTTACGTTTATCTAACTTATCTATCTAGAAGCGTGTGATCTCTACTTTCTTGGTTTCCTAGTTTCTCTTAAAAGGACATGTGTGCTAATGGGTTAAGGCTCTAGTCCAATCTCAATGTAAGGAATTGTCTACAACTATTTATCAGCCACATTGTGAGATGAGAAGCCAGCACTGGAAGCTGTGATTTGTACAGCATCCGAGTTTGGCCCTAGGATAGCTCAGCCTGGGCTTGGCTCCTCTTACCTTCCAAACCCAGAGCCCTGGCTGCTCTAAGCCCCCTGGAAAGGGAGGACTACATAGACAGTTGAGTGTTTCAGGGATTCTCCTGTAGATGGTAGTGTCCTTTTGAACCATTAAGACCTTTGCCGCCCCTTCCTAGAGCGCCTGTCCTTGGGAAGATTTCAAACCAATGTAGAGCAGTGGGCAGTGACCCCACACTGCATGCGCCTGGCTGAAGAGTCAAAGTGATTGCAAAGCAGCTATTCTGCATTCCAGTCCAGCCCGTGGATCCCAGTTGAGAAGCACTTAATGTCCAAAGTGGACAAGTTTGCCTGAATTGCTCAAATTTGGTATGACCTAAAGTTAAAAGGCAGCCTTTAAAGTGGCCATAGAGCACTTATTTTGAGGTGGTGCAGCATCTCCTGTCCTGTGAGGGACCAGTTCAACCTGACTGATGCAGCCAAGTGTTGTCAGGATTGCAAGGAAAACGATTACAGGATACACAACCTACAGAACTTTGAATTGCCCAGAGTCAAATACAAAGTGCAGGAAATCTATCCACACAAAAGACCCTACAGATCTAGCTGAGGGCCTGGATTCCACAGCAATGTCCTGCATGTGGATGGCTGAAGACCTAGACCCATGACAATGCTCCAATGAGTCAACCTGGAGGGCTGGAGCCCAGGACAATGACTCATGCAAGTGTGTCTCGCAGATCAGCACTGGGAAAGGCCCCAAGGTCAGCTGTAGTTAGTCTTGACAGTAGGATGAAGGACCTGGACCAGCAGGCTGAGTGGTTCTGTACTGAGCCAGGAAACGATGCTTAAAATAAAGATCAGGGCTCTCCCCAAAATACCACAGCCATCCTCTGTGGCAATGAGGCCCCGAGCTCCTCTGACAATAACAGCCAATTTCACTTCAGGAAGTCTGCTTGACAAACTTCTGGAGATAGAGCAGCACACGTCCTCTCTGCTGGAGCCAGGGAGCGATGCTCAACATAAGGACCAGAGCTGCCCCAAAGTGAACCGAAGCCCCTCTTGGTGGACGTGGTCCTGAGCTCCGATAACAGCCGAGTTTATATTAGGGAAGTTAATGTGACAAACTCCTGGAGAACTAGCAACTCCAAACACTGAGAACCCACAGTACTACTTGCTCTAGCTGTCCTGTTTATCTTGGCAGTGATCCTCACATGGGCTGTCCATACTCTGCAACATGCTGATGCAGTACAGCAGCTGCCACAAGGTGACCACACCAACCGTGTGACCCGAAGACTGCTGGCTTGGGTCTACGTCCTGAGTGAGGAGCAGCCAGTCGCATCTGGCTGATGAGCTCTCCAGTTGCTACCAGTGATACGCTGGCACTAGATAGGGCTTCTGTACACAGACAACCTAAGCTCCGTGCTTTGCCTTTACAATAGACTGAAAGGGAGACCTTGGGTCGAAGTTGGAAATGAGTTTAGACTTGATAGGTCATATGATGTCGTGTGCTTCTGGGAAAGCCTGGGTTTTAAGCAAGGCTTTTTCTCATCAGTGTGCATGTGTCTCATTGAAACCAAGTACCTTTCAGTACAGATGGCTCCCAGAATGTTGGCACCGTGGTTGTGTTGCACTGGAGATGCTGTGGTCTTGGATGGTAGTGATGGTGGACATTCAAAGGCTCAGCCCTGTTTGTTAGATTGGTCAAGGTCAGGCACTGTGGCATTTGCTCATGGACCCATGTGTATGTAGTGTCTGTCTGGCACATCGTGGATATTGAGTTAATGTTAGATGTTTCCAGGAAGAGTAGTAGCCTCTTAACTGAGGGAATCAGTGTTCATAGCAAGCTGGGTGTGATGGCTCATGCCGGTAATCCTAACATTTGAGAGGCTGAGGCAGGAGAATCATTGGGAGTTTGAGACCAGCCTGGACTGCATGGTGAGACACTGTTCATAGCTATGTTTGTGTAACATCAAAAACACCAAGTACATTTGTGAGAAATTATGAAGTATCCTCAAGAAATTAGAAATAAAAGATCAGAAAACACAATCTCTTATCAAAATATCATTGTCACAAAAATTAACATTCTTATATTTCTGTAGAAATAGGAAAGATTCATAGTCTAAACTTTGATACACAAAATTGGAGCCTCCCCAATCCCACGACTTGTTATACCAATCATGGTAAAATGGCATTGATGTCAAGATAGACTGCCAAGGTACCAATATAATGTCCCAAGATAGATACCCACATAACACAGTTGCTTTTTCATGCCAGAAATCAACTAAGTGGAGAAAGGCTTTTGTACCATCAATAACTATACTAGAACTGGATAAGCATAAGCAAAACCCCCCCAAGCCTTTAGCACATCAAAAATTTAAGATGTCAAAATGGCTCACAGTGGGTTAAAGTTGAAGGCAGGTGTGACCTGAGTCATTGCTTTGGCTGAGGTCATTCTCTCTAGGACAAAGACTAGGACAAAGTGTGGCAGGGAAGGCAGAACCTACCCACAGGTTCAGTGAAGTGGGGGAGGCATTGAATTTGCTTCTGAACAGGTCGTGTGGATGACAAAGGAGGCCATTATGGTACTTAAACTTTTTAAAGCATATATGAGCATGTCCATGTTTTGTCACACAAATGAAACCATACAAACATCAAACTTTAAACCAGAAATACTACAGGGGGAGAGAAAACATTGCCAACCTGTGTGGTTTGCTGAAAGGTGAGACATAGAATGTTGTGGATCGTGGTGCTAGTATGGTTTTATTCCCCTTTGGGAAAGTTCCATGCATTATGAGCATAACAGCCCTTTAGTGGACGCATGCTACTTGGGAGTGTCCTGAGAGCCGGGTGTGTGGAATATTGCTGGGCGTGCTGTGGGAGCTATGCGGGGGCATCACCCTTCTGCTTTGTAGGGGGCATCACCCTTCTGCTTTGTAGGGGGCATCACCCTTCTGCTTTGTAGGGGGCATCACCCTTCTGCTTTGTAGGGGGCATCACCCTTCTGCTTTGTAGGGGGCATC
>PVLA01002390.1:173725-273028 GCA_004027455.1 Hydrochoerus hydrochaeris | reverse complement strand
ATTGTAATCGAATCTGGTTTGTTGGATCGCTGTTTTGTATTGATAGATTTTATTCAAAGCTGTTATGATTGATAGTATCAAGTCTGAGAGTATAGGCAACTGCACTGAAGATGACAAGATCCACTAGAATATCCACTATGGTTTGATTATTACCTGCCTTTGAAGTTTTATACTGTCTACAATGTTTTATTTTTACTAAATTGTTATTTACTGCTTTACTCAATTATACTGCTATATTCAATTATGCCTGATGATACAGACATTCTATTGAAGATAATAAGAAACAACACAGTAATCATTGTAGGTCACCTTGTACTGTGGTTTTATATGACTTTTTGGTTTCATGTTTTTATAGGAATTTGTTTTGTTTTGTCTTGCTAAGTTTTGTTTTTTCCTCTAATACAGAAAGGATAGAAATACATGTAGAGACTCACGCAAGCGTAGCTGTTTACACTCTCACTGTTTGACTATCTACTTTGTATGCTTTAATTTTGTAACTTGAACGACTATTTCTGGGAGGACAATATGTAGTTTATTAACTAGTGATTTCTTATTGTTTATCTTTTTTTTGGAATTCTATATTATCTCTAACCTTTACATGCTTTTGTTTCTCTTTAAATAAAAAAGAAATGAAAAAAAGTGACTATTTTAGTGAAAAACATCTTGCTTTAAAAACATGATCCAACTTAGTATTTTAATGTTTTGTCTGTGGTTTTGGTATCAGGAATTGAACTCCAGACCTTGTGCTTGCCAGGCAGGTACTTGTACCACTGAGCTATATCACTAGCCTTATTTTAACATTTACATCATGGTAGTTTACACTGTTGTAAAGAACACATTAAAATGCACTGGGAATGCAATTAGTTTTTTGGTTTTTTTTTGGTACCAGGATTGAACTCGCAACTTCACACTTGCCAGGCAGATGCTTGTGCTGCTGAGCTAAATCCCTGGCCCTGCAATTACATTTTTTAAAAGATCCTTGCAAATATGGGAACAAGATAAAATGGAAAGCATGATAGTGGAGATCCAAAGAGGGGAAAAAAACCTGAAAAGAGAAAAGAAATAGAAAAGCTTAGGGGAAATGGGCTGCATTAGTTTTTAACAACTGGACTTACTAAAAGTGAGCAGGCTTGCCTATCTGAAAGCTCTCCCACCATTATTAAAGCTGACAAAGGAAGGCTGAACCCCAGTGGTCAATGTGTTCAACTGAGGCGGGAAACAGAAGCAAAGATCTCAAGTGATAATATTAGGTGCCCACCGTTTAGCCAGTGTTGCTTTTGATGGTGATCACAGCACACTATTTACAGAACATAACAGGCCACATTAAAGTTTACTAGAAACGAATTTGAAATTTGGTGCTAGGATGTTCAAAATATGTACTCTGGATACAAATTTTTAAAAGTAACCCCTCTCTGGGGTGAATACTTCAAGAAGTATTATTTACAAATAATAAAGTAAAAAAAAGAAAAAAAAATTAGACAATATATCCAAATTAACTGGATCACACTGTGGATAAGTCATACCAAATAACTAACGCTTCACATGCTGATCACTGGACTCTCACAAGAAAATGAAGGTGCTGAAATTAATGGTTTTAACTGGCCAAATATTGCAAACAAATTTTTTATTAGTACACTTATAGTACATAGTAATCCCATTCATTGTGGGAGATTTGTACAGGTGCATCAGAAAACTTCCTTCCTTTTGTCCCTTTCCCTGCCCCTCTCTCCTAGCCCTCTTCTTTCCCTCCCCATTTATAAAAACTATGGTATTTCCATTATTTTCTTTCAATTCTTTTTTTCCTTTAAATTGTCTTCCCTTTTGCTTCCCCTTCCCTGGTTTCCCTTTCCATTTGACCAAGTTTTTCCTACTTCTTAATATCTGTCCTTAATCTTGCTCCTTATTTATACTTTGGGTCCCTATACAAGAGAAGTGAACTATTTAAACTTATTTATTTCACTTAAGATTATGGTATCAAGGTATATTCATTTATTTAAAAATGTCTCATTTATGTCTCTTACCGGGAGTGTAGTATTCCATTGTATATGGCCATTACATTTCTTTTTTTATTTTTATTTTATTTTTTAGATTTTTTTATTTTAAAAAAGAAAAGAAAATTTTAAAAAGACAAAATAGAAAAAACAAGAAGAAAAGTAGAATACAGAGTTCAAAAAAAAATCATAAAATCGCTAGTTGATACATTGCATATTGTTAACAGTTGTTAAAGTTACAAAGTCAAAGCATAAAAAGTGGCTAGACATTCAGACATTGACAGTACAAACTCTTCTGTTCAATGATCTAACAAAAGCTCAGTAATATGGTCATCTATTTACACACTATACATACCGTTATATTCTTTAGAGCACTTTCTTTTCCTTTTCCTTTTACAATATCTATTATATCTATTATACTCTTTGGATACCATCATTCTGTCCGTTCTTATTATTTTTTACAATAGAGAGACAATGTTATATTTACTAATGTGAGTTTTGTTTATTTCACTAATGAGGATATTCTCAAGTTGCCTCCATTTACCAATAAAGGCCTCAAGATCATCCTTTTATATAGCTAAATAGTATTCCATTGTATAAAAATACTGCATTTTTTTCATCCATTCTGCAGTTGATGGGCATTTTGGTTGTTTCCAAGATTTAGCTATCACAAATTGTACTGGTATGAACATGGGTGCACATATATCACTGTGACATGACCTTTTCAATTTTTCTAAGAAAATACCCAGGAGGGGAATAGCTGGATTGAATGGAACTTCCAATCCTAGTTTTTTGAGGAATGTCCATACTGACCTCCACAGTGGTTGTACCAGTCTGCACTCCTACCAACAGTGGAGAAGTGTTCCTTTTTCCCCACAGCCTCACCAACATTTGTTATCAGTTGTTTTCTCGATGGCAGCCATTCTTTCTGGGGTGAGATGAAATCTCAATGCTGTTTTAATTTGCATTTCTTGAATGACCAGTGATGGGGAACATTTCTGCATATATTTATTTGCCATTTGTATATCTTCATCTGAGAAATATGTTTTCATCTCAGATGGTCATTTTTGGAGAGGGTCTTTGAATTTGGGGGGCTTGACGTTTTTCAGTTCTTTATATGTTCTGGATACAAGTCCTTTGTCTGAGGGACTGTTGGCTAAAATTCTTTCCCATTCTGTGGGCTTTCTTTTCATTTTGTTGGTGATTTCTTTTGAAGTACAAAAATTTTTTAGTAATATGAGATCACAGTTGTTGATTCTTTGAAGTATTTCCTATGTGGTTTGCATTTTATTCATGAATTCTCTCCCTACCCCTATGTCTCCAAGATTTTTACCTATTTGTCTTCCAGTAGATTTAGTGTTTCTGTTTTAATATTTAGATCCTTGATCCAGTTTGATTTTAGTTTAGTGTATGGTGATAGACATGGGTCTATTTTCAGTCTTTGGCATGTGGAAAGCCAATTTTTCCAAAACATTTATTAAACAGGCTATCTTTTTTCCAGTGAACATGTTTAGCACCTTTGTCGAATATCAGGTGGCTGAGGGTCTTTGTAGTTGTGTTGCATCTTCTAATCTGTTCCATTGATCATCAGGTCTGTTTCTTTGCCAGTACCATGCTGATTTTATCACTGTGGCTTTGTAGTATAGATTCAAGTCAGGAATTGAGATGTCTCCCGTCTTGCCTTTGTTGCCCAGAATCACCTTTGTTATTCTAGGTTTCTTCTGTTTCCAAATGAATTTTAGGATTGTTTTCTCTAGATTTGTGAGATACGTTAATGGTATTTTGATTGGGATTGCATTGAATCTGTCTAACAGTTTTGGGAGTATGGCCATTTTCACAATGTTGGTTTTTCCTAGTCAAGAGCAAGGAATATCCTTCTATTTTTTAATACCTTTTTCAATCTACTTTTTTAGAGTAGTATAATTTTCAGCATATAGGACTTTTACATTCTTGGTTAGGTTGATTCCTAGGTATTTCGTTTTTTTAGATGCTATTGTGAAAGGCAGTATTTCCATAATTTCTCTCTTGGTGAGTTTTTTGTTTGTGTAGAGGAATGCTATTGATTTTTGAGTGTTGACTTTGTATTCAGCTACACTGCTGAACTTGTTTAATACCTCTAGTAGTCTTTTAATGGAGTTTTTTGGGTCTTCTATATAGAGTATCATGTCATCTGTAAATAGTGATAGTTTAACTTCTTTCTTTCCTATCTTTATTCCTTTTATTTCTCTCTCTTGTCTGATTGCCCTGGCTAGTGTTTCCAGCACTATATTGAATAGGAGTGTTGATAGTAGACATTCTCTCATTTAGTATAAATGATAAAACATTTAGTATAATAATACTAAACCAACATTTAGTATAATGTCGCCTGTTGGTTTGTCATAGATAGCCTTTATGAGATTGAGATACATACCTTCTATTCTGAGTTTCTGTAGGTTTTTTTTTTTTATCATGAACAGGTGTTGGACTTTATCAAAAGCTTTTTCTACATCTATTGAGATGATCATGTGATTTTTATTTTTGGCTCTGTTGATGTGGTGTATTACATTTATTGATTTGCATATGTTAAAGTATCCCTGCATTCCTGGAATAAATCCCATTTGGTCGTGGTGTATAATCTTCTTAATGATTTGCTGCATTTTATTTGCCAATATTTTATTGAGAATCTTTGCATCAATGTTCATTAGTGAGACTGGCCTATAGTTCTCCTTTTTGGTTGGGTCTTTCTCTGGTTTTGGTATGAGAGTAATAGTTGCCTCCAGGAATGATTTAGGGAGGATTGCTTTCTTCTCAATTTCATTGAAGAGTTTAAGGAGTATTGGCATCAAATCTTCTCTAAATTTCTTGTAGAATTCAGCTGTAAATCCATCAAGATCAGGTCTTTTCTTTGTTGGTAAGTTTTTAATTATGTTTTCAAGTTCAGTAGCTGATATTGGGTTATTCAAAATTGCTATATCTTCTTGGTTGAGGGTAGTTCATATGTTCCTAGAAATCTGTCTATTTCCTCTGTGTTTTCCACCCTATGTGAATAGAGATTTTCAAAGTAGGTGTTCATAACCTTTTGAATTTCCATGGGATCTGGAGTAATTTCCTTCTTTTCAGTCCTTATGAGTTTTTTTTCTTTTTCTTTATAAGGTTGATTAGGGGTTTGTCAATTTCGTTTATTCTCTCAAAAAAACAATTTTTGATTCATTAATTATTGTATTTTTTGTTTCAATTGCACTAAATTCTGCTCTAATCTTTACAATTTCCTCTCTTCTATGAGCTTTGGGTTTGACTTCCTTTTCTAGAAGTTTGAGATGTAGCATTAGGTTATTTATTTGTGTTCATTCCATTTTCTTGATGGGACTATTTATTACTATATATTTCCCTCTTAGGACTGTTTTCATTGCATCCCATAGGTTATGGTATGTTGTATCTGCATTTTCATTGCTTTGTAGGTATTGTTTTATTTCCTCTTTAATTTCATCTATAACCCACTGGTTATTCAGAAAGTTTTTGTTTAATTTCCATGTATTTATGCAGGGTTTGCAGTGTATTTTGCCATTGATTTCTAATTTTAGTGCACTATGATCATATATTATGCATGGGATAATTTCACTCCCTTTGCATTTAGTTAAGAATGCTTTATGGGTTAATATATGGTCTATTTTGGAGAATGACCAATGTGCAGTTGAGAAGGTATGTTCTGATGTGGTTGGGTGGAACACTCCATAAACATCCCTTAAGTCCATTTGCTCACAGGTATGATTCAGTTCTGTTATTTCTTTACTGACTTTTTGTCTAGTTAATCTATCTCTTTGTGACAGTAGGCTGTTAAGTTCTATTACGATTGTGTTCTTGTGTATTTGGTTTTTCATGTCCATTGGTATTTGTCTTATATAGTTGGGTGCTCCTATTTGGTGCATATATATTTATAATTGTTTGTTCTTCCTCTTGTAGTTTTCCACTAATAAGTATGTAGTGGCCTTCTTTATCTCTTTTAATCATTTTAGGTTTGAAGTTCACTTTGTCTGCAAACAGAATAGTTACCCGTGCTATTTTCTGGATTCCTGTTGCATGGAATATTATTTTCCATCCTTTGACTTTTAATCTATGAGTTTCTTTTTGAGTCAGATGAGTTTCTTGTATACAGCATATTGTGGAATCCTGTTTCTTGATCCATTCCATCAACCTGTTTCTTTTGATAGGTGAATTGAGCCCATTTACATTAATGGATATCACTGATATGTACTGGCTTAACTTTGCCATGTTGTGTTCCTATTGTTGGTTTCCTGCTTTTCTCCTTTGTTTAATTTCTGGTCCAGACTGGTGGTTACTTTCTGTTGTTGTTCTGGAGATTGTGGTCATTTTTATCTCTGTCTAGCATGTCTTTCAACACTCTTTCTAAGGTTGGTTTGGTGGACATGAATTTCTTCAGTTGTTCTTTGTCATGGAAGTACCTTGTTTCTTCATTAAATTTGAAAGACAGTTTTGCTGGGTACATCAGTCTAGGTTGAAAGTTGTTTTCTTTTAGGGCTTGAAATACTTTATCTTAACTTGAAGGTTTGTGTTGATAACTCTGCCATGATTCAAATGGGCTCTCCTTGACAGGTGAGTTGTGTCTTTGCTCTAACAGCTTTCAGTATTCTGTTTTTATGCTGTATGTCTGAGATCTTAATTATTATATGTCTGGGTATAGATTTATGTTGGTTGTGACTGTTTGGCATTCTGTATGCCTCACTTATTTGTATATCATATTTTTCCCCATGTTTGGGAAATTTTCTGCCGTTACTTCTGTGAATAGCTTAGTTATATGCTTTGCATTGTCTCCTGCCTCCTCACTGATGCCTATTAATCTTACATTGTTTCTCCTGGCATCGTTTTGAAGCTTTGGATTGTTATTTCATGCTGCTTTGTTGTTTTTATAAGTTCTACCCTTTCATGATCACTATCTTTGATCCTGTCCTCAAGGTCTGAAATTCTATCCTCAGCTTCATTTAAACGGTTTTGCCAACTTACAATACAATTTTTTGTTTCTCGGATATCTCTTTGGATTTGATTCATGGATTCTGCTTGTTTTCTGCATTGTTCATTCAGAGTTTCAGTCAATTTCCCATGCTCCTGTTTTTTTTTTTTTAATCTATTTCTTCTCTAGCTATGTTGAGCAATTCATTTACTAAGGTTGTTATTTCTGTCTTTACATAAGACATTATTTGTAATTTGAGTTCCTCTATAGCCTTGTGGATTTGTTTCTTTACTTCATTTGCTATCTTTTCAGATTTCTGGTGTATGACTTTTAAAGTCCTCTATTTCACTGTCGCTTGTACTTGCTCCTGATGGACTAGCTGTTTGAGATTACATTTTGCCTTTTCGTTTAGTCATTTTCACCTTTCCGGTAAATATCTGTTCTTTCTATTCCAACAGTCACAACTGTCTGTAGTGTGAGTTTTAGGGTCCTACTGTGTGGTTGATGTTTGTCAATTAAGAGGAAATCCAGTCACCTGACTTCCTCCTACAGGGCCTGTTGGGTGAGTCTTAGATTCTTTCTGGGCTAGCTAGCCTAGCAGTATTGATGTAAGGCAACTCTTAGTCTGCTATTGTTATATCTTCAAGTTGTTGCAGGTCACCAGATCTCCCTGGCTATAGTGTTTGTGTCAGCTGAGCCCCTACTGTATCACCAGGGGTCTCATAAGCTTTTTAAATTTTCTCTAAGTTGGGGGGGGCGTTATTGGCACACTCCTCAACTCGTCTGATGTTCTCTGTATGGGGGAGGGGATTACCCACTCTCTTGCCAGGTTTGTCAAGATCTTACAGTTGGAGGGAGTTTCACTTCCACTCCTATTTATTCACTGCAGACCTCTGTTTTAGGGGCAAATGCACCACACTGACTGGAGCCTGCTGAGGTCTTCTGTTTGGGTGAGGGGTTCCTGAGTATTTCATCCAGCCAGCACGGTAATCCACTGTAGTCCAAGGTTCGGATGTTCCCAGTGGAAGGGCAGGTCCAGTGGTGGCAGTCCAGGGCAGTTTAGGCCTGGGGCGGGCTTACCAGATATTTCCTGGAAGGGCCTGGCCACTACATTTCTTTATCCATTCACCTCTTGATAGGCATCTGGGCTGTTTTCAATATTTAGCTGTTATGAACTGTGCTGCTATAAACATGGGTGTGCATGTATCACTGTAGTATGATGACACATTTGGGGAGATGAATAAATAACTGGGTCAAATGAAACTGCTAGCTTTAGTTCCAGGTTTTTTTGTATCTCCATACTGATTTCCATGTTGGTTGCACCAAATTACACTCCTACCAGCAGTAGGAAAATATTCCTTTTTCTCCACAGCCTCCCCAGCATTTGTTATGGGTTGATTTCTTGGCGATAGCCATTCTTTCTGGAGTAAGATGGAACCTCAGCTTGGTTTTCATTTGAACTTCTCAAATGACCAGTAAGGTCAAACATTTTTTCAGCTGTCTGTTCCAAAAAAAAAAATTTTTTTTGGATTGAGTATTTAAATTTGGGGAGGAGGTGGTTCTGATTTCTTTTGAGTTCATTATACATTCTAGAAATTTGACCTGTCATGAGGAGTAGCAGGAAAATTTTTCCCCATTCTGTGAGTTGTCTCTTCACTCCATTGGTGATTTCTTTGCCGTGCAGAAGCAATCCCTGTCATTCTTTGTGGTATTTCCTGTGCAATCAGAGTTTCACTTATGAAGTCTCTGCCTACGCCTGTGTCTCCAACAGTGTTACCTATTCTATCTTCCAGCAGGTTAAGTGTTTCTGGCAAACAATATTATCATATTTAAGTAGAGAACTAAAAAATAAACCTTGATTTTAGGCATGGATTTAAAGCAGAGCTTTAATGGGAAGGGCTTCCTGGGAAATATTTCAGTCGTTACAGCCAGACTGTCCCTCTAGCCCTACTAGCTATTTTCTGGCCCAGGAACATGCCAGCATTGGTGCGTGTCAGGCAGAAGTGTGAGGGTGCTGAAAGAGGCCGAGGGTCCCAGCCCGGGGTGTAGGCAGTGTTCCTGTGTATAGATGTACACACGAGGGGACCCCCTAAGGGACTGGGACATAGCTGTCCGGTCATCCACACCCCGCCCTAGCAGACCAAAGCGAGGCAAGCCTGTGGCTCGTGTTTAGCCGTCTCTTACCACTGTCACTTATGTGAGGCTATTTGAGCACTTTTATCATTTAACTGGACTCCCAAACCTTTTAAGAGGTTGAGGCTGTTTCGCCAGCTAAATCTTTACATTGAAAATTCAATGTAGAGGAATTTTTAGGTTCTTCTATTTTTTTTTTTTTTTTTTTAGGTTTCTGTTTGGTTCAACACATCACTTTTGTACTTCGGGAAGCAGGAACATGAAAAGAAAAACTTTTAAAGCCCTTGCAACATCCTAGTGGTTTCTGTGCTAGTGCATCAGGCTGGGATGCTAAAGAAACCCCACAGCAGAGTTACAAGTTCAAAAGGACGGGGTTTATTTTATGTTCAGAATCCCGTTTGGCAATTTTTCTAACAACGGCTGCAAAGTCTCCTTTGCAGTTATGGGATGAGGGGTGTGTGTTTCGTTTTTTGCTTTTTCTAAATGTGCTGGGGCCGGCCTGGGTAGAGAACTTCCGAGTGGAAAGCGGAAGCCACGACCCTGAAGGTCGCCTCTGGCCTCCCACCCACAGGTCCCCTGCGGACCCTCGCGGTGTGGAAGGGGACGCCCGCTGGATAACGTGGTTGTTTCTAATTAGTATCGACACCCCGTTCAAGCAGCCGCAAAGAAAGCGGAAGTTTCCCGAGGAGGTTTCCTGAGTAACTAACACTGCCGCTGGGACCAGAGCACCCGGGGGGCGGTGCCAGGCTGGGAGTGGCCTCAGGCTTCCAGGTCACTGATGCCCACAGGGTCCCTGAGGGCTGCACCAGTGAGGGGACACACAGCCTCAAAAAGCTGGGGCACCAGTGCTGGGACTGCCAGGGGCTCCTGGGGTGACACCGCGGTGGTGGGGTCCCTCGTAGGGAGAGCCCAAGGCCAGCGCAGTCCTGCAGGCCCTCCTGTCTCCCCCTCCACGCGCCAGGCTGCGATGCTCTTGATGTTGCCAGGTTAAACCACGAGCTCAGTTACCAGGCCACTTGGTTTTTAAGGAAACCACAGAAATCTGGAGTTGTTTTCAGTGGACTGATATCTCCTAGAAAAAAAAAAAAACCTTAAAAACAAAACAAAAAAAACCAAACCTTTTCCATTCATTTGAGACGCACGAGGACCAGAATTTGAACCTTGATTTTTGCTTAAATATTTCTCAACAAGTCTTTGGTTTAAATCTGTCCTTATCCACAACCCTCTCAACTCCTGTTTTTTTTTTTAGACAGGGTTTTGCTGTGTGGCACAGGCTGGTCTCTGGAGTGCGAGAGCAGGGGTTAGAGGGGGAGAGCAGGGGTTAGAGGGGTGCGCCTTGCTTTAAAGCCACACCCTCCGCTCCCCAAGGGGACCCAGAAGGCTGGAGGTGTTGGGTGCTGGCCACCCCCAGGCTGTCAGGGAGTCCAGGACCTTTGGGCTCAGGCGGTGAGAGTCTTCTGTGTCTGTCCCCCACTGGGACTCAGATTCTTAGGGAGCTGCCAAGCGGAAGTGGGGTGGCAGAAGTCTTGGTGAGCAGCACTGGGTGATTACAGGAGGGGGAGTCTGCTCTGAGAAGTGGAACATCCTGCTTGGTGGCGCCTTGTGGCCAGGGGCGTGACCAGGCCACATCCTCCTTGGGAGGCCAGGCCAGCTGCGGGTTACCCGCTGTGCGTGGGGGGTGGGGTGGGCGCCTGACCATTGCACAGAGAAAAGCCTAGGATTGGACTCTTTTCTAGGGACGGTTCTTCTAGTTATTTAGTAACTATATGCACAATCTGTAATTAAACCCATTCGTGGAGTTCTTATTTTTAGTTACTGCAACTTTTGATCTAGAACGCCCACTGGATTGCTCTTCTTATAGAGCCTACTCTAAAAACCCAGTAAAATGCTCTGTTTGTCCTTTTTTTCAGCTTTTTGAACCATATTTGCTTAAAAGTCTTGGTCTGTTAATTCCAACATCCATCCACCTGCGGATCTATTTTTGTCCGATTTTTTAAAAAAAAAATAGCAACATGTGACATAATCTGTCCCATGTTTAAGTAGTATTTATCATGTGCTAGACATTCTGATTAAAAGACTGCAAAGCCTCTAGATTATTCAACTTCCTCCTTTCCTCTGTTAGAAGTTGAGCTGAATCGAGACTTTAACACATTTCTGGTAAGGGTTTTGGGGAGACTCGGCCTCCCTCTAGTTTATCTTTGTTCATGAGATGTGACCCTCTGGGTTACCAGCTGAGAGCCAGGCAGCTGTTTTCTTCCTTAGCTTTGAAATACTGAGACCCTGTTCTGCCTTTGGGGGTTTCTGGTTTAGGTTTTTAGCCTCTCACCTCAGAGTCAAAATTGGCCACTCATTGAAAGAGCCTGGCTGTCATTAGAGGCTCCTCTAATTTTGTGTCACTCACTCTCACAGATCCCCTAATACCTCTGCCCTCTAGCACTGTGTTTGGGACAAGAGGCCGGTAGGTCCCAGTGTCCACACCCTGTACTCCCTATGGCAGTCATCTGTTCCCTTTTCTATTTCTTAAGCACCTCCAGACCTAGGACATTTCATGCTTCAAGCCTGCTTGCCTGACTTCTCTTCCCTGCACGGCTCAGAATTCAGAGAATGTTTTGAGTGGGAAGTAGTCACATGTCTGAGACTTCTGAAGTCCCTGCCTCAGGACCATTAAGGTTCCACCCCACCACCCAGGCCGGTGGGCTCTGCTCCATTAGGCTTGTGTTCAGATGTTTCCCTTACCTGGCCTTTCTTGCTCTTCTGTCCTCGTACCCTGTCTGTGTGAGGCAAGGCACAAGTAGGTGTGCTCCACACAGCCCATTGGCTCACAAACTCCCCTGGGTGTGCAGTTTCCCAGATCTAGACCATGAGAGAAATAGGAGGATGATTGTTTTTTGGTCCTAGACCCAAGACTCATTCTCCAATCCAGGCTCACATGCAATATTTTAATCTTTGTTCTACTTTACATGGGTCAAACCTCAGATATACTAAATATCTGCATCACCCCCAAATTCACACATTGAAACTTATATCCCATTTTGATAATATTTAGGGGCCTGAGGGAGGTGATTAGGTGATAAGGGCTGTACCCTCATGCATAGGATCAGTGTCCCTATAAAAGAGGCCCAAGGGAGCCTCCTTACCTTTCTGGGTGTGCATAGCAGGGAATCCCCACCCTGGGTGTGGATGGCACCAACCAATACATTTGTAGCCTGGAAGAAATATAAAGGGAACAGGAGGCTGTGGCTTCCCTGCCTCCTGCTTCCATGCTATGGACTGTTTCTCCTCTACCATGTCACCCTGCTTTGGAGCCAGCCAGCAATGGACCGAAATCCCTGTAACTGCAACCTAAAATAAACTTTTCATCCTCCAATTTATAGGTACCAGGTATTTTGTCCCAGCAACAAAAAAGTAGCTAAGGCTTTTTAATATTATATGTTTAATTTTTTGGGCAGTGTTAGCGATCAAACTCAGAGCCTCACACATATTAGGCGAATACTCTACTACTCAGCTACACTTCCAGCCCTATAAAACTACGACTGTGGTAATCCATATCCTCTTTAAAATAGAGTATGTCGAGTAGAGTGTAATCTTTCCAAGTCTCTTCTTTTCCCTTTTCTCTCTCTCCCTCCTAGGTTTCACTGTAGCTCAGGTTGATCTCAGATTTGCTATGTAGTTAGACTGGCTTTGAAGGTGTAATGCCTCAGCCTCCTGAAAGGTTTACAAATGTGTGTTACCTTACTTGGCAGTTTCTGGGTTTTCTATCTTCTCCCTCTTTGTTGTCAGATGCTCATGTCTGCTAGGGGCTTCCTGTTAAATATTTCTAGTCTTGTGTTGGCCAGATTGTCAGTACTGTCATAATCATGTGCTAAGCAAGAATAAAGACACTCTACTCGGAAGCTCTTACAGAGTCACGTGCCCAGCTTTGAGGATGGATGTCACCATGGCCTCACTGAGGGTCTACTCTACTGAGTGGCTTCTGTGTCTGTCACCTCCACATTTGGACTGCAATAGGTGTGGGGGGTCAGGTCAGTGTGCACAGGAGCATGTGCCAGCCCTGGCTCAGGCTTTGTAAAGAGGTAGCAATCTTGTGAGAAGCAAAAGGCCTGCGGGCGCAACTACCTTACAGGAGACAATTCTTGCTTGTGTCCTATTTACTTGCAGCTCACACTTAGCAGTGACCCTTAAATACAGCACCAGGTTTCACCAGGAGCTGAGCTATGGGCCTTCTTAGGTTGAGGCCTGTGTGCATCAGGCTGGTTTAGGAAACAGAACAGAGCCTGCTCAGGGGTTCAGCATGAAAGGAACTCAGTTTATTTGGGAAAGCAACATGGTTTTTAATGGCATTTGTTACTAATATTAGGCAAATGAATCATCAGCTTTGGAGTCACTTAGGTGGCTTTGACAACATGAACTATGTACCGATGTCGAGACCACTCCCAGATGGGATAACCTGTGTTTTGGAGAAGGTGCACACAGGCAGGCCCTGCCAACAGAATTCTATCAAAGCAGGGAAAGGAAAGAAATGATGCACACAACTTTATTTTTCCCTTGTGTTTATATTTTAAAAGGTTTTATTTCATATAAAATTGTTGCAGATTTCTTTGGGCTTTTCTTCAAGACTTACTGACAAGTGTAGCTTGATATGTTTTACTTGCAAGGCATTGTTCTGTTTGTCCTGTGATGATACACGTGAGTCCTTCTTACTTATGTAAATATACAGAAAGTTGGCTGCACTAGTCTAGAATTAGTGATAATAACTTTACAATTTTCCAAGGGACCTAGGTAAATCTACTTTATCCTATAGTATACAGGGTTCATTTCTGAGGAAGAAAAAGGGCTGATACAGTGATCCCTGTGATTGGCTGATTTCTTCTTTCCCTCTTCCTCCCTCCACCCTTCCCCTCTCTTGAACAGATTTATTGAGATATAACTCATGAGCCAAACTATTTGTCTATTTAAAGTAGAATCAATGCATTTTGATATCCTCAGAGATATGTGTGACTATTACCATAGTCAGCTTTGGAACATCTTCATCACCTTGAAACTTTCACTGTCACCTTCTTATTCCCTTTAATGCTCCATCCTTAACAACTACTAATAAACAGTCTCTCTGGATATTCCATAGAACAAAGGTCATGGACTTGTGAGTTATAGATGGGAAACTCAAAAGATTATCAGACATATTGCAAGGATATTCGAACTCATTGATTACCAAATAAACACAGATTTAAATACTCACAAATTATTATTTCACATATACCACAGTGACAAGAATTAGAAGGCTTAATAATACCAATTATTGGTATGAATGTGAATATAGAAAACTTTAAGAATAGTCAGTGAGAGTGTAGACTGGCATAACTATTTTGTAAATCACTCTAGCATTATTTGGTAAAGCAAATATATTCATATCATATGCATAGCCATTCTAACCCTGGTTGAATTTTTAAAAAAAATTCAGAGTAGTTCATAAGTAGATGAAATTATGTATGAGGATGTTTATTTACAGTATAATTTAGAGTACAAGGAGTTGGAGCTCCTTGGAGACCTGAAGCAGAGAAGGTGGACACTTAGGCGATCTGTTCATGGATCGGATGACTTAAACTTAAGATGCAAGTATTCATTTAGTTGATGTATAGGTTCAACAAACCCCTGTCCCAGTCTCTAAGTTTGTTCTGCAGAAATTGACAAGCTCATCCTACCATTCTTTTTTTTGGTGGGGGGTGGTGGTGGTGTCACCAGGGATTGAATTTATGACCTCATGCTTGCCAGGCAGGTGCTTAATCTGCTGAGCTAAATCCCTGGCCCTCATTCTATAACTCTTACAGTGATGCAAAGGACCTAGAATAGCCAGTTGTGCTGGTGATGGGACTTTGGGCGTGGTGGACTGAGGAGCTGGGCAAACCCAGCTAATAGCATACTCGCTGGTGAATTGATGTTATTCTCTGAAGATGTAGAGCAAAACAAGCTGTCCTGTTTTGTGGTTTTCACTCACAGTGTACCAGAAGTACTATCCAGAGCAATTAAGCATTAAAAAAAAAGAGGTTATATCCAGATTTGCAGGAAAGAAATAAAACTATATTTTTAAGTGACATAATCTTATATACAGAAATTCAAAAGAATCACATAAACACTGCTAGAATGAGTAACAATTTCTATAAGCGTGACAGTTAAGTTCATCATCTTGAGTGGCTCAAAACCTGTCTAGGAGATTAGTAAATTATACCTGTTATGGCCCTGTATCATTTAAGGAATAATGCCAAAAAGTCTAAATATTCAGTACATATGCAAATTTTTCTAGAATATTTTTCATCTGCAGTTGGTTGAATCCTTGGATGTGGAATCTGAAGATATTGAAGGCTGTTTATATGTTGATAATTGCTGAAACTCACGGACTGATAACAGGGACTCTACTATTCCTTCTACTTTTGTGTATATTTGATAATTTTCATAATATAAAGTTTAAAAATAAGCCAGTAGTGTTCTAGGAAGATTGTGTAGCAAAAAATATGGTAGAAAGACTAATGTATAGTCTTTCACGCTGAGTTCTTTAGATATTCTTGTTGATTCTTGGTATTATTTCTAGTGCCATTGGGGTTCCATTCAGCAAGTCTTTGCCTGTGCTTGTGTCTTCGAGCATGTTACAGGGCCGAGGATGTAGCTTGGCGGCATAGCGCCTGCTTGGCTAGCGTGAGGCCTTGAGTTAGATTCCGGGTACCAAAAAAAAAAAATTTTTTTTTAAAAATTTATTTTATCTTCCAAGAGATTAAATGCTTCTGTTTTAACATTTACATCTTCAATCCATTTTTATTTTAATTTACTACTTGGTGAGATATATAGTTCTAGATTCAATCTTCTGCATGTGGATAGCCAATTTTCCTACCACCATTTTAAAAAAAGTTCTCTTTTCTTCCAGTGTATGTTTTTGGAGTCAAAAATATTAGACTTCCCAAAATAAAAGAGCCAACCTAATGAACAGACACTTTTAAGAAGTACAAATGGTTAATACATAAAGAAAAATTTCAATATTATTGGCCATTAGAGAAATACAAATAAAATAGATACTATATTACCCCTAAAAGAATGGCTATCATAAAAAAAATCAAACAATAACAAATGCTGGTGACAATGTGGGGAAGAAACTCTTTTACATTGTTGGTAGGAAAGTAAACTAGTATAATCTCTATGAAAATCGGTATGAAGAACCTTCAAAGAACTAAAAATAGAAATTTCACTTGACCTAGCAACCCCCCTTCAAGATATCTTCCCAAAGGAGTTATAAAGTCATGATATTACAGAAATACATGTATACTGCTGTTTGTACAATTTAACATAGGCTAGATCTTTGAAACAGAGTATGTGCCTATTCATAGAATAGATGAGGAAATTGTGGTATTTATACACAATAGAGTACTGCTGTGCTATAAAGAAAGATAAACTTGAGGCATCCACAGATAAATGGATGCAGTATAAGAACAATGTTGAGCGAAACATGTCATAGAGCCGGGGACACAAGATTAAATATGAAAAACTAACATATATATATATATATATATATATATATATATATATATGCAAATAAAGAGAAAAATAGGTAAATAGGAAATAAGGATAAGTTTATGTAATTCCCCAAATTACCTATTTTGCTGTTTCAAAAATATTTTAATATATATGCTAACTTGTTTCATTTATACTACTAATTTCTTAGTTTATTGAAAATAAAATTCTGTGCTATTATCTATTTCTTTTTTATGAGAGAATCTGTTTCGCCTATGACTTGTATTCTATTATTGCATTATGAAATTTGTTTTTCATAAAATAAAAAAAATTACTTAAAAAGGAATTGCACATTGAAACTAACTGCATAGATCTCTACTTGTAAATTCACAGGAAGCATTGGAGTTGTCTTTAGTTAGCCATCACTAAAAAACAATACATTTTAAAAATCTGTATCACAAATAGTGGTAGTTCTGTGCCCCAACTCCAAACACGCAATGTTGCCATATGCAGCCTCCCCATGGAGAAACAAACACAGTCATCCACTGGATGACCCACACACTAGGAGAGCTAGCTGCCTGTCAAAAAGCCACCTGGGACCAGTGGTTCTTCCTCTCACAGTGGGAAGGACTGCATGTGGACTTAACTTCCCACAAGGTCTCCAGCACTCTCAGAGCTGACTGCACCCTCCCCTGGATGGCCAGCAGCTAGACAACTCCCACCTGTGAATCTGGCTCCTGGCCACCCTATGAACATGCATAGTAGCAAAGGGGAAATTCTCCAGTGGAGTGCAGGACAGGGTGTATCCAGCTGATTCCAGACTACTCCTTGGCATGGTAAAGTCTCAGGGACTCGTCTGTTTCCTCTTACAGAGGTTCTGCTTATGAGTCTCCTGAAAGCCTGCTTTGTGTCTACATCATATCACTGTTGGAAGTGCCTCCACATTCCACAGGCAGAGCCCAGCTAGGAGTGCTGAGAGCTGTCTGATTATTGCCCTTTGGGAACAGAGTGGCCAGTCAGGCTATCCTGTGCTGGGAGATGTAGCTCCTGACCACAAATTATAAATTGAGGCTCGCCTTGCCTTGTGGACCTGGTAGAAAGTGGAAACTGCCTCCAAGGTTCTGATGCCAGGGTGCTCACAGGGCAGGGTGCATCTGCCGAAGACAATACAGGGAGGGGCCGGTACCCAGATTTGGAGAAGGAGCTTAACTTGCTGCTTTTGTAAGGTTAAACTGGTTCCCTGGCTCTTCCAGGAAAAGAACCTTCCCCCTCTCCCTCAACTTCTCATTGGCAAAATAAAAGTGGACCAGCAGAAGCGGTCCTTGTCTTTGCCCATCCTGAGGCATTGACCTCCCATCCCTCCTTATGCATTTCCAATATTTCATCCTTCGCTGTACCCCTCATATAGGTAAACTAGAGGTCTTGACCTGGTCCCTGCACTTGAGGGAAATGTGGAGACCAGTGGCTGAGTTGAGATTGCCACCAGCAAGTGGTCATGAAATTTATTCCCTCGAGCTGTGGGAGCCATCGAGTAGTTGTTCTAATATATGGGGGACAAGACTGCCTGCCCATAATCCTGCTCCTCTGTTTTCCTTAAAAAATTTCCAATGTCTTAGGACAAGAAAGAAATGACAAAAGAAGCCTTCTTCTTTGGCCACCATCAGAGGGATGGAGTCACTGCTGTCACTTAGATCTAAAATCTCTTACTATGCAATGTGGCAACTGGAGAAGCAAAGACAGGTAGAAGTGATTGAGCTCTATCTCATTACCAGAAGCAGCCAGAGGACGGCACTGATTTACAGAATATGAAGGGACAGCACTAGAGACTTGGGGGAAAGTAGAGACAGGTTATGGAGGTTGACGAGTTAGTCAGGGTCCTCTGCTGCCACATGGATAGTCTAGAACTGTGTGATTCTTGAATTGTCAAGGTCTTTGTGGTCACAGACCTGCACAGAGGAGGGCTTTTCCGACCTTGAACATAGTGTGGAATTCTGATGTTGTGGCTATTTGAGACAGGCTGGTATTTTATTATGTGACAGTCCCGAGCAGTGAGAGGAATTTCCAACAATATACCCTTGACTCTTGAGTCTGCAGATGTGTTAACAGTCTTCCAAGTGGGGACTTCACTAACCGGAATCCCTGCATGGGATGCGAAATGGGATAATGACTTTCACAGGTGTGTTTCATGCCTCAGGACAAAAAAAAAAAAAAAATGGAGATAAAGAGCTAAAGATAGATCCACATGTTTGCTTGTAACAAAGAGGAACAGAGTGGTGGTGAGCAAAGAGAGGAGAAAGCTTAGAGACCAGTGAAAGAGTTTTGTCCTAGAATAAATTACTGTATAGTCATGGCAGTGGTCTAACATGGCAGAAGGCCAAAGCAGGAACGCTTACTCCTTCCTGCTTCTTCCTCGGCCTTAATTACAACTCCCCTTCCTGTTTGCATGCAAAGAAAATTACAGTCAGCTCCTTGTGTGTCACCAATGGCTGTCCTAAGCACCCCCCCACCCCCACCCCCACCCCCACCCTGGTCAGAGGTTATATATATATATATATATCCCATATCCCACATTCCAGTCAGCGAATGCCAGGCTGTCTATAGTCATGGAGTTCTCTCCACATTCTCGGAATAAAGGCTACTTTTTACTTATATTTCCTCTTGCGCTGAAAACCTAACATAATGGTGCCTTGTGACTCAGATGGCAGAGTATGTTAGCTCCCAGTTGGAACCACCCTGCCTGTGAACCACCATTTTTTCCTGTGGGCCTGTTTACTTGCTGCCACTAATCTGCATGCAACAGTGACCTTCCTCACTCATCACAGGTGAGTACTATGTGGGATTTTCTGTTTCCGTTCCTAAAATTCACAAGCTTGCAGTCAGAAAACCTATCCTTACCATCCTGGGACAGAGATGGTAGACCAGTTTTCACGATCCTTAGGCTGTACAGCCTGAGGCAAAACTGTTAATTTTGTTCCCTGGGACCCCGCCCTAAACTCTAACTCTTCTGGTGACCGCAGGGAGAATGGGTGTTGGGACTTTCCATGTCACACTTTCAAAACAGGTGATGACTTTTTTGATAGATGTGACCCAAGGCAGCTTCCATGTTCCTTGGTGGGGGGAGGAGCCCAAGCTCTTACATTCCAAGGTGAAGTTGTTCTCTCATCTCACTTATAAATTGGTCCTGGGGGCTACTTTCTGTCCCTCCAAAAAACACACCTCTGGGGTGCCTGGTTCATAACTTTGGTGCTCTTGGTCTCAAGAAGACTATAAAAACCGAAAAGCTGATCTTTATTTATGCATTTCTCACAATGGCAGCAAGTTGATAAAAAACCATAATTAGGCCTTTTCTTACTCTGAGGATGTGTCTGTCTCTTACTCTGTCTTGTATAATGGCCCAAATACTTCTGGCTCACTCTGCTCCACCAGGAACTCTCCCCTGTATCTCCCAGATCTCAGATTAGCATAAATTAGGTTCATTTTCTGCTATTCTTATTTCAAGAGATCTCTATTAACTAATCTACAAAAAGGTTCATACAAGTCTATTTATTATAGCTCAAATTGGCCAAATATATTTGTTTGCACTCTGATTTTGTAACATGTTTGTCGGTCTATATATCTGTTGTCTGTTTATACTGTACAGATTGTCTGTCCATGTTTGTCCATTTGCCTACTCTGTAAACAACTGTTCCTTTTATTTGAGCTCAACAATTTTTTTCCTCCTCTTTTACATTTTCAGATCATTTAATCAAGGTTTATTTGAGTTATTCATTTAAAAAACATCCCTTGGGGTGAGGAGACATTGGACAGGACTTCAACTGATGAATAAGAAAGTGGCCACCTGGCAATTTTAACCAGCTCTTGTTCATTAATTGGAGGCCCCAATAATCTCCATAGCCTTATGGGAGACACCCCAACTAAAGTTCATATGGCTGAGACAATTCATTGTTGCAGATCTGATGGTATATTCATGCCTTCAAATGTAGAATTGAGATTGATTATTATGACAAGTGTTTTCTTTCAGATCCAGACATCTGCTTTTTTTTTTTTTTGTGCTCCAGCCAGGAGATTTAGGTTGGACCAACACAAGGTCACCAGTCAAATAATAATTTTTAAACAAAAATTTATGTGATGTATATGTTATACTTAGAGATGCTTAAATAGTGAGCAGTCCAAACAATGTCACAAATTTCTTCAGTGCTCAAATGTTAAAACACCCATGGTTAATAGAAAATAACAGTTCCATTTATTGTTCTATGTTAAGCTTAATGCCTCTACTGCATTGTATTGTTATCAATCTTCTAGATGTTCAACAACTAAAATTAAGAGATAATTATAAATTCCTTTTGGATTCCTTTTGCTGGGATCCACCAGATCTTTTCCAAAAAAAGGTTATATGATGCATATTGGGGCCATAATTAACTATCCTCAACTGGCATTAAATGACACCACAGCTGATCTCTCTCTCTCCTAAATAAAAAGGTAAAATTAATAAAACAGGCCATCCTCCAAAAATCAGATGACATTAGACATTCTAACAGCACAGGAGATACTTATACAATTGTAAAACCTAGATATTTTGTAACTGTAAAAGAGATAGATACCTTTCTCTGTGGGCCAGACCCCAAGACAAAAGGCTAAACTTGGCCCTCAAACCCCACAGGGAGACCTTCTTAATGTGGCTTTTCATGTTTTCAACAACAGAGATAAAAATCAAAAGAAAAATAATCTGATCTTTTAGTAGTGACACTTGGAGCTCTGAGACAGGTAAGCTGAGACAAGGTAGAGTTGCCTCAGCCCCTCCCAGACCATACTTCAAGTACAACAAAGAAGGATATTGGGCAAGAGATGCCCCAACCCTGGCATTCCTCTGGGGCCTTGCCCCTATTGCCATCTCAAGGGCCATTGGAAAAGCAACTGTCCTAGCTGCCAGAGAGCAGGTAAGCCATCCTCTAACACCTTGCCCTCATAGGAGATTTCATTACCACCAGATTCATTGCTGACTGATCTACTTGGACTTGCTGCTGAAGACTGATGGGACTCAGGGCCCACAGCCCCCCCATTAAGGTATCCTTCTCAGAGCCCCACATCCCACTGGAGGTCTCAGGTAAGACATTCTCTATACTGGTGGACATAGAGGCCATGTATAGTGTTCTTCCTGAGTTTTCAGGCCCTTGTATTATGTCCTCAGTCTCTATAGTGGGTGTTGATAGCCATCCTATGCAGCCTTTGCAGACAGGGCCTATTCCATGTAGGTTCCAAACTCTCTTCTTTACCCATAGCTTCCTAATAATACCAACATGTCTCGCATCCCTTTTAGATAGAGATATTCTTCAAAAGCTTAACTTCTCCTTTACCTTCTCCCTCCCTACGGCTCTCTGTCCTCTAGACACCCTCACAGTGCACCACAAAGCCATCCCCTCCTCTCCCTTCTTCTCTGGTCAGTCCCATAGTTTGAGATACCTCCAATCCCACCTGTGTTACCCATGCCATGCTTATTTTAATTCATCTCAGGGATCCTTCAACTTTTCCTTGTGTTCTCCAATATCCCATAGCTCCCAAACAGTTACAGGGACTTAAACCTATAATCAAGAGCCTTTTAGACAGTGTTTTCTTAAACCTACCCATTCACCCTATACTACTCCTGTTCTCCTGGTACTCAAGCCTGATGGGTCTTATCATCTAGTGCAGGACCTCAGGGTAATCAATAACACTGTTACCCCAATCCACCCAGTGGTGCCAAACACACCATGCTCTCTCATATCCCTCCCTCCACCACTCACTTTACAGTCATAAATCTTAAAAATGCCTCTTTAACCATCCCCCCTACACCCTAATTGTCACGATTCCTTTGTGTTTATGTAGACTGACCCAGACACTCTGAGGTCTCAACAACTTACACCTGTCATCTCTATAGTAAAACCTCTCCTCAGAGACACATAGCACCCCCTATTCATCAGTTTCCTATTCATCAGTTTCATGGACACATCCCTGGTCAGGACTCGCAGGTAGATTTTACACACATGCCCTGCCACAAAACTGTCAAATATCTTCTCATTGTTTGTACTTTTTCAGGATGGATAAAAGCCTTTCCCACAACCAGACTGACTGCTGATGTAGTTACTAAAGAACTGTTGAAAGCAGAAAATCATCTCAAAGACTACAACCAAGGTGGAGCAGCCCCTACCTGGTCTTCTTGGCAACCCCAACAGCAAGTCAGAGTTACTAGACTGCCATCCTGGTTCCACATCACGCAAGCTAGGCATTGCCCTCCCAACCCTAAATCTAACCATCCTGAGTGGTCATCTCATCTTCCTGTTTCCATCTCACCAAGGCCTCACAGCTACAGCTCTCAGGCTAAGCCATGTTTTGTTATCAGGCTGTATATTTCTCATGCTTCCTATTCTTTCCAGCTCAACTCCTGGACCAGAGACAAGCCCCACCTACCTACACTTTTAATTTTTACCCTTTCAGATGGGGAAATAATCACTTCTTATAACTTCACTCCCTCTAACCCCACACTTATTTTTCAGAATTCTACCTCACTGTGGTCCTGATGAAATGGCATATTTAAATCAAAAGCACCTTTCCTTCTTCTTCCCCTGGGTGCTTAAATATAATAGTGGCCTGCCTTCTCATAGCACCTTGTTTCTTTGTTTTTCCAGTCTAAGATGTGGGCATTCACCAATGATGAAGTTGTCCTGGCTAAAACACCTGGTACCAGCTTCTACATGGGCATCAACCATCATCCCATCAACCTTCCTAAACCCCAACATGGTGCCCCCTTTCAACAGGAAGTAGTAAGAGAGAGACTTTGCCCTTTTCCTAACAATAAAAAGAACGGAATGAAAGTTTTGCCCTAGAATAAATTGCTGTATGGTCATGACAGTAGTCTAACATGGCAGAAGGCCAAGGCAGGAATGCTAACCCCTTCCTGCTTTTTCCTCAGCCTTAATTGCAACTCCCCTTCCTATTTGTTTTTTTTGATTTTTAAAAAATTTTATTTAAAGAGGAAAAAAGCAAAACAGAAAAAGGGGTAGACACAATACAGAATTTCAGAAAAAAAAATAAACAGTAAGAAATCACTAGTTGATAAATTAGTTGATATTGTCTTCTTAGACATAGTTGCTCAAGTTACAAAATTAAAGCATATAGAGTGGACATTCAAACAGTGAAGCTGCAAAGAAGTCCAATGATCCAATAACAACTTAGTAACATGGTTATCAACCCTATACACTTAAACATAAATGCAGTTATATACTTTAGAGCACTTTCTGTTCCTCCTTTTACTTTAAAAAATTTTTTTTTTATTTAAAGAGAAGCAAAAGCCTGTAAAGGGTAGAGATAATACAGTATTTTAAAAAAGATAAACAATAAGAAATCACTAATTGATAAATTACATATTGTCCTCTTAGAAATAGTTGTTCAAGTTATAAAATTAAAGCATACAACATAGATATTCAAACAGTGAGACTGTAAACAGCTACACATGCATGAGTCTCTACATGTATTTCTGACCTTTCTGTATTAGAGGGAAAAACAAAACAGCACGACAAAACAAAACAAACTCCTATAAAAACATGAAACCAAAAAGTCATATAAAACCACAGTACAAGGTGATCTATAATGATTACTGTGTTGTCTCTTATTATCTTCAATAGAATTGTCTATATCATCAGGCATAACTGAATATAGCAGTATAATTGAATATAGCAGTACATAACAATATTAATAAAAATAAAACATTGTAGACAGTATAAAACTTCAAAGGCAGGTAATAATCAAAACAGAGTGGATATTCTAGTGAATCTTGTCATCTTAAGTGCAGTTGCCTATACTCTCAGACTTGATACTATCAATCATAACAGCTTTCAATAAAATCTATCAATACAAAACAGTGATCTAACAGACCAGATTCAATTACGATCAGTTATGGTAAAACAGTGTAGGTTTTATAGAGCTTTAGATTAAGTTAATAGGAAATTAAAGATGATTACTGTAGTATATCCTGTTATTTTTGGGATTGCTGTCTGTGCCCTCAAATCTAGTACAGGTAGAATGACTGGAACAGACTACATCTAAGCAGAGTAGTGTGAGTAATGTGGGTTTTAAATCCTGGTTCACTATTAACAATATAGTGTATCAAGGCCATCTATGTTAGAGATTCTAGTTATTCTTCTCTGCCTCATTTCTGCTATGCTATTTTTCTGCTTGTTTGTCTAGTTTTTTCCTTCATTCTACTGCCTGCCCCACTCATTGAGGCTTTTCTGCCACTGTTCCTAAAATCCTGGTATTTTTTTTCTCTCTCTCTAGAATGTCCTTTGGTATTCTCTGTAGCATTGGATTGGTGGTCACAGACTCCCCCAGTTCCTCTTTGTCATGGGAGCATCTTGTTTCTCCATTAATTTCTAGTGACAGTTTTGCAGGATACATCAATCTGGGCTGGAGATTATTTTCTTTCAGGGCTTGGAAGACTTTGCTCCAAGTTCTTCTTGATCTGATGGTCTGTGTTGAGAAGTCAGCTGTGATCCTGATGGGCTTACCTTTCTAGGTAAATTTGTTTCTTTTCTCTGATGGCTTTTAATATTCTGTTTTTATATTGAATTTATGATATCTTTATTATTATATGTCTGAGTGTAGATCTGTTTCAGTTGTAGATGGCTGGAGTTCTGTATGCCTCACATAGCCAAATGTCATTCTATTTTCCCATGCTTGGGAAGTTTTCCTTAATTATTTCCGTGAATAGCCTTTGTAATTCGCCCGTATGTACTCCTGCTTTTTCATTCATGTTTCTTATTCTTAAATTGTAGATTCTTTTGTCATCTTCTAGCATTTGTATTGTTACTGCCTGTTTCCTTGTTGTTTTTAAGAGATCTTTCCTTTCATGATCACACATTACAAACTTGTCTTCAAGTTTTGATAGTCTATCCTTAGTATCTTTTAAGGAGTTTTGCCAGCTTTCAATGGAATTTTTAGTTTCCTGGTAGTCTCTTTTAATCTGCTTCATATATTCTATATTTTGTTTATATTCTTTATAGAATGTTTCTCTTCTTTTTTTGTGTTCCTCTCTTCTTCTGTCTGTATCATCCTGAGAGATGCTTCCTGAGAACATTTCTTTTATTACTCTACTCATATCTTGCTTTACCTGATTTAATATTTCAGTCTTGAGTTTGTCTACAAGGCCCCAAAGATATCTCTTAATGTCCATTGAAGCCATGTCTGATGTTGCATGACTGTGGCCCTCAGTCTCCCTTGTTTTTCCTTCTCCTGGATCAGGTCTCTGAGGGTTCAGGGCTGGGGGCCTCCTCCTGCCTCTCTCTCCTGTCATGGTCCTGGCTTCCTCCACACAGGTTACAGTGCAGGTCCCAGCCCCCTTCCCTGTTGGCCATGTTTCCTCCAAAGCATGCTGGCGAGGGACCTCCACCCTCTCCTGCCTGCTCTTGTCACTGAGGTATAAGCAGTGGCTGTGTGTGCCTGCCCCTCCCCACCTGGCCAACCAAACTTCAGGGGCCTTCACCTGGTGAATCTGCTCTGGGGAGGGAGGAACCAACTGAAGTCACTGTCACTACCAGTTCAGGCTCCTCTTGCCCGATTCTAACATGTCACCCATTAGATTGCACCCTTCCTGTGTGTGGGGGGTCTCATTCCAGCACTGATCGTGGATTAATGAAGGTCCCTTCACCAGCTCCACTCTCTGTTGGGCTCACCAACCCCTGACTTCAGCACTGCTGTGCTTCCTGTGAGTGGCAATGGGAAAGAATTTGGGAGGCTCTGCCGGCTGGCGATGACTCAAGCTGACACAAATTCAGGCCGGAGCAAACTTGGTGGGTTTCCATGAAAAAGCTGTGTCCTGTAATTTTTAGCTGTTCCAGTTGTAGTCCCAATGTATTTAACAAGATTTTTTATGTTTTAATTTCTTCCTGTGTCAAGAGGATCCATCTCCCTCTGTCTGGGTCTCTCCAGGGTGTTTTATTCTGGCAAATGAGTTGTTTCTCCTGGGAGGCTTTGTATTTTGTTGCTCACTGCTCGGCCATCTTGACTTCTCTCTCCCCTTCCTTTTTGCACACGAAGAAAATTCCAATCAGCTCCTTGTGCATCACCAATGCCTGCCCTAAGCACCTCCCCCAGTCAGAGGTTATATATATAGCTCATACCCCATGTTCTGGTCAGAGAATGCCAGGCTGTCCATAGTCATGGAGTTCTCTCCACATCCTTGGAATAAAGGCTACTTTTTACTTATATTTTCTCTCTTATTGCACCGAAAACCTAACAACCAGTGTTCTGTAAAGCAGGATGATGATGGTCCATTGAAGGGGTTGTTACCAAAGAAGCAAAAAGACTGGACACCTAATCCTCAGCTGTGGAAAAAGAGGGATTTGTGAAGTCAGAGCTGCTGTGGGCTTAGGCATGCATCCTCCTGATTGGGCCTGCCTCAGGGTCTTAAGGAGGATGCTGAAGGGCCCTATGAGTCTCAGTGTGGACCTTTGGACAAAGAATGAGGCTTGCTCCCTTAGCCAGTCTTGGGTGCTGACTATAGGACAAAGCTCAAACATGAATTTGGGACTGAGAGGGAAAACCCAAGTAATACAAGAGACCTCGGGCATGATCCTGGTTAATAAAACACACACACACACACACACACACACACACACACACACACAGAAAACTCAAAAACAAAATAAACATGAACAGGATATTAGTGAAAATTGGATAAAGTTTATATGGGAAAATAAATGGAGCAATGTCAGCGAGGGGATCTCCTTCCCAGCCTACCATGCAAATAGAATAAAGTATAAGAAAGCTTTTTGTAGCTGGGCATGGTAGTGCATGCCTGTAAATGCATGCAAGACTGAAGCAGGAAGATCAAAAGTTCAAGGCCAGCCTGGGCAACTTAGCAAACCCCTGTTTCAAAATAAAAAATAAAAGGGAAGGGGCAGCCCAGTGGTAGAGTGCCCTTGGGTATAATCCCCTATATCACACAAAAGGAAAAAATGAAAGAAAGCTTCCCTTGTAAGGTTGGCTGCAAGTGACTCACACCATCTGTTTACTCCATTAGCAAGAACAGTCACCAGCCTGATGTGGCTGCCCCGGGTCTGGCAGTGTTGTGGCCTCCCAGCAGCAAGGCTACCACAGTGGGAATACACTGCCTTAATCATTCCTTACAGTGACTGACAGGAGGCTTGTCGGGCCCATTTGTGTGACTGCCCTGGGCCTTAGGGCAGGTAATTTTCTCAAATTCACAATTTATCAGAGCTGAGAATGAAACTGAATTTGTCATAAATTCTGAGCCTGAGCTCTTTTCTCCAGGTGAAACAAAGGAAACTTAGAATGACTTAGTTGAACTGCAGGCTGCAAAATCCGCTCAGGGCTCTCCAAGGACCTTGAGGGAATATTTGTCCAGGTTATACCTTTTGCTTGGGTGGCCAAAAGACTGGCAGATTTCCTATGCATGAGTAAACTGAGGCCCAGGCCCAGATAATCTATTATTGGCAGAACTAGGGGCTAGGACTGCCAGGGTATAGCTCCATCTGCTTCCCCTGCCACACTGCCATCACTCCCTTTTCTATTCCTAACCAACTCATTCTGATCAAACTGCTGTTGGTGGGCAAATCCTTAACTTTTTAGCAGGAGAGTTAAGCACTCTTCAAAGGCAGGCACCAAGCAGGTTTACATGTCGTGATCACCTCACAGAAGAGTCTGGTTCTCATACCAACTCCTTTCCCAACTTTATGAGACATTACTAGCTATATTTTTCTCTTTTGGTCCCTTGTTCTGGGAGAAAACAAGGTTGTGTGTGTGTGTGTGTGTGTGTGTGTGTCTGGTACGGGGGATTGAACCTAGGGAACTCTGAGTTACATCTCTAGCACTTCTTGAGATAGGGTCTTGTTAAATTACCCAGGATGGCCTTGAACTTTCAACCTCCCCACTTAGGTATCCTGAATAGCTGGAATTATAGGTGTGTAACACCATGTAAGGCCAAAAAAAATTTCTGATGTTCCTTCTCCCCTGCATTTAGTTTGAAGATTTCGCTTTCCCAAATCTCCTTACATCTGGACCTGACTCTTGTTCAAAATGCTAAGCCCTCTTTCCCCGGCAATTCCTTCTCAGAAAACCTTCCCACTTTTGGATCAGTTATAAGTACCTTCTGTCTAACAAATTAGCCCTCATCATCCCTGGCAGACACAGAGAAGAATCTCCCATTGATCCAACTCTGTCCCTGGATATCCAAGTTGGGTCACATCTCCTGCCCAGTTCACAAAGATCGCCTTATCTTTCCCCATACTGTTTCATCCTCTGTAAGTAAACTTCTAACACGTTAATAGTCTACAGCTGCAGGACACACACACCCTGACTAGTTATATGGACCTAGTCTTACTTGCAACTAAGGAGCTACATCTATAATACCCCTAGGATCATCATAGCTGCTGGAAGCCCAAATCTGCTCTTGAAGCTAGCTAAACTTTTGCCTTTTGGGGATGATTCTCCTGGTGTCAGGAGAGAGTAGGTTGACATCACTCATTTTAGATGTAAAAACCTAAGCACAACAAAACTAAACCATTCGTAACCAGAGGTACTGAGAACTCTAATGGAGCTTTCTTTAGAGAGAATTATGGAAGGCAGTAATTATTTCCATTCCCAGAACATCTGTGCGTCTTCCTCAGGAATCCCTAAAGTAAGGGATCCTTCAGGGTAGGAGTATTTTTGTCCAAAGAGGCCAAGGTTCTTTAAATATCATTTGGATATAACATATAAAGGAGTAAAAATATTTTTTCACCTCATATTTGATACTGAATATAGCTTTCATGACAAATACCATTATGTGATGTACTGAACCTATAGAATTGGGTATTTTGTTATGTGATTATCCATGCTCCTCTGCATTCACCTTTGTGTGTTTAAATCTCATTTCAGAGAAAAATAATAATTGCAAAGAATCACAGTGTAATAAAGCCATAAAGGATTCTTTATAGATCAACACAGATAGCACCATATTTCCCTCCAGGATCCCATCTTTCAGCTGAGTTCTGAGGACAAATGGTGAGGCTGAAAGGACTAAGCCCCTGCAAGGACACCAGCTCTCTTTCCATGAAGTAGCCTTGAGGCCAAATCCAATGTCTTTGAATTTTTTCCTGCTTTTATGTCCTAGGCCTCCAATCATTTCTCATCCTGGGAAGGAAAGGACAGTCAGTTGTTCCTTGGGAGGAGGTTGGAGTGTGGTCTTCATCCAGGTTAGCTGGAGGAGGTCCTGGGCAGCTGGAGAAAGATACAAGCCAACAGCCCATCCTGTCTGGTGCACGGGACCAAGGAGAAGAGGTAGGGAGGAGGATTTGTCCAGATGGAGTTTGGCTCCACGACAGCAGCATCACTAGGGAACCAGGGAAAGACCATTCCCACAGGGCCAGCTCTGAACACACAGCCAACTGCCAGAGCCCAACAGAGATGGGCCTCAGGGTGTCCATGCCTTTGAACACCCCCTATAAGTCTAAGGAGGCAGGGGAAGGGTGTATACTCAAGTGGGACCTCGGGAATGCTGTGTCCAGAGCAGGGCCCTGGGCAGTCTGCTGGCATCAGGGCAAGACGTCCCAGTCCTGATCAAATAATGCTTCCAAAGCTGTTAGCCAAGGGCAGTGCTGCCTTGTTTGGATTTTTAGAAGCTCTTTTGATAAGCAAGAGCCGTGAGGTATTGTTTCATTGTTGAGGAGTACATTTTCCATTCCCAGAACATCTGTGCGTCTTCCTCAGACTTTGAGTGTAGCCAGACTTTGTCCTTAGGGAAGCGTAGTTCAGTGTAACTTTGCAGAACACACTGTATAACCCCCGAATGGCTTTTGGGTTGACATTTCCTTTTGGGGGGAAAAGTGACTTCAGCACCAAGACCAGTTTGTGTGCTGCACAATAGGCCCAGAGAGGAGGGAGGCCTGGCGCTGTAGCTGCAGGTCTTCTTGCCTGAAGCCGGTGGAGAATCTGCTGACCCAGTCAGTGAGGAAGAGGAAGAGAGCTGGGGTGCTGGCCACACCTCATCATCTTTAAGTCTAGGTAGGCAGGGGGAGGAGGGACCCCTGTCTCCCTGTCCAGGTGCTCTAGGTCCTCACGATGTTCGAGTGGAGGCAGGTTAGGCTGTCATAATGCCGACCAGCCCCAAGGCCCCGTTAGCCCACTGAGGTCCCCAGCCTGCCCGATGTGAAGTGAGACAGGAAAGTGACAGCAGTCAGGAAGGAATGGGAAGATGCCTGGGTTCATCTGCCCAAGAATCTCAGTGTGGAGGATGGAGGAGGAAAACCCTTTGGAATTTTCAGGTTTTCAACTCAGTTCTCCTGGGATCAGGAAATCCCTAAGTTTCTTTGTTGATTTACTTGCTTGTCTGATTACTATTTCATTTTTTCCCTTGTTTTCAGCATCTATTATGTTTCTAGACTTCGACTTTTGTTTTTGTTGCTGTAGCAGCTCTTTCTAGCTATCGGGGATGCACCGGTTCACCCTGGGGAGTGGGAGTCAGGTCTACATTGCCCTTTCCTGACTCCCCCACCCTTGTTCTATTTCCTCCCCACCCCCTCCCTTTGCAGTACTGGTGATGGAACCCAAGGTCTCAGACAGGCTTAGCAAGTGCTCTACCATGCAGCCATACCCCCAGTCCTCTTCTCCATTTGAATACTCTGATCACACTCATTTTTCGCTGGGAAGGTAAAGATTTTAGAAATTTCCAAGTATGGAACTGCAAGAACTTTTGCGTGGACATTCTGAGGAGAAGGGAAACACACATCATCTCTCTTCAGAGTTTTCCAAAGCTGTGGAGTTTCATAAGACATGGAGAAGCATCTAAATCCCAGAGGTCAAAAGCATTTAAACTCTTACCTTTCTGGCAAGTGGACATTGAACATCTTTGTGGATCTCAGGCTTGGGAGAGCTCAGACAAGATTCCTAACTTCCTTTTAACTCCAAATTCCCTGGCTTGTATTATTATTCTTGACTCTGAGCCTTTTGACCAAACTTCGCAGAGTATCATTCCAGTCATTTCTGAGGAAGACTCCACACATAGAAACTCAGTAAGTGAGCCTTAAAAATTTAAGCAATCTAAGAACAGAAGAGTAATGGTTCCCTGAGGCTGTCAAGGGCAACTTTCTTTGAGCCTTTTTTACTTTTAGGCTTATCTAGGGGAAGGATGGATGAGAAGCAGATTCCTAGACCATACTTTGGGTAGATAATCAACCGTGACACTTCCAGAAGAACCCATTAGCATGGCACCATAGGCATTGCTGCCTCTTACATGTGGAATGTAATGCAAAGTTTTTGCTTTGTTTGGTTTGGTTTGGTACTGGGGATCGAACTCATGACCTCGCGCTTGCCAGGCAGGTGCTTAAGACAGCAAAGTTATTTTTTATATGTTCTCCAAATAGTGTACTGTTTTCAATACTTATTTCCCTACTGTAAAGAAAAAGAGAAGTGACCAAGGTCTTCCGGATAAGAAGATGCATGATTGTCCAGTATGGTCACGGTCATGGAGGCTGGAGCCACAGTAGTGAAGCTGAGGGGTAGGTCTATCTGTAAGCCTGTTTGCTTCAGTGTCTGGCCACAAATTCTCCTAATGTTACAAATGCCAACATTGGTCATGAGAACAGGCAGAAGTACATATGGCTCAGTGTTTATCTGTCACCCCAGTGGGAAAGAAACATATTAGGCAGCAACAAATGGCTTCCTTGCAGGTCATGTTGAAAGCAGAAGGTTTGGTTATTTTTATTATAAAAAAGATGCTACTCAAATTGTTGTTTGTTTTTGCTCTGATGTGAGAAGCGAAGAAGAAAGTGTGGATTGCAAAGTCCCTCTCCTGCCGAGATGAAACCAGAAGGAGGGGTTGCAAGCTGAGAGGGCATCTGTGGTTCCCCTCTGGCTGCAGCTCCCAGGGTAGCAGGAAGACACCTTCATTCTATTACAGGGGTAAGAAAGGAAATGCAAGAGCCCCAAGGTCACGGGCTTTTTCTGAAAGGGAGAAAAAGCTAATGAAGGAAGCCGCAAAGGATGGCAAGGGACCCAAGGCAGGAATGAGTCTGTCAATAGCAATTTCCCATTGGCCTTTGTAATGTGCAAGACAGTGGGGGAACATCTAAGGCTGATTTCTTCAAGGACAATCATAAACGGTAGAGCTTTGTCAAGCATCTGCAGTAGGTTCATAGATTAACTGGGTCAATGTCTCATTTGCAACTCAGGTGATAAATGATGTCCCTGCCCTTCAAAAATCATTTGGCATTTTGCTCTCTGAGCATTGAGGAATCCATGAAGATAATTTGTAAGTTGCTGAGTGCTATTCAGAGAATTGTCCACATCAGCGGAAGTGCAACCTGTCTTGGAAGTTGGGCAGAGCTCAAACCCCAGCCTGAGCAGGTCTATAATCTGAATTTGGCTGGTGTGTTGGGAAGTAAGGTGACCCACGGGTTAGTGACTCACATTAACCAAACTCATAAGAGGCAGTGGCACAAGGTAAAGTAACAATTTGTTAATTTGCAACAAGAAAAATAACAGCCAGTATATTGTATCAACTAGTCAGCATGATAGCCCTTTGGAGGGGTTGACTGCTGTGATGCCTGGGAAGCCAGGTGCTAAAGAAAAGAATCAACCAGGTGTAAGGTAAAGGCATAATTCTCATAGCTGCCTTTCTATAATATACAGGCCATATAATCTTTACCTAGTTGTTGCTATTCAGGATTTGGGGTGTCTAGAGTTTGATTTTCAGCAATTGGAGACTTTTTAAGAAACACACTGATTCATAAATACAGTCATATGTGGCATAATGATGGTTTGGTCAACAACAGGCAGCGTATAAGATGGTGACCCCAGAAGATTATATTGCTTAGGGACTTCAGAGCCATCTTGGTTTGTGTAAGTACATCCCATGTTATTTGTACAACAACACAACCATCTAATGACTTTTCAGGATGCACCCCATTATTAAGTGACTCATAACTATTTAGCAACCAATTTTTAAAAGTTTTTAAAAACCATCATGCGTGCCAAATATGCCTTCACACTTCTCACTTGAAATTGCTAATTAAAGTGTAATCGGAAGGCTGCTTTGAGAACCACTCCCCAGGACTAGGGGATTTTGTTGGTTGACCTCAATGTTTTTTGATAACCAACTGTCATTGTCTGATATGGTTTCCATATTGCAAACACATCTGGCAGGAAGGAATAATGAGTCCTCTTTGTTACAATGAGTTTTCACTGACACCACCAGTCCCTTTTAGCACACATTATTCACACTGTAGTGTTTGTCACTTATGGCTCCGCTTTCTTCACATCTTCTGAGACTCATCTTCAGCCCTTAGTTAGCTTTTATAATATTCCAGCTCTTCCCCCAAGGACTCATGAGCATTTTGTCCATGAAGGTACACAATCTTCATCATTAGAATTGTTTGGTTGAATTTTCCAGAAGTGACAATGACAGTGACAATATTAATAATATTTATTCATTCAGCAAGTACTTATTGAGCAGCTAACCTGAGCCAGCCCTAAGGTGGATATTAGAACACATTAGGAAATAAGCAGAACTCAAGCAGCTTACCTTTCCATCACTGCCTACATTTATAGAGCTCTTGTAGTGTACCAGGGTCTGTGCAAAACATGCTTCACAGAAAGGTTTTCATCAAAGGCTGACTCTGCAAAGTCAATAATATCATCATCTGTTTTATGCTTAGGAAACTGAGTAGTCAAAATCAAATGACCTGACCTTCATTTTCTGGAGAGGCACCAAGTGTGAACTTCAACCTCCAAGGAGGCACCGATGACTCAGCTCCTTCTGGGCAGCACCAGTGTAGGAGGAGGTCAGATAGATGACAGCAAGTGACTGGATTTTACTGAGGGAAAGTCCACATATGTATTGAAGGTCTTTCAAATTTAAGAGTTACTAATAATTAAGAGATGTCTTTTATTGAGTCCCTGCCAAGTGCCAGTCTCAAGGCTAAGTACTTTGTGTGCATTATTAAAGCTATCATATGAAATATATGTTAGTACCCATTTTTTAGAACAAACTGGAGTACAAAGAAATTAATAATGTGTTCATGGTTACATAGAAAGTCCCTGCTTGGGTTCCTAGAATTTTTCCAGGACAAATGTCTTTCCAAAGAAAAATTCTTAGATTATTCCCAAGGGAAAAATCATTTCTTTCCTCGAAGTGAGCGTGAATCCTAGATCAATACTGTCAAGTGTTGTGATTCTGAGCAAAAGTTGCTTAATCTCTGTGCGCCTGGTTCTTCTGCAGAGTGAGAGGAGAATACAAGTAGCTTCTGGCCCAGGCGGTTCTGAGGACTAAATGTGCTCATATTTGTAAAGCATTTAGAAAGAGCCTGGCTTGTGAGAAGTACTATATTAGTTTTTGTGAACTCTATGGAAGTGTTTGGGAAGTGAATAAATTACATAGAATCAGTCTCACAAAAAGGTCCATAATGAGCCTGCTCCACTAGCTTACCAATAGGCCATGCGTGTGTGGCATAGCTTTCTTTTTGCTCTGTTAACTCTTACCACACATAGTCTTAGATGAATGCTTCCCTGTAGTTCCATGGTTCATGGGGATCTAGCCTAGCCCTTGTATCTCTTTCTTTTCTTTCTTTCTTTGTTTCTTTCTTTTTCTTTTGTGGTACTGGGCATTGAAACTAGGGCTTTGTACTGAGCCACCTGCTTAATCTAACCCCCTCCACCTGTTAAAATTTATCTTATTTGAAAAATGATAAAACCAAAGAAAATAAAACAGAAGAAAACCAATAAAGAATAAACCAGTATAAGTGATCTAGGACTTGGAAACATTACAGAACCAACAATTGTTACCATAATGCCTATTGTTGTCTTCAAAATAGCTGCAGATACTTTTGGACATAGTAAAAATTGAACAGATGAGAATAGAATAGACACAATAAAGCCAAAACAGTGAATGCAATAAAGGACTTCAAACAGGCCACTAGTAAATAAAAAATGGCTACCATAATATGTCTTGTTACCTTTCAAATAGCTGCTGCCATCAGATCTAACATAAACAAAACAAAAGAGAATAAAACTCAACCCGACAAAACAATGAAGATGATATGGTTTCCCTGTTGGGATCACTTCCTGGTGAGGCTTGGATCTCTCCCCAACCCCAGTCCTGGAATGGCTCAGACTCTCGGAAAGAGGCTTGGGTGTGGCTGTCCCCATTCCAGAATTTTGAAACAAGGTCTCACTAAATTGAGAAGTTGGCCCATTTTGACCTGAACTTGCAACTCTCCTGCCTCAGCCTCTCAAAGTGCTACAATTATACTTATGTGTCCTAACAATGGGCTCCCCCTCCTGTCTTTAATCAGGGTTGCTGTGTACGTATCTCTGTGTTCCCATAGCCCAGCCTTGTCTTTACACATGGGATAGAAGGACAATGTGGATTTGACATCATCTTGAGGTCCTGTGATGCTACATTTTCATGGGACCTCCCTTTGAGTTATTGGGATGCTTCATAGTACTAAGATTACTCTGGCTCTCAGACTTTATTCATGAGAATTGTTTTATTTTTGTTAATGTGAACAAAGATTTTTTTTTAAAATTTTATTTAAAGAGAAAGAAAGAAAAACAGAAGGGTAGAAACAATACAGACATTCAGAGAAAAAAAAATAAACAGTAAGAAATCACTAGATGATAAATTACATATTGTCTTCTTAGACATAGTTGTTCAAATTACAAAATTAAAGCATAGAAAGTGGATATTCAAACAGTGAGGCTGCAAACAGTTCTGTTCAATGATCCAATAAAAACTTAGCAACATGGTTATCAATCCTACACACTTAAAGATAAATGCAGTTATATCCTTTAGAGAACTTTATTTTCCTTCTTTTGATTTTTAAGTCCATTATCTGTTTAGTTATATCCTGTATATATCTGTTTAGTTATATACAGATTGCTCAGTACCTTACTGATCTGTTTAGTTGTTGTTATTTATTTTTTAATCACCTTATATTATTCTGTTGATTTGTTTTTGAGTTTCTCCTCATCCATTCCCCATGGATCAGCTTTGGTGGAATTGGGAGCTTTTTGGAGGTGTTTTGTTACTTTGTTATCTATTTTTTTTGAAGGTAGCAAAATACAGCAGAACAAGACAGATCAGAGCCATCCGAGACAGTGCAGTGAAATTGGCACAGAACCTCACAGCAGGTCACTAGGACAATAGCAATAGGCATAATAGTACATCCTGTTCTGTTCACACTAGCTATTCTTTCAATTAGGTAGAGCAAAATGGAAGGAAATACCAAACTTTTAAAAACAGAATATTGAATAGAGCAGTACCATTAATCAGAACTGAACAAAACAGTGATAAAAATAATTTGCCTTCAAAGAGATGGTAGAAGGAAATTGCCCTTACTTTTCACACTGCATACATTTGTCCCCCCAAGAGATACTCAGACCTCCGGCTCCCACTTGCTAACGGGAAGGGGTGGATTGATGTTTGATTTCTAGCCTGTGCACTTGCAGGCCCACAGCCGCTTACCAGGCTAGCTGGCTGCCTGTTCTCCCAGTGCCCCAAGTTCCAACATGGTGCAGAGCTCAGGAAACGCCGATAATTCTCTGAACAAAGATATTTAAAAGACATCAGAAAGTGAGGTGCTGAGGCACATGCCCATGGTTCCAGCTACTTGGCAGGCTAAGGCTCGAGGACTGCTTCAATCTACAAGTCTTAGACCAGCCTGGACAAAATAGCAAGGCCCCATTTCATCCCTCCTCCTTCAAAAAAAAATTTTTTTTTAAAGAAAAATTTTTAGGACTATTGGTACAGCTTATTGGTAGAACACTTATCTGGCACATGCAAGGTCCTGTGTTGAATCCAAGTACAGTACTAGAAAAAAAATTATTAAAAATAAAAAAGGAAGGAAATCAAGGGATAGATGGATAGAGTGGGGAGGGAAGGAAGGGAAAACAAATAATAAAAAAAAAGAATCAAGATCTATTATATACATTCACCAACTTCCCACAAGGAATATAAGCTTTATGTGCTACAAACGTATACTAATAAAAAGTAAAATATTCATTATTGGCTCCCACCCAACAGGATATATCTTGTAATTTCTCAGATGCAGAATTCTAATTTCTGCCTAATATAGCTGTCCTTCAAACAAACAGTGTCCCAGGAGTTCTTTGAAGTGTTGAAACTAAGGAAAAGCACGCAGAGTAGGGGCCCAGAAAGTGTTGGTAACCAGATGAACTTGCAGTTTTCCTTTGTTGTGAGCCTGGCACTTGTGTCATGGTTGGTGTTTTATTCTGTGGTTTCCGCACTGCCCAGGGCAGGGCTGTGCCTTAAGAGGTGACACTTAGAGAAGGTGAGGTGTTTGTGACTCCCCCATGAGAACAACCTCACATTTTCTTTTATGTTCTGGGCCCAGGTTGCACTTCACTTTTAAGAAGAGGATCAATGCTTAAAAGAAAAAGTAAAAAATTACCATTTTGGTAGACGTTAACGGGTGAGGTTAGCACTGAAATTAAATATTAAGGAGATTTAACTTTGTGAAACTATTTTGCTATCACTGTAAATGTTAATCTTTGAAAATCAATGCTGTGACACATTTTATTTTTACCGTTTGTACCAATATTAGGAGAATAACAATTTCAGTTAGCTGTGAAAAAAAAAAAAGTCCCTGCTCCTCCCCAAGAGGCAATGACCTTGCTAACTGTGGAGTTCATCAGAGCATGGTCTATTCATGTGGTCAGAGTTAATTAATGCTGGCACTGAGAACCAAGAGCGAAATCAGCGAGAGCAAAATCAGATGAGGGGACAGATGTGAGACACCCTCAAAGAAGTGGGAGATGCCACAGCACTTGGGAACAGCCTCTCCAATATGGCAATTTTGCCCGTGGTCAATCCTACCTATTGGAATAAATGGCTTAGTTATAACTGGCCCCAAAGCCACGCATCTGCTTGCTTCAACCTGCAAAGCAGAGTCTTCTCAAACCACCTGACATACTCAGTTTTGTTTGATTTTGACTGATTTGAGAACGGGATCAACTGCCTCCACCAGGTGTGGACAAGGTGGAATAAACACTCGGCTTTCAGACCCAGAAAGTCAAAGTCAAGAGACAGCTCTTTTCTTAAATTGCTTGGGGTTAAGAAGAGTCAAAGTGTTCTGTATTCATGAGGCTTTCCCTGTTTATAGCTTGTCCTATTGTCCTAGCTGGGCATGGGGAAGGAAGCATTTTCTTAAGGCTTAAAAATAAACAAGTAAGTAGGATGCGATCAAAAGCCATAACCTAAGAGAGTCCCTGGAGAACAGCCAAACAGGAGTCTTATCAAGGCCAGGCTGCCTTCCTGAGCAATCTGTCACCTCAGCAATGTGTCAAAAAGAGTGCAGATGGCAGTGGAACAAGTAGTCTTGGAATTCTACAATGTTAGCTCTGGAAGAAGCTGAGGTACCAACTAGGCTAACTCCTTAGTTTTATGAACCAAGAAAAAAAATGAAGGACCAGCCAGACAGAGTGACTTATCCAAAGTCACAAAGTTAATGAAGGAGGAGAAGGAGGAAGAGGAGGAGGAAGAGGAGGATGGCCTTGTGGTCAAGCCCCTGTGTCAGAACAAGCAAAATTCCCTAGTATTTAAGTATGGCAAACAAATCTAATCAACTAGGACTATTAGTGGCTCTCAATCTTAAATGTCTCAGTCAAGCTGTAAAATCCTTTTAGCACCTATGAATTTAAGAATCACAACCATTCTGAGTTTTAAAAATTGTAATCACACGTTTAGTGTGTTATCTTCTAATATTCTCGTGTAAAGTTTGGAGATGGTGGGGAATAAAAGTTACATGATGTGCCTATATTTTACTTTTTAGGAGTCAGGTTTAGTTTTGAAGTTTTCGTACTTCAAAGAAACTGCCAGTCGCCCTGCAGGGAAGCAGAAACTCAGATATAACGGGAAGTCTAAATGGCTTCCGGTGAGGAGTAACTACTGCGGAGTATTCTGTGTGAACAGAGAAGCCAGGCAATGGTTTAATAGACACTCAAGAGGTGGGAAGGGGACCTGGGGAATGGGGGGGGGGACTGGGATAGGGGGAGGAGAAGGGGAAATGAAAAGGATCAAAATGTGATATGTAGAAGTGCCAGTACTCCACGATGGATATTTTCATTATGTATTGCAAGCACGTTCTAATAAATAAAACATGAGTCCCAAATCAAAACTTGTCTTGAACCGCAGGTGTTAATCTGCAGTCGGGCTGCTTCTCTCCCATGTAGGTCCTGGGTATGAGCAAGCTGGGAATGAAAGACTGAACCAGGCTGAGCGAGTCTCCTCGGCAATACTGGGTTAGCCTGAACTGTTACATGAATATATATGTATGTCCAAATATTTCAAATATTCTATATTTCAAATTAAAAGAGAATTGAGGTGATCTTTTAGCTGCCTTACTTATATAACTATCTAGCTGAGCTTGATGCAAGTTAAGAGTGTGCGTAGCAGATGTTGTAAATTTCTGTCCCTCTGGTAGAATCCCACCGGTAGCCAGGGTTACTTTAGCTTAGCAGTGTGGGCGCATACAGTGTTAAAAACAAGGGTTGGGGGAAAGACCTGACATGTAGGGGCAGGATGAAAGTACATAAATACTAGGATCTCTCCCCAACAGAGTTCCTTGGCAGTACAAGCCAGTGTTCCCACGGTGACAGTGCTGGTGCTGGGTGGCTGCTGTCCCCACTAGGTGGGGCTTGTACTCTCCAATTCTTCACCTTCTCAATTATTCTCTATTTTTCACCTGACAGCAAAGGTCAGTTGCTGTTTCTTCCCACACTCTCCCTGTTTCTTATGTAGTATTAAGAGGAAGTAATGTAATTTTGTTAAAAGCAGAAAAAGCCCAAAAGGACTGTGTGTTTTAAGAAAGAGAATATGTTGTCAAGGAGAAGTAAAAGCCATTTGCTGTGTTTTGAGCATGTAGTTCTTTTAGTGCTGGTCAGCTTTATACATTGACATCTTCTCCAGGGTTCCTACCAGCATGTGAATATGGAACCCTTGGGTAAACTTTGTTTGGGACTAGATCCTTCCTTTTGGCTTCCCAACAATAACATTTGCCACCTTGTGTGACCTATTGCAATGCTAATGGCCTAGAAGGTGGGTCAATTTTGCAAACTGTAGCAGCTTCCCACCCCCTGGCCAGTTTAGTTTCCATTTCTTGTCTTCCCTAGAGTAAGCTCTCTCTTCTCATATAACTTCCAAGCTGGTTGCCTTAACTCCGCTTCATTCAAACATAATTGTCTTTGCTAGTACCTGTTCCTTTTCCAATCTCCCTTAAAATAATTGAGTTATTGCACTAGAAGTGCTCTTAGTGAAGGGAGACTTAAAAGCAAATAGATACATGAACATAGATTTTCCCTTAGGAAATTACTGGGGAGTATAGTTGAAAGGGGAAGATATTAAAATCAAGATAATGTTGAACAAGCTTGAAAAGGAAACTACTTGGGGAAGGGGGAAAGAAACTAGTTGCAGGACCTCTTGATTTGCAAAATTCATTCTGTTAAAGAGATATTGTCAGGTTAGAAAACAATCTTTTTAACTTTTGACTAAAATGTCAGAAGAAGAAATGAATGGATCAATCTTTAGTATGGATGGAATTTTATGGATCACTCATTTCCTTTTTTTTTTTTTTTTTTTGGTGGTGATGGGGACTGAACTCATGACCTCCTTGCACTTGCCAAGTAGGCACTTGTGCCACTGAGCAAAACCCTTGGCCCATGGATCACTCCTTTCTAAGGGAAAAGAAAACTAATATTCCCTTGAAAGGGCAAAAATAGTTCTAAGAAAGAGCCACATCTTTTAAGCAATGAATTTGATCTACCTAAATTCAGGGCCTGAGAAGCATGAAAACAAAGCTTTAGAGAGTCCTTGTATTGGTCTGTTTTCATTACTATCTTGAAATACCAGAGGTAGGCTAACTTTATAAAGAAGAGGCTCATGTAGCTCACAGATCCAGAGGTGCAAGGGGGATGATGCTGGTATCAGCTCAGACCTGGTGAAGACCTCATGATAGGAGTACAAGGGAGAAAAAGAAACCACATCACCAAACAAAACCAGAGAGACTGTGGTCACATAATCCCTTCTGAAGGCACAACCCCATTTACCTGTGGAACTCCTAGCAGGTCCCACCTCTTAAAAGTCTGACACCTCCTAGACAGCCACTCTAGGAACCAAGCTTCAAACTTCTAACATGAACCTTTGAGGGACATTTTAAAACCATATCCTAACCACAATAGTCATTATATATATTCACGTGCTTTGTCTATAGAGAAGTGCTGTATTGAGTGGAACCTTACATAACCAATGCAGTGAACAATATGAATCAGTTTCTAGGATGCAAACCAAAGCAATTGTATTAGTGACCTTACCCTCAGGTTGACTGGTCCTGGTGCGAGAAAGACAAGGAAAGGAGAAAGAAAGTAAAAGAGGCATTTACTGCAGGCACGGAGGACTGCGGAAGAGAGGCAAGCACCCTCTGAGGGAAACAAAGCAAACTGCAGGCTTTGATTTGGTATTAACAGGGGTGGAGTGAAAGTGGTGGACAGAATGATGTATTGACATCTGATTGGGGGGTGTATTGGTGCATGTGTGCATGTACGTGTGCAAGCAGGAAGTTAAATTTTTCAGCTTTGCAAGAAGAATGTGGAAGTTAGCACTGAAGGCAGGCACTGCCCAACAACATGTTGACTTCGAAAAACACACATGGGAAGAACCTATCGCAGATCTTGACATATTTTCCCTAGGCAGCTACTTTCCCTGACCAATGCATGACACCTAGGGCCCCAACTTTCTCAGTCATTGTCAGATAAGGAAAAATCTTTTGGTCATATCAAGTCACAAAATGACTCAATTTCAGTAATTAGATGTTTGGTTTCATGAAACAGCCCGAACTCCAACTACATTTAGAGGTGAAGTTCTCTTTCCCCTCAGCTCATGTCTGCTGCAAGAAAAGTGAGCCCATGATAACTGATGGGGCTAAGGGATGCCCAGATAGCTGGTAAAGGTGGTTTCTCAGTGTGTCAGTGAGCTTGTTTCTCTAAGAGGGTAGCCTTTGAATCAGTAAGACCACTCTCACCAATCTGTTGAGGGTCCAAACAGAACAAAAAAGTGAAGGAAAGGTGAATTTGCTTGCTCTTATTCAGCTGGGACATCCATTTTTCCTGTCTTGATGCTAGTGCCCCGGGTTCTTGGGCCTTTGGACATGGGCTTTACTGGCTTCTCAGGTCTTTGGGCTTGGACCGGAACTGTACCATCTAGTTTCCTTAGCCTCCAGCTCATGGACTGCAGACTTGGGGGCTTCTGAGCATCCACATTAGCAAGATCCTATCTTTGATATGACTATGGGGATTGACTTAGGCAAGTAAGGAGCCTGAGAAATACATGTGTCTGTTTCTATAAATCTGTATCTATATCCATATGTATCATCTATTGGTTTTATTTATTTGAAGAATTCTGATTGACATAATATAAGGCCTGATTAGATTCTTCCAAGATTTTCCAACTCAGCTTCTACCAATGATTTCTACTCTCCTTCCTCAGTTTGCTAATCATAGTTGTAGGTCATTTCAGGGGGAAGCAGGGGAGAGGGAGGAGAGATAACAGGAGAGATTTTGCTTGACAATTATGGAAATGCCAGCCAGGACTAGGGCTGGATTAGGATATTACATTTAAGGACTCCCAAAATGAGTAATCAAAATAAGGAACATTTCAATGCCAAATTTTCACCATCTAACCTAATGCAAAAATCTACAATAAGCAAAATGTCAAATTTTTAAACAAAGACAGAATACAAAATAAGTTGAAATCAATTTAAAATTATTTTAAACTGTCGTTAATCAAGAGAAACAGCAATTCTCTCAGTTGAAAATAAGCAGGGAAATTGCAGAAATATTATGACAATACTTATTGATGAGTTTGTGTACACTAAAGCCAGGGAATTACAATGATAAAAAATCTATTTGGGGTATAAATAAAATATTTAAAGAATTGTGGTTTCAATGCACTGTTCAGTTTTTCCATAATTTCAACTGTGTTAATGTTCTGAAGAAATTAACCGTTAAGAATATACATTAAAAATGTATGTAGAGGACACATCTTTCGCCTCAGGCGCCAATATGGCTGGGTGCAGCAGCATTACCAATCCTGCCTTTATTTAAAATGCTGATTATTTTGTTCATCATGGATATTTTTACATTAACTTTGATGTTAAACATATTCTATCAAAAATATCACTTATCTTGACCATTGATATTTTCAGTGTCTCTCTAAACTTTGTCTCTATCTCCAGACCCAACGCCAGGCCTCACTGCATGGCGACTGACAGTGGGGTAGTAGGTGTTTGAGGCTTCCATCTGGATGATTCTCTTGGTGAAGATACACAAACATCCCCTCTGCACACCTATGGCTCCTGCGTCAGCCTTTTGATATCCTGTAGGACACTGTAGTTCTTAGGCAGGGTCTAAGCCACTCCTGAATGATTCTTGGGGATTTATAGCCTTTCCCCAAAAGCACAGCCATAGGTCCACAGTCAGTGGGGTGCAGCCAGGCACAGCATGGCCTTCCCTTGGTACCACCAATCTCCTCCCTTTGAGGCTTCTCAAGGGTACATTGACACACATCCCAGGGATTCACATCAAGCTTCTGAAGTGGCCTCCTAGGAGCCCTTTTCACTAATCTTGATGTAAAGGCCAGACAACTCCAGCTCCATGGGGGAAGATTCTGTCCTCTGATCTTCTCTTCGTCACCAGTAACTTTCTTAGTCTCTCCAAATTCTAACAGACTGCAGGGCAGTTGGTGCACTAAGAATTACAAAAGGTTTTTGAAAAATAATTTCACCGATATCTAGTGTGCACATAGTGCACTCGTTTAAATGTAAAATTCAAAGATTTTAAGTGTATTCTTAAGAGTTGTGCTGGGTCTCGTGGTATACACCTGTATTTTCAGCACCCAGGAGGCTGAGGCAGGAGGACTACTGTGAGTCGCAGGCCAGCCTGGGCCACAAAGTGAGTTCAAGTTCAGCCTTATCTGCATAGTGAAACCCTGTCTCAAAAAGACCAAACAAAAACAAAAGTTATACAGCCATTACTACAAATAATTTTAGAACATTTTTTACCACAAATAGGTTTAGAACAGTTTTATCAGCCCCTGAACAAATCCCCTATCCATTTGTAGTCCCTTGCACCACCCAACCTGAGACAAGCACTGGCCCTTCTGTGTCTATGGACTTGGCCAGTCTAGACATTTTATATGAATGGAATCACACAGTATGAAGTCTTTTGTGACTGGCTTCTTATACCTGGTAGTTTTTAGAGCACAAGTTTTGCATCACTTATGTGAAGTATATTCCTAAGAACCCTACTTTTCTGGTGTTGTTATAAATAGAATTGTATTTATTTTGTTACATTTATTTTATTGAAAGTTTATTAGTATATGTTTGTAATATATAATGGTTACATTCATTGTGGGGGGTTGGTGCATGTACATAATATATCTTACTTTTTATTCCTCTTTCTCTCCCTCCACCTCTATGTTCCCTTCCTACTTGCAAAATATTCATCTCCTTACTTTCCATTGCCTTGCATTTTTTCTTTAAATTATTTACACTTTAGGTTTCTCATTAAGAGAAGTGAAGTGATATTTAAACTTGGGTGTTTGATTTATTTTGTGAAACATTATGGTCTAAAGGTGCATCTACTTTCCTACATAGGACTCAAATTTATCGTTCTTTATGGTAGAGTAGTATTCTACTGCATGTAAAACCCACATTTTTTTTTATCCATTCATCTCTTTGGTATGCATATAGACCACTTCCAAGATCTGGCTATTATGAGTTTTGCTGCTGTAAACATGGTATATGTAGATCATGGTAATATGATGTCTTCAAATCTTTTGGGAAGGTAAGTTGGAGGGAAACAGCTGGGTCAAATGAAATTTCTAGTTTTAGTACTTTGAAGAACTTCTATACCGATTTTCATAGTGGTTAAAATAGTTTACATTTCTATCAATAATGTGAAAGAGTTCTCTTTTCCCTTCTGTGGCCTTACCAGCATTTGTTATTGTTTGATTTCTGAATAACAAACTTTCTTTCTGAAGAAAGAAGGAATCTTAATTTACATTTCTCTGATGGCCAGAGATGTTGAACATATTTCCATGCATTTATTGGCCATTTGAACAACTTCTGAGAAGTGTCTATTTATTTCAATTGCTCACTTTTTAATTAGGTTTTTAGTTTTTTGAAGGTTCTCAGTTTTTGAGTTCTTAATATATTACAGTTATTAGACCTGTCTGTGGAATAGCTGGTAATTTACCCCCTACCCTGCAAGTTGCCTCTTTACTCTGTTGGTTGTTTCCTTGGATATAATATTTAGATGTCTGAACCATTTTTATTTTATGTTAGTACACTGAGATAGATATGGCTCTAGATTTAGTCTTCAACATGTGGCTAACCAGGTTTCCCAGCACCATTTGTTACAGAAATTATCTTTTCTCCAACATATACTTTTGGCCCTTTTGTTAAAGATCAGGTGACTTAAATGTCCCTAGATTTTCTCCTGCATCTTCCATTAGGTTTATTTTTTAATTTAAAATTTTTTTTTCTTTTAAAGAGAAAAAAATCAAGCAAAATAAAGCCAATCAAAATGAACCAGTGTAAGAGACTCAGGACTTCAAAACAATAGGAAATCAATAATGGTTATCATAATGCCTCTTGTTGTCTTAAAAATAATTGCAGATACCTTCAGACATAGTAAAAATCAAAATAGAACAGAATAGAACCAATAGAAACAAAACAATGAATGTAATAAAGACTTCAAAACAGAACAATAATAAATCCAAAATGGCTCCCATAATATATCTTGTTATCTTTGAAATAGCTGTCCATGCTATTGGATATAACAAAATCAAACAAAACAAAACAGAATAAAAGCCAACCCAACAAAACAATGAAAATGATATAGGACTTCCAAACAAGACAATAGGGAATCAACAATGGCTACCACCTTAAGAAGGAGATTCCTCCGTAGATGCCACACTGCATATCATTATCTTATGAATAGATGGTCAGACTACCAGCTTTAGACCTGCAAAGTCAGTAAGACACCAAACACTATAAACATCAAATTGCATTTCACCTCAATACCTACCATTGCAGCCTGTGTTTCTCCAGATCAGCCAGTTGCTTATGGGAGTAGGGTGTGGTTGACTCTTCTTGTTTCCCAGCCCATGTGCTGGAAGGGGCTGGGGTCTGGCTGTTCTCCTGGCAGCCTGTGCATGGTGTGATTCACAGGGAGAGCTTGCTTCTTGGTGGCTTCTTGTTCTCTTCCCCTGCAGTCCATAAACGGTGCTGACTCACAGAAAAAAGCTGGGGTCTGGTGGTCCCCTCAGTTGCCAGCACATGGCACTGATTTGCAGGGAGGGCTTGTTTGGTGACTTCTTGTTTTCTACCCCCATCTATTCTGTTTCAGTGATCTGCATATTTCTTTTTATGCTGGTACCATGCTATTTTTATTACTGTAGCTTTGTAAATAACTTGAAATCCCAGAATGCGATGTTTCCTGCTTTTGTTTTTGTTGTCAGAATTGCATTTGCTATTCTGAGTCTCTTAGCACCATATAAATTTTAGATTTTAGGATTTTTTTCTAATTCTGTGAGAGATGTTGGAATTTTGATTTTGATTGCATAAAAATGTATATATTATTTTTGGTAATATTTACTTTTTTTGCAGTATCAGTTCTGCCTATCTAGGAACCAGGAATATCTTTCTATTTTCTGTTGTCCTCTTCGCATTTCTTTTTCAGAGTGCTGTCATTTTCATTATAGAAGTCTTTCATTTCCATGGTTAGGCTAATTATAAGTACTTAATTTTTCTTGAGGCTACTGTGAATGGTATTGTTTTCCTAATTTCTTTCTCAGTAGGTTTATTATCAGTGTATAGGAACACTAATGATTTTTATGTGTGGATTATGTATCCTGCTACATTGCTGAATTAGGTTGTTGATGTGAGGAGTCTTGGTGATATTTTTGGGTCTTCTAAGTAAAGGATCATGTTCTCTAAATATAATGATAATATATATATATATATCCCTTTTCTTTCTTTCTCTTGGCCAGTTGCTCTAGCTAATTTGTAAGTACTATATTGAACAGAAATGATGATATAGATATTCTTGTCTTGTTCCTAATTTTAGAGGGGCCTATTTCAGTTTTCCCCCATTTAATATGATGTTGATAGCACACTTGTCATAAATTGTTTTTCACAGGCTGTGATAAAGTCCTTCCTAACCTATTTTCCTCAGGGTTTTTTTTTTTAATCATAAATATTGGATTTTGTCAAAGGCTTCTTCTTCTCATAGAGAATGGTCATGTGATTTTTGTTAGTGTTTCTGTTTACATGGTGTACAACATTTATTGATTTGCTCATGTTGAGCCATTCTTGCATCCCTGGAATGAATCCTATTTGGTCATTATGTATGATCTTTTTAATGATTTGTTGCATTCTGTTTGTTTTTGCTGACAAATTTCATGTCTATGTTCATTAAAGAGATTGGCCTGTAGTTTTTATTTTTTGTTAGGTCCTTGACAGGTTTTGGAATAAGGGTAATACTAGCTTCCATGAATGAATTTGGCAGTATGCCTTTATTTTCAATTTCATTAAAGAGTTTTAGGAGTTTTGGCATTAGATTAACCTGAAATTCTTGTTGAATTCAGCAGTAAATCCATTGGGGTTTGGGCTCTTATTATTTTAGCATTAGTATTTTAATATTTTAGTATTATTAGTATTTAGTATTTTATTATTTTAGTATTATTAGTATTTAGTATTTTATTATTTTAGTATTACTTTAGTATTTATTATTTTAGTATTTTTCATTACTGCCTCAGTTTAATTGCCTATTACTGGGCTTTTCAGGATTTTTATGTCATCTTGGTTGTCATAGTTCATGTGTGTCTAGAAATCTTTTCCTTTCTTCTAGCTTCTCTCATTTGTTAGAGTACAAGTTTTCATAGTAGTTACTAATAATCTTCTGGATTTCAGTGATGTCTATTGTGATTTCATCTTTTTTATTTTCTAACTGCATTGATAGGGGTTTTTTATTTCCCTCTTTTACTAAGTTTGGCTAAGAGTTTGTCTACTTTGTTTATTCCTCTGAAGAACCAGCTCAATTCATTGATTCTTTGTGTTGCTTTGCAGTTTAATTTTTGCTCTAATATTGTATTTTCTTCTTTGTACTAGATTTGGATTTGGATTGTTCTTATTTATTTGGGGCCTTGAGGAGCCAGATTAGGTTAATTGGGTTTGCTCTGTTTTTTGAGTACAAGAATTCAGACCTATAATCTTTCTTCTTAGGGCTGCTTTAGCTGTGTCATGTTGTACCAGCATTATTTTTGATTATAAGAATTGATTTCATCATCTTTGGGTAAAGTATTAATTATTCAGGAGTATGTTATTTAATGTCCAGGTATCAGCAAGATGTGCGTGGTTCTTTTAGTCATTGATTTCTAGTGTCCTTGTACTATGCTCTGGTTATATACATGGGATATATACATGGGATAGTTTTAAGTCTAGTATGTAGTCTATTTTGGACAGTTTCTCATGCTGCTGAAAAGAATGTGTACTTTATTGTGATAGAGTAAATAAGTCCATTTGTTTGATGGTATGGCTCATGTCTGACCAAGCAGCCCAGCACAAGTGGCAGCTACCAGGTATAGAAACACAACTGAGGAGTCGCTAGCAGTACTATGCAACCTTTTCCCTTTTGTTTAACTGCTTACTCTGTTTGTTATATTCATTCCAGACTGTTTAGCATTGTTGGTTTCATTTTTCTGTGTAGGATAATAATTTTTTGTAGCGTTTGTTTGCTTGTCATTAATGTGTGTGTGTGTGTGTTTGTATGCGTGTGTGGGTCATTACATAGTTCAGGATGCTTTTGAACTCACTCTGCAGTCAAGCTGGCCTCAAACTCATGGCAATCCTTTCTGACTTAGCCTTCTGAGTACCAGGATTCCAGGCATACATCAACACCATATCTGGCTATGGTGATCATGAATTTCTTAATTTTGCTGTGACAGATCCTTATTTCTCTATCAATTTTTGAAAGATACAGTAATACCTTGGTTCACAAATGCTTGTTTATAAACAACTCAGTTCACAAACTAACTATTCAGCAAAATTTTGCTTCCATTTACAAATTCTGCATTGGGTGACAAACATGACCACAGCATCTTACTCACACAAAAACAAATGCAACCATCTTCACAAAACTGTAAAACAAATTAAGTTCATAAATGGAGGTACCCTGAAGTTTTGTGTTATATATTACTCTGGGTTCAAAGTTCTTTTTGTTATTTGTGAGGAGGTGCTATCAACCTTGCACTGCAAGTTCTCCTGGGTGGTGTTGAAAAGTTTTCTGTAATCCTAATAGTTTACCTGCATAAGTGATTTTTTTTGCTTTTTTGTAATAGTCTGTCCTGGTGTTGAACTTTTAGGATTTTGACTATGATGTATTTTAGGAAGTTTCTCTTTTAAAATTTGGGGTTCTATGTACTTCACATTTGTGTAATGTTGAATTCATTTTACATACTTGAAAAGTTTTCTGCTATGATTTTTACGCAGGTTTTTTTGCTCTATGTGTCCTGTCTGATTTTTCTCTAACTCCAATTAGCCTTAGATTACTCTTGTGTCATTTAGTAACTGTTGGATCAATTTTCCTTTTCTTATTTTTAAAGATATCTTTTCACAGTAACATGCTGGTTCATGAATGCTAACTGGATTGTTGGCAAACAGAAGCATTTGGCAAAATTTTGCTTCTCCTTACAAACTCTGCATCAAGTGACCATAACCATGACCATCTTCATACAAATACAAATGCAGCCATTTCCCCCAAAATGGTAAAAACAAAATTAAGTCTGTAAACTGAGGTACAACTGTATATAGTCTCATGTGTCAGATCTTTTGGGTCTGACACTTTCTCATGTTGGTTTCTTCTGATTATTACACATACAGTGAAATTCTTTTATCTCTGAGATTTCTGTTTGGTGCCTTTTAATGGACTATTTCTTTGGTAAATTTGTCATTCAGGTTTTGGATAGTTTTGGTTAAGTCTGCTAATGTTTTGATTCTTTTAAATGCAATGGTCCATTTGTTTATACTACATTAGGTTATATTGTCTTTTGAACTTTTTGAGTTTCTTTGCTTTATCTTTTATCATTTGGTACAACTTAACCATTTGGTGTTTTATTTCCTCTCCATTGGTGCCCCTTGAATCTGTTTTGGGGGAATTGGGAGTTTCTGGAGGCACTTTATTGCCCTATTTTTTTGTTTTAATTTTATTTTTGAAGGTTGAGGTCAAACAGATTGCAGAGACTTTGTTGTTGGTGCGAAGATCTCATTAAAAGGTTCTATTTTCCAGTATGTGATATTGGCTTTGTCAAGAGGTATTGTCTACCACTTTCATCTATTCAGTTTAATTTAGTTGGGCCCAGTCACTGTGTGGTAAGGAGAGAATTCCTGCTGGTTATAATAGCATCAACAGAACTAATTCTATTGTCAGTCATGAACATTAAAACTTCATTTGATAATTTCACCCTCTTTATCAACATCCCTTATAGACTATACCATACTGCTCCTAGTGGTTAGTCTAGGTTGTGGAGGGAGGGTAGAAGGAAGGAGGAAAGTGCAAAGAATAGTGGGAGATTAGAGAAATGTTAGTAAGTAAAGAACAGGACATTGAATCATTTTTACAGCTGGAGCAAAGAGCTAATGTTGAGGGGATTTGAAAGAATGTTTGTGGAGGTGGAAGGAGGTATGCAAATAGAGGAAAGTAGTTTGAGACTGGGGAAAGCTGTGAGATTGCTGGAACCTGTTACTACATTTGTAGTTAGTTTTCTTTGGTTTCTTTAAGCACAGTTTTGTTAAAGGTTTCTCAGAAACACCCATGAATAGTATTAATTAATTAAAGCATTGATTTTTTTTGCACATGTAGAGGTACCTGCTACATATAAATAAATGCCAGAGATGGAGAGAAAGAGAAGGGAGATAAGAAGGAAAAAAGTAGAGAGAGAAAGGTTAATTTAAAAAAACCAAAACAGGTGTAGGATAAAGGAAAAAAAAACCCTTAAAAATAAAGATAAGATATTAATGAAGACGCAAAACCCAGAAAAAAAAAAAGAAACCAAAGAGCCTCACGTCCTTGCTATAGCATCAGCCCAAGTGTCCACACAGCTCCCTCTATGCCGGAGTCATAGTCCGACTGCGGGCAGCCAAACCGTTTCCCCCTGTGCTTAAATGCCTGCCTGGGCTTGGTGAGCACTGCCCTCCTCTCTGGACCTGCCTTTGGGCAGCAAGCCATGCTCTGGGAGTGGCTAACTTCAGGCTTTTATCTCTATTCCAAGATCTGACCAACTCAATTAATTTGGGAAAAAGCAGAAATGGCACAGTTTGCCTAATACCCAGTTTTCTTTAGACTTCTGCCAGGGACCTCTCACTCTTGTTCCCTTCACCATATGGCAAAGCCTGTGGTCATTTGTTTTCCCTCCACAGGCCCTTTGCCTAGTGTATTTCCACTGACCCATGCACCACTTCCTGTCCTTCTGCCCAGTCCTTTACCTATCCTTGTCTCAAGAGCTCTGTTCTCTTACCCACAGACTTTGATGTCCTCCAGTTTGGCAGAGGTAGACAGGATTTCATGCTCAGATTTTTCTGGCACAAATCAATAGGAGAGTACCCTCTCTGGTCTGGACCTACTGAATCTCCCTTTCTTCCTTGTATCTTCATGGATGCAATCCTCAGCCCTCTGTCCATGTGCTCTGCATTGCCAACTGTTCCTAAAGCTGCTGTTTACTTAGGGCAGGGGGCTTCCCCAGGTATCCAGAAGCCCTTTGCCTAGTATGATCCTAGAAGCCCTCTGACCCAGATGCCTCTCTTTGTCCCTCACAACATTTTTTTATCCACTGTCTCAAGAGTGTCACTTTCTGACTTACAAACTTCGCCCACTCCTGGATCTCCATGCCTTTAGTCCCCAGTAAGGCGGTTCAGAGGCCTCTTGTGGGAGGGAACCTACCAGTAAGCATGGATCATGCACTGAATGTCCCTTAAAAACAGTACTCCTGTTGTATGTGGGGGGAATGCACGACTAATTTCTGGATCTGTAAAGCCTTTTTGCTTCCTACAGTACCACTCCTTGCAGGTGCTGCTTGCTCCCAGAGTGTTATGGTTTACAGAACCCCTGTGTGTGCCTTCATGGTCTCATACACGGTCCTCCAGCTTTCCGTGCCTGCGATGCCAAGGCTTGCATGTGTTTCACTCACAGTGATCATCTTCCTGGTGAGGAAGTTAAGAGTCATTGTGAGCCTCTTTCATTAGCTTGGCCATCACTGAAGAGCTGTCCCTCTCCCTCAGGTAGCCCAGTTCTCTCCCAAGACTTGGGGTGGGGTGTGTGTGCTGTGGTAGGAGTGGTAGGTATTTCCCTCACAAAGCCCCTAGATATTGTATTTTTGTCTAGCAAACTTTTAAAAAATTTATTTACACTCATATTGGGCTTCCATCTTAGTTCCTCTTTCAGGTTACCTTCCTTTCTCTGGTGCACAAATCAGAAACTCTTACTCTCATTGCCCAGTAGGCAGCTATGATGATTCCTCTGAATTGTATTCTTAATTCTTTGAACATTTTTAAAAGTTTTTTTTTTATTATTTAAAGAGAAACAAAAGCATGTGAAGGATAGAGATAATACAGAATTCCCAAAAAAAGATAAACAATAAGAAATCACTAGTTAATAAATGACACATTATCCTCTTAGAAATAGTTATTCAAGTTACAAAATTAAAGCATACAAAGCAGATAGTCAAACAGTGAGAGTGTAAACAGCTATGCATGCATGAATCTCTACATGTATTTTTAGCCTTTCTGTATTAGAGGGGAAAAAAAAACATAGCAAGACAAAACAATTTCCTATAAAAATATGAAACTAAAAAGTCATATAAAACCACAGTACCAGGTGATCTACAATGATTACTGTGTTGTTTCTTATTATCTGCAATAGAATTGTCTATATCAACAGGCATAATTGAATATAGCAGTATAATTGAATATAGCAGTACATAACAATATTAGTAAAAATAAAACATTTTAGACAGTATAAAATTTCAAAGGCAGATAATAATCAAAACAGAGTGGATATACTAGTGGATCTTGTCATTTTAAGTGCAGTTGCCTATATTCTGACTTGGTACTATCAATAATAACAGCTTTGAATAAAATCTATCAATACAAAACAGCGATCCAACAAACCAGATTCAATTATGATCAGTCATGGTAAAACAGTGTAGGTTTTACACAGCTTTAGATTAAGTTAATAGGAAATTAAGGATGATTACTGTAGTATATCCTGTTATTTTCAGGATTACTGTCTGTCTTCAAATCTAGTACAGGTAGAATGACTGGAACAGAATATAATACATCTAAGCAGAGTAGTGTGAGTAATGTGGGTTTTAGATCCTGGGGCATTATTAACAACATAGCATATCGAGGCCATCTATGTTAGAGTTTCTAGTTATCATTTCTGCTATGCTATTTTTCTGCCTTTGTTTGTCTAGTTTTCTCCTTCATTCTACTGCCTATCCCACTCATTGAGACCTTTATGCCACTGTTCCTAAAATCCTGGTATTTTTTTTTCTCTCTCTCTAGAATGTCCTTCGGTATTCTCTTTAGGGTTGGATTGGTGGTCACAAACTCTCCCAGTTCCTCTTTGTCATGGAAGCATCTTGTTTCTCCATTAACTTCTAGTGACAGTTTTGCAGGATACATCAATCTGGGCTGGAGGTTATTTTCTTTCAGGGCTTGGAAAACTTCGCTCCAAGCTCTTCTTGATCTGATGGTCTGTGTCAAGAAGTCAACCGTGATCTTGATGGGCTTACCTTTATAGATAATCTGTTTCTTTTCTCTGATGGCTTTTGATATTCTGTTTTTATATTGAATTTCTGGTATCTTGATCATTATATGTCTGGGTGTAGATCTGTTTTGGTTGTAGATGGCTGGAGTTCTGTATGCCTCACACAACTGAATGTCATTTTCTTTTCCCATGCTTGGGAAGTTTTCCTTAATTATTTCCATGAATAGCCTTTGTAATTTGCCCGTATGTATTCCTCCTTCTTTGTTCACGTTTCTTATTCTTAAATTGTAGATTCTCTTGTCATCTTCTAGCCTTTGTTTTGTTATTGCCTTTTTCCTTGTTGTTTTTAAGAGGTCTTTCCTTTTATGATCATCGTCTTCAAGTTTTGATAGTCTATTCTTAGTGTCTTTTAAGGAGTTTTGCCAGCTTTCAATGGAATTTTTAATTTCCTGGTAGTCTCTTTTAATCTGATTCATGTATTCTATATTTTCTTTATATTCTTTATCGAATGTTTCTCTCCCTTTTTCTGTTTATCCCTTTTTCCATCTGTATCTTCCTGAGAGATGCTTAGCATTTCTTTTATTACTCTACTCATATCCTGCTTTACCTGATTTAATATTTCAGTTTTGACCTCATCTACAAGTAACAAGATTTCAGTGAAGTGAAATCTCAATGTTTTAATTTGCATTTCTTGAATGACCAGTGATGGTGAACATTTCTTCATGTATTTATTTGCCATTTGTATATCTTCATCTGAGAACTGTATGTTCATCTTAGATTCCCATTTTTGGAAAGGGTGTTTGAATTTGGGGGCTTGATGTTTTTCAATTCTTTATATGTTCTGGATATAATTCCTTTGTCTGAGGGGTTGCTGGCTAAAATTCTTTCCCACTCTGTGGGTTTTCTTTTCACATTGTTGGTGATTTCTTTTGAAGTGCAGAAAGTTTTCAATAATATGAGATCCCAATTGTTGATTCTTTGAAGCATTTCCCATGCAGTTTGTGTTTTGTTCATGAATTCTCTGCATACCCCTATGTCTCCAAGACTTCTATGTACCTTGTCTTCCAGTAGATTCAGTGTTTCTGTTTTGATATTTAGGTTCCTGATCCATTTAGACTTTAGCTTTGTGCATGGTGATAGGCATGGATCTAGTTTCAGTCTTTAGCATGTAGAAAGCCAATTTTTCCAACACTATTTATTAAAGAGGCTATCCTTCTTCCAGTGAACATGTTTAGCCCCTTTGTCAAATATCAGGTGGTTGAGTGTCTTTGTAATTGTGCTTGCATTTTTTAATCTGCTCCATTGATCCTCAAGTCTGTTTCTTTGCCAGTACCATGCTGATTTTATCACTGTGGCTTTGTAGTATAGATTCAAGTCAGGAATTGAGATGCCTCTTGATTTGCCTTTGTTGACCAGAATTGCCTTTGCTATTCTAGGTTTCTTCTGTTTCCAAATGAATTTTAGGAGCATTTTATCTAAATCTGTGAGGTATGTCAATGGTATTTTGATTCAGACTGGGTTAAATCTGTCTAACAGTTTTGGGAGTATGGCCATTTTCACAATGTTGGTTCTTCCTAGCCAAGAGCAAGGAACATCCTTCCATTTCCTAATATCTTCTTCAATCTGCTTTTTTAGCATAGTATGATTTTCAGCATATAGGTCTTTTACATTTTTAGTTAGGTTGATTCTGAAGTATTTAGTTTTTTTAGATGTTATTGTAAAGGGCAATATTTCCATAATTTCTCTCTCAGTGAGTTTTTTGTTTGTGTATAGCAATGCTATTGATTTTTGAGCATTGACTTTGTATCCAGCTGAACTTGTTTATTACCTCTAGTAGTCTTTTAATGGAGTATTCTGGGTCTTCTATATAGAATATCATTCATCTGCAAATAGTGATAATTTAACTTCTTCCTTTCCTATCTCTATTCCTTTTATTTTTCTCTCTTGTCTGATTGCCCTGGCTAGTATTTCCAAAACTATATTGAATAGGAGTGGTGATAGTGGACATCCTTGTCTTATTCCTGGTTGCAGAGTGAAGACTTTCAGTTTTTGTCCATTTAGTATAATGTTGGCTGTTGGTTTGTCATAGATGGCCTTTATAAGATTGAGGTAGACACCGTGTATTCCGAGTTTCTGAAGGATTTTTATCATGAACATGTGTTGGACTTTATTGAAAGCTTTTTCTGTATCTATTGAGATGACCATGTGGTTTTTGTTTTTGGCTCTGTTGATATAGTGGATTACATTTATTGATTTGCATATGTTAAAGTATCCCTGCATTCCTGGAATGAACCCCACTTGGCCACGATATATAATCTTCTTGATGATTTACTGCATTGTATTTGCCAGTATTTTATTGAGAATCTTTGCATCAATGTTCATTAGGGAGACTGGCCTATAGTTCTCCTTTTTGGTTGGGTCTTTCTCTGGTTTTGGTATGAGAGTAATAGTTGCCTCCAGGAATGATTTAGGGAGGATTGCTTTCTTCTCAATTTCATTGAAGAGTTTAAGGAGTATTGGCATCAAATTGTCTCTAAATTTCTTATAGAATTCAGCTGTGAATCCATCAAGACTAGTGCTTTTCTTTGTTGGTAAGTTTTAAATTACGTTTTCAATTTCAACAGCTGAAATTGGGTTATTCAAAATTGCTATGTGTTCTTTGTTGAACTTTGGTAGTTCATATGTTTCTAGAAATATGTCCATTTCCTCTGTATTTTTTCCACTCTATGTGAGTAGAGATTTTCAAAGTAGGTATTCATGATCTTTTGAATTTCCATGGGATCTGTAGTAATTTCCCCCTCTTCAGTCCTTATTGCGTGAATTTGGATTTTTTATTTCTTTTTCTTGATAAAAAAAAGAAATTTTTTTTATCAAGAAATTTATTTCTTTTTCTTTTATTCTTTTTCTTTATTTCTTTTTCTTTTTCTTTCTAGCTAGGGGTTTGTCAATTTTGTTTATTCGCTCAAAAAAACCAACTTTTTGATTAATTCTTTGTATTTTTTTTTAGTTTCAATCACATTGATTTCTGCTCTAATCTTTACAATTTCTTCTCTTCTATGAACTTTGGGTTTAGCTTGCTCTTCTTTTTCTAGAAGCTTGAGATGGAGCATTAGGTTGTTTATTTGTGCTCATTCTGGCTTCTTGATATGACAATTTATTGCTATGTATTTCCCTCTTAAGACTGCTTTCATTGCATCCCACAGATTACAGTATGTTGTTTCCATATTTTCATTGAATCGTAGGTATTGCCTTATTTCTTCTTTAATTTCATCTGTATCCCATTGTTTGTTCAAAAGGTTGTTCTATAATTTCCATGTATTTATGCAAGTTTTGCAATTTCTTTTGCCATTAATTTCCAATCACAGTGCACTGTGGTCAGATATTATGCATAGGATAATTTCAATACCTTTGCATTTACTTAAGAATGTTTTATGGGATAATATATTGTTGTAGTCATGGGTTTTACAGAGAACAATTCAAATCAGGACATGGAGTTTATAATATTATTTTTATGATGGTCACCCAAGAAATTGCAGGAAATCTATCCACATCACTAAAGACATAGAATATTAGCCAAAGGCCTGAATCCCACAGCAATGTCCTACATGAGTCCAAATGAAGACCCAGTGCTCACAACAATGCCTCCCACGAGTCCAACTGGAGGTTTAGAGCCCACAAGAAGGACTCATGCCAGTCTCTTTTATGGATCTGTGTTGGGAAGGCCCAAAGGTCAGCAGCGGAAGCCAGAAAGTCTATGCCAGCGGGGTAAAGGAGCTGTGCTGATAGGTTGAGGGTTCCACAATGGAGCCAAGCAGTCACACTCACAACAAACACTAGGGCAGTCTTGAAAAGCATCACAGCCATCCTCAGTGACATGGAGGCCCCAAGCTCCTCTGATAAGAAGCACAGTCGATTACATGCCAGGAAGCCAGCATGATGAGTTCATCCTGGAGACCAAGCTGCACATGTCTTCCTCTCTGGAGCAAGGAGGCAATGCTTGATGTGAAGGCCAGAGCTCCTCCAGGAGAACCAATGGCTCAAACCTATGAGAACCCACAATGTCTTAACCCATTAATGGCTTAAAGCACTAATGTGAATAACTTCTTCTTCTCCACATCTCTATTCATGCTGGCAACTTTCCTCAGGTGGAACATGTATGCTCAGCACCCTGCTGAATGTAATCCAGCTGGCATTAAGTTGACCACCAGTTTTCAATCCATAACATATATTGTCTATTTTGGAGAATGTCCCATGCACAGCTGAGAAGAATGTGTATTCTGATGTGGTTGGGTGGAACACTCTGTAAACATCTACTAAATCCAATTGCTTGCAGGTATGAGTCAGTTCTATTATTTCTTAGCTGACTTTTTGTCTAGTTGATCTATCTCTTTGTGACAATGGGGTGTTAAGGTCCCCTGTTATAATTGTGTTCTTGTGTATTTGGTTTTTCATGTCCATTAGCATCTGTCTTATATAGTTTGGTGCTCCTGTGTTTGGTGCATATATAATTATAATTGTTAGTTCTTCCTCTTGAATTTTTCCACTAATGAGTATGTAGTGACCTTCTTTATTTCTTTTAATCCTTTTAGGTTTGAAGTTCACATTGTTTGGAAATAGAATAGTTACTCCTGCTTTTTTCTGGGTTCTTGTTGCATGGAATACTGTTTTCCATCCTTTGACTTTTAATCTATGAGTTTCCTTTTGTGTCAGATGTGTTTCTTGTATACAACATATTGTGGGATCATGTTTCTTGATCCATTCTGTCAATCTATTTCTTTTGATAGGTGAATTGAGGCCATTTATATTTATGGATATACTGATATGTACTGGCTCGACTTTGCCATGTTATGTTCTATTTGTTTGCTTCTTGCTTTTCCCCTTATTTAATTGCTTGTCCTACCTGGTGGTTTCTTTCTGTTGTTGTTCTCGAGATTGTGGTCATTTTTATCTCTGTCTAGTATGTCTTTCTATACGCTTTCTAGGGTGGGTTTGATGGATGTGAATTTCTTCAGTTGTTCTTTGTCATGGAAGTATCTTGTTTCTCCATTAAATTTGAAAGACAGTTTTGCTGGGTACATCAGTCTGGGTTGAAAGTTGTTTTCTTTCAGGGCTTGAAATACCTCACTCCAGGCTCATCTTGCCTTGAGGGTTTGTGCTGAAAAATCTGCCGTGATTCTAATGGGCTTTCCTTGATAGGTGAGTTGTGTCTTTTCTCTAACAGCTTTTAGTATTCTGTTTTTATGCTGCATGTCTGGGATTTTAATTATTATGTGTCTGGGTTTGGATTTATGTTGGCTGTGACTATATAGCATTCTATACACCTCACTTATCTGCATATCAGATTTTCCCCATGTTTGGTTAACTGTTTTGTTTCAAGAACTAATAGAATTTGTAGCACAATCATCTTAGCTATCCTAAGTGTGTTTTTAAAAAAAATTTATTTAAAGAGAGGGGAAGCAAAACAGAAAAAAAGGGTAGAAACAATACAGAATTTCAAAAAAAATAATCAGTAAGAAATCACTATTTGATACATTACATATTGTCTTCTTGGATATAGTTATTCAAGTTACAAAATTAAAGCATACAAAGTGGACATTCAAACAGTGAGGCTGCAAACAGTTCTGTTCACCAATCCAACAAAAACTTAGCAACATGGTTATCAATCCTATACATTTAAGTATACATACAGTTATCTCTTTTAGAGCACTTTCTTTTCCTCCTTTTGCTTTTTAAAAAAAATTTTTTATTTAAAGAAAAAATTTTGAAACAGAAAGAGGGTAGAAACAATACAAAATCTCAAACACAAAACAAAACAAAAAAAACAAAAATAGTAACCAGTAAAAAATCACTAGTTGATAATTACATACTTTCCTCTTAGACACAGTTGTTCAAGTTACAAAAGTAAAGTCCACAAAGTGGACATCCAAATAGTGAAACTGCAGTCAGTTTTGCTCATCCATCCAACTAAAACTTTAGCAACATGGTTATTAATTACACACACTCAAACATACATGCAGTTATATCCTTTAGAATACTCTCTTTTCCTTTTTTTCTTTACAATACTATAATCCATTCTTGTAAACTACTTACAAGTTCTACACATGTATGTCTCTACACATATACCTAGCCTTTCTGTATTAGAAGGAAAAATAAATCAAAACAAGTCAGCAATACAAATTCCTAGAGAAACACAAAATGAAAAGAACATACAAAAACACAACACTAGGTGTTCTACAGTACTCACTATGATGTCTCTTGTTATTTTCAATAAAATTGTCTATATCGTCAAATATAATATAAACTTAGCATTACTTTGCACTATTAATAAAATCTCAACATTGGAGACATTATAGGACTTCAAAGGCAGTTAACAATCAAACCAGAATGGGTATCCTATTGAATCCTGTCATCTTCAGAGTAGTTGCCCCTACTATCAGACTTGACACTCTCAAGCATACCAGATTCAAATAAAATCAGTCAAGATAAAACAGTGATATAACCAATTTTCTCTGTCTTATCTCTGCCATGCTATTTTTCTGTTGTTATTTGTCTACTTTTCTCCTTCATTCCACTGTCTGCCCCTTTCTTTGAGGCCTTTCTGCCATTATTCCTGGAACCTTGGTGATTTTCTTCTCTCTCTCTAGAATGTCCTTCAGTATTCTTTGCAGGGTTGGATTGGTGGTCATGAACTCCCCCAGTTCCTCTGTCATGGAACTATCTTGTCTCTCCATTAATTGTGACAGTTTTGCAAGGTAAATCATTCTGGGTTGGAGGTTATTTTCTTTCAGGGCTTGGAATATTTCACTCCAAGCTCTTCATGATTTGATGGTTTGCATTGAGAAGTCTGCTGTGATTTTGATGAGTTTTCCTTTATAGGTAATCTGTTTCTTTTCTCTGACCACTTTTTATATTCTGTTCTTGTGATGGATTTCTGGGATCCTGATTATTATATGTCTGGGTATAGATCTGTTTTGGTTGTAGCTGGCTGCAGTTCTATATGCCTCATTTATCTGAACTTCACTTCCATTACCTATGTTTGGGAAGTTTTCCTTAATTGTTTCTGTGAATAGACTTTTTATTTCATTTGTATTTGTTGCTGCATCTTCATTCACATTCTTAGGTTATAAATCCTCTTGTCATCTTCTAGCCTTTGTATGATTGCTTCCTTGTTCCCTGTTATTTTTAAGAGATCCTTCCTTTCACGATCATACTTTGCAAATCTATCTTCAAGTTTTGAAAGTTTGTCTTTAGTTTTTGTTAAAAGGTTTTGCCAGGTTTCAATGGAGTTTTTAATTTCCTGATATTCTCTTTGGATCTGTTTCATGCATTCTAGATTTTGTTTATATTCTTCATCAAAGGCTTCTCTCCTTTCTCTGGGTTCCTCTATTCTTTCATTTGTGTATACCTGAGGATTACTCAGGACTTCTTTTATTAATCTTCTTATATCTTGCTTCACCTGAGTTAGAATTTCAGATTTAAATTCGACGATGAGGTCATGGATGTATTTCTTTATTTCTGATGAGGCTGTCTCTGACATTACAGGTTTGCTGCTCTCAACCTCCTCTGCATTTACCTCTGTTGGACTCACTTTCCCTGGTTCTGCAGCTGGGGACCTTTTGCTCTTTCTCTGTCTTGTCATGTTTTCAGTCTTTCGTATTGCTTACATTTTTTCTGCAGCACACTTGCTAGGGAAGTACCGCTCCCCAGTCTGCTGTGGATCTGCGAGTTGCATGCTGAGAGCTGGCTCCTCCTCCTATGCCAGTCAACCAGTTTATGCTTCAACAAGTTTGTGTGTTCCCTGGGTATGTCACTGCCCCAGAAAAGCCTCATCCCTGGCTATTGGGTTTCAGCCAGGGGCATGGCCCTGTCCAAGCAGATCCCACCAATCTGCTTTGGACTAGGAGTCATCAGCAGACACTGCCTCGGGTTTTGATTCAAGTGGCCCTGCCCAATTCCAAAATGTTGCCCAGCCAATCCTCCTGGTTTGGGGAATCCAGTTCCCATCACTCACCAAAGTTTGCGCAGCTTGACTAGCTGTTTCCACTCTCTGTCTCAGTGCCTCTTCCAGCTGAGGGTCTGGAGCTCACCAACCTGCACTCTCAGCAGGGCCACAATCTCAGCTCTATCGTGAGTCACCTGACTTTAAGATGTGCCAGTACAGTGATCAGGGTTTGCCCAGCTCCAGTGCTCTGTCCATGCTTCTTTTTCTTCTTTCTTTTCTTTTTCTTTTTCCTCAGTTTCTTCCTGGGTCATGAGAATTCCTTTCCTTTTTTCTGGCTTTCTCCATGTTGCCAGATTCCAGCGTCTAAGTTGTTTTTATTTTTTTTCCTCAGAGAGGCTCTCTTATCATGCCACCACTCAGTTGGCCATCTTCCAATCTCCCCTAAGTGTGTTTTTACAGATTTAGATATTTTTTCTTTTCTCTTTTTTTCCCTCCTTTTCCCTGAGATATTATTTTTTTCTCCTTTGAGCAGATTCTTACACTTTCACTGTATTTATTAATATGAGCATTTTGTATCTTATGTACTCTTACCATTTTTTACACTAGGGAGACAATACAGTATTTACCATGTGAGTTCAATTTATTTCACTTATGAGTATGGTGTCAAGTTGCATCCATTTACCTATAAAAATCTCAGTGTGATCATTCTTTATAGCTGAATAGTACTCCTTTGTATAAAAGTACCATATCGTTTTTATCCATTCTTCAGTTGATGGGCACTTAGGTTGTTTCCAAAATCTGGCTATTACAAATTGTGCTGCTATAAACATTGGTTCACATATTTCACTGTGATATGATGTTTTCAATTCTGGGAATATGCCAGAAGTGGAATAACTGGGTCAAATGGGACTTCCAATCCCAGCTTTTGAGGAACCTCCAGACTGACCTCCACAGTGCTTGTACCAGTCTACACTCCCATCAACAGTGCAAAAGAATTCCTTTTCCACACAGCCTCTCCAGCATTTGTTGCTGGTAGTTTTCTTGATCCTGGCCATTCTTTCTGAAGTGAGATGGAATCTCAGTGTGGTTTTAATTTGCATTTCTCTAATGACCAATGATGCTGAACATTTCTTCATGTATTTATTTGCCATTTGTATTTCTTCAGCTGAGAACTGAGTATTCATCTTAGATGCCCAGTTTTGAATTGGGTCTTTGATTTTTGGGGTCTGATTTTTAAAAGTTCTTTATATGTTCTAGACAGAAGACTTTTGACTGAGGGACAATTGACTAAGATTTTTTTTCCCAATTTGTGGGGTTTCTTTTTATTCTGTTGGAGGTTTCTTTTGATATGCAAAAATTTTTAATAAAATGAGATCCCAATTATTGATTCTGGGAAGTATTTCCCAGGCAATTTGATTTTTGTTCATGAATTCTCTGCCTACCTCTATGTTTTTAAGAGTTCTATCTACTTTGTTTTCTAGCAGATTTAGTGTTTCTGTTTTAATATTTAGATCTTTGATTCATTTTGACTTTAGTTTAGTGCATGGTGATAGGCATGGGTCTAGTTTCAGTTTCCAGCATACGGAAAGCCAGTTTTTCCAGCACCACTTATTAAAGAGGTTCTCTTTCTTTTGGTGAACATACTTGGCTACTTTATCAAAGATAAGGTGGCTGAATGTGTTTGTAGTTGTAACTGTATCTTCTAATCTATTGCATTGATCTTCAGGTCTGTTTTTATTCTGGTACCATGCTGATTTTATTGCAGTAACTCTGTAGTATAATTTCAAGTCAGGGATTGTGATGGCTCTTGCTTGCCTTTGTTGCCCAGATTGCCTTTGCTATTCTAGGTCTCTTCTGGTTCCAAATGAATTTTAGGAATGATTTTTCTAGATTTGTGAGGTATGCTGATGGTATTTTGATTAGAATCACATTAAATCTGTATAACAATTTTGGGAGAATGGCTATTTTCACAATGTTTGTTCTTCCCATCTATGAACAAGGAATGTCTTTCCATTTTCAGAGATCCTCTTCAATTTCTTTTTTCAGAGTACTGTAATTTTCACTGAGTAGATATTTTACTCCCTTTATTAGATTGATTCCTAAGTATTTTTTTTTGGATGCTATTGTAAAGGGTGGGGCTTCTCTTATTTCTCTGTCAGTGAGTTTGTTGTTTGTGTATAGGAATGCTATTGATTTTTGAGTACTGACTTTGTATCCATTACTGAATTTGGTTATTTTTAAATTTTTTTTATTATTTTGAAGGTAGTGAAATACAACAGAACAAGACAGAACAAAGCCAATTGAGACAATGCAGTGAAATTGGTACAGAATGTCACAATAGGTTAACAGGAAAACAGTAATAGGTACCATAGTATATTTCATTATCTTCACAATAGTTGTTCTATCAATCAGGTATAGAAAATCAAACCAAATACAGAACATTTTATAGAACTTATCAAAACAGAATATGGAATAGAGCAATACAGTTAATCAGAACAAACCAAAACAGTGATAACATTTGCCGTCAAAGAGATGGTAGAAGCAAATCCCCCCTATTTGCTATGTTGCATATGGTTGACCTCCCAAGAGATGCTCAGACCTCTGGCTCCAATTTGCTAATGGGGGTGAGGGGGATGGGATGTTTGATTTTAAGCCTACATGCCAGTAGGCTCACAGCTGCTTACCAGGGAGGCGAGCTGGTTGCTTGGTTTCCCAGTGCCCTAAGTTCCAACATGGCCCTGAATTTGGTTATTATACCTATAAGTCTTTCAATGCAATTTTGGGGGTCTTCTATGTAGAGTATCATGTCATCTGCAAATAATGATAATTTAAATTCTTTTTTTCCTATTCTTTTTCCTTTTATTTCTCTTGTCTAATTGCTCTGGTTAATATTTCCAGCACTCTGTTGAATAGGAGTGGCAATAATGGACATCCTTGTCTTGTTTCTCATTTTAGAGTAAAAGTTTTCAATTTTTGACCATTTAATATGATGCTAGCTATTGGTTTATCATAGATGATTTTTAGTAGTTTTAGGTAAAGACCATCTATTCCAATTTTCTGTAGGGTTCTTAACATGAATGAATGTTGGACATTATCAAAAGCTTTTTCTGCATCTGTAGAAATGATCATGTGATTCTTATCTTTGGCTCTATTGATATGGAGAATTACATTTGTTGATTTGCATATGTTGAACCATCCCTGCATTACTGGGATGAATCCCATTTGGTCATGGTGTATAATCTTCTTGATGATTTGCTGCATTCTGTTCACCAGTATTTTATTGAGAATTGTTGCATCTATGTTCCTTAGGGAGATTGACCTATAGTTCTCTTTTTTGGTTGGATTTTTCTCTGGTTTTGTTATTAGGGTAACACTTGCTTCCAGGAATGGGTTAGGGAGAATTTCTTCCCTTTCAATTTCATTGAAGAGTTTGAGGAGTGTTGGCATTAGGTCTTCCTTGATTTTCTTGTACAATTCAGCAGTGAATCCATCAGGACCTGGGCTTTTCTTTGTTGGTAAGGTTTTAATTATATTTTCAATTTCATTAATTGAAATTGGGTTATTCAGCAGTTTTAAATCTTCTTGATCCAGCTTTGGTAATTCATGTGTTTCTAGGAATCTGTCCATTTCTTCTGTGTTGTCCTGTCTATGAGAGCAGAAGTTTTTGAAGTAGGTATTGATGATCTTTTGTATTTCCACAGGGTCTGTAGTGATTTTGCCTTTTTTGTTCCTTGTTGCATGAATTTGAGTTTTTCTGTCCTTTTCAAAATAAGGCTGGCTAGGGGCTTATCAATTCTACTTATCGTTTCAAAGAACCACCTCTTTGATTTGTTATCTATATGTTTTCTTAGTCTCTACCGCATTAATTTCTACTTTGATGTTTGTAATTTCCTCCCTTCTTTTGGCTTTGGGCTTGACTTGCTCTTCTTTTTCTAGAAGTGTTTGAGGTGAAGCCTCAGGCTGTTTATTTGTGTTCATTCTGTTTTCCTAATGTGGGAATTCATCACAATAAATTTCCCTCTGAGGACCGCTTTCATTGCATCCTACAGGTTCTGGTATGTTGTATTTGTATTTTCCATTGTTTATAGATATTGTCTAACTTCTTCTTTAATTTCTTCTGTGACCCATTTGATTGTTCAGGAGTGTATTATATAATTCCATTTGTTTATTGAGTTTTTGCAGTTTCTTTCATCAATTTCTAGTTTCATGGCACTATGATCAGATAATATGCATGGGATAATTTTGATTCTTTTGCATTTACTTAAGCGTATTCTATGGGCTAGTACATGATCTAGTTTAGAGAATATCCCATGTGCAGCTTAGAAGAATGTATATTCTGATGTTGTTGGGTGGAACACTCTGTACACACCCACTAAATCCATTTGTTCACAAGTGTGATTCACTTCTGCTATTTTTTGGCTCATTTTCTGTCTAATTGATCTGTCTCTTTGTGTCAATGGGATGTTAAGTTCTCCCATTATAATTGTGTTATTGCTTATTTTATTTTTAATTTCTATTAATGATTATTTTATATAACTGGTTGCTCCCAAATTTGGTGCATATATATTTAAAATTGTTAACTCTTCCTCTTGAAGTTTTCCCCTAACTAGTATGTAGTGACCTTCTTTATCTCTTTGGATCATTCTTGGTTTGAAGTTCACATTGTCTGCAAACAGAATAGCTCTGATTTGGGGGGGGGGTTCCTGTTGCATGAAGTATTGTTTTCCATCCTTTGACTTTCAGTTTATGAAATTCCTTTTGGGTTAGATGGGTTTCTTGTATACAGCATATGGTTGGATATTGTTTCTTGATCCATTCTACCAGACTGTTTCTTTTAATTGGTGAATTTAGGCCATTTACATTAATGGTTATAACTATCATATATTGGTTTATTGTTGACATGTTATCTTTCTGATGTTGTATCTTAGCTTTCCATTCTGTTTAATTGTCTGTCTTTCTTAGTGGTTTTTTCCTATGTGTATCTAGAATGTCTTTCAGTATTCTTTGTAGGTTTGGTTTGGTGATCATGAAGTTCTTCAGCTGTTCTTTATCATGGAAGTATCTTATTCCTCCATCCATTTTGAAAGACAGTTTTGCAGGGTACATCAGTCTGGGTTGGAAGTCATTTTCTTTAAGGATCTGAAAAACTTCACTCCATGCTCTTCTTGATCTCATTGTTTGTGTTGAGAAGTCTGCTGTGATTCTGATAGGTTTTCCTTTATAGGTGACCTGTCTTTTCTCTCTAACAGATTTTAATATTCTGTTCTTATGTTGGATTTCTGGGATGGTGATAATTATATGTCTGGGTGTAGTTTTGTTTTGGTTATGGCTATTTGGAGTTCTATATGCCTCACTAATCCATATGTCAGTTTCCATATTTATCATGTTTGGGAATTTTTCAGCTATTACTTCTGTAAATAGCCTCTTGATATCTCTTGTGTTTTCCCCTTCTTTTTCTTTTATCCCTATTAATCTTATATTGTTTTTCTTTGCATCATCTTGCAGCTGTTAAATTGTTATTTCTTGATTTCTTGTTATTGTTAGAAGAACTTTCCTTTCCTGTTCACTAGCTGCAATCTTACCTTCGAGGTCTGAGATTCTATCTTCACTTTCATTGAGATGGTTTTTGCAACTTTCATTAGAGTTTTTGATTTCCTGTAAATCTCTTTGAATCTGCTTAATGCATACTGTTTTTCTCTTAAACTGTTCATTTAGGGATTCTATCATTTTGCTTTGTTCCTCTAATAGTTTAGCTGTCTTTGTTGGATGCATTCAGTATTTCTTTCACTACTTTTATCATTTCTTCTTTTACCTGGGAGAATATTTCTGATTTGGGTTCCCTCATAGCTTCTTGTACTTGCTTCTTTATTTCAGTTGATATCATTTCATACATTTCAGGTGTATGTGTAGTATTTTCTTCTACGTACATGGGTCCTATTTCTTGGGATGGGCTGGGGGGTTGAGATTGAACTACGATCTTGTGTTTGCCAAGCAGGCACTTACACCACTGCACTAAACCCCTGGCCCTACCAGTCTGTTTCTTTTAATTGGTGAATTGAGGCCATTTACATTAATGGTTATAACTGATATATATTGATTTATTTTGTCATGTTATCTTTCTGCTGTTGGTTCTTTACCTTTCCCCTCTGTTTAATTGTTTCCCTGCTTAGTGGTTTTATCCTGCTGTTTTTCTTAAAGTTGTAATTATTTTTATGTCTATCTAGAATATCTTTCAGTATTCTTTTCAGGGTTGATTTAGTGGTTATGAAGTTCTTCAACTGTTCTTTGTTGTGGAAGTATCTTATTTCTCTGTCAATTTTGAAGGACAGTTTTGCAGGGTACATCAGTCTAGGTTGGAAGTTGTTTTCCTTTTGGATCTGAAATACTTCACTCCTTGCTCTTCTTGACTTCATTGTTTGTGGTGAGAAGTCTGCTGTGATTCTGATGGGCTTTCCCTTATCGGTGATCTGTCTCTTCTCTCTCACAGCTTTTAATATTCTGTTCTTATGTTGAATTTCTGGGCTGTTGATTATTATATGTCTGAGTGTAGTCTTATTTTGGGTATGGCTATTTGGAGTTCTATATGTTTCACTTATCAGTATGTCCATTTCTTTTCCCATATTTGGGAAACTTTCAGCTATTACTTCTGTAAATAGTCTTTTGATACCTTTTGTGTTGTCACCTTCTTTTTCATTTATACCTATTAATCTTATGCTTCTTTTTTGCCTCATCTCTCAACTGTTGAATTGTTATTTCCTGATTCCTTGCTGTTTTTAAAAGATCTTTCCTTTCCTATTCACTAGCTGCAATCTTGTGTTTGAGGTCTATCTTCACATTCACTGAGGCAGTTTTCCCAGCTTTCAATGGAATTTTAGATTCCCTGGATATCTCTTTGAATCTGTTTCATGCATTCTAGTTCCTTCTTATATTGTTCATTCAAGGTTTCCATTGTTTTACTGTGTTCCTCTATTTTTAAATTATGTGTTTTTAGATGTGTTCAGCATTTCTATCATTACATTTATCATTTCTTGTTTTACCTGGGAGATTATTTATGGTCTGAGTTCCTTTATAGCTTCATGGAGTTGTTTTTTCCTTCAGGAGTTACAGGTGGATGTCTTAAATTTTCTTCTATGTTCATGTCTCCTAGACTTGTTTGAGATGGGCTGGAGGTTTGAGATTGCATTTTGCTCTTTCATTTTGTCATTTTCCTGTATTCCTCTGGGGAAGCTAAATGCAAGATCTCAGATGTTTCCTGGGTTTGAAATATCTGTCCATACTGCAAAGAGTTTCCCTAGTTGAATGGAGGTCATTAGTCAGGCCTTATCAGGTACCTAGCGACACACGTACGGTCCTCAAATGTGGGGCATGCATTGTGCAGGTGTGCACATGTACATACTCCATGTGGTACTCTGAAGCTCCTTGGCTCCTTGAGGTTGCTGGGAGGGACGCTACTAGCTTCTGAGTGGCATACCAAGACTGAACAGCTAGATTAAGTATGTTATGCAGGCTTTCAGCTCATGTTGCGTGGCATACCAAAGCTCCACAGTTGCTTGGGGTCACTGGGCAAAGCCCTACCTGGTTCCAATCGAGGTGCTGAGGCTGCACGGCTGGATGAAGATTGCTGTGCAGGCTTTTGGCTCATGACATGGAGGCCTCTTTTGGTCTTTTTTGAGACAGGGTCTCACTGTGCAGCTCAGGCTGGCCTTTAGCTCACTTTGTAGCCCAGGCTGGTCTTGAACTTGCAGCAATCCTCCTGCCCTAGCATCCCAAGTGCTGGAATTACAGGCATGTACCACCACACCTAGGTCATTTTCCTATTGTTTTAAGGTGAAATGTTACTGTATTGATTTAAGAATTTAAAAAAATAAATTATATTTTTAGAATTGTTAGGTTTATATGAGTTACCACAGATTTTTTTAAAATCAAGACTTCATTTTTAGAATAGATTTAATTTATAAATAAATTGATCAAATAGTAGAGAGGGCTCTCAAATACCCTCACTTCAATTTTTCCAATTATTAACATCTTATGTTACTATGGTACCTCTGTTATAATTATCAGCCTGATATTGATACATTATTACTGACTAAAGTCCCTGTTGTTTTCAAATTGTCTTGATTTTTAATCTGATGTCCCTTTTATGTTTTAGGGTCCCATGTAGGATACAATACTGTAATTATTTGTCATGTCTCCCTAGAATCCTTTTGGCTCTGACAGCTTCTCAGACTTGTTTTTGATGATTTCAGCAGTTTTGGGGAAACTTGCATAATATTTTTCTCACGATTACATGGGGGCTATTGCTTTCCAGGGGGAAGTTCACAGAAGTGTCATTTTTATCACATCATCACATTAAGTTACATATCATCCAATGGTTTATGACTGTTAAAGTTGACCTTGCTCACTGGTTAAAGTAGCAAAAGTCAGATTTAATCACTGTAATATTGTTTGTTTTAAATATCATCTCATACCATATTGGAATGAAATCATTATGAATAGCTCACACTTAAGAGTTAAAGTTCACCTTGTTTTGGTGTGGAATATCTACATGATTTATAAGTTGTTTATATAAAATTTGTCATTTATTAAGTTGTTAAATGATGTATTTATATGATGCACACTTGTGTGTGTTTTACTCTTTCTTCTTTTTAAAATGTAAGTATTCACATTTATGAAATTCACTTTCAGCACTGCATAGTTGCATTATATAAGTGTAAAACTAGTTTTTAACCAATTACTGAGCAAGTCCATTGAAGTCAGTACTTGCTAATTATGTCTTGGGATAGAAGCATACCTTGGGCAGGAGTCCTTTTAACATCTAGTGACTTACACAAGATTCTTGGTCATTTTATCAACAAACCACTGTTTTATGAGGTCTATGATAGATTCCCATTTATTTTACACCTTTGTGATATTAAGCAAAGTCTCTGAACATTATAGTGGGGACTGACAGTAAGAAGCTGGATTTCTAGTTTCACAGTGGTTACTTCTGATTTAACCTTGTTAAAGGTTTAACCTTGTTAAAGGTATATCCTTGTGCCAGTTGTACAGCTGCAATAAAGTTAAGGAGAATAATCAGACACATCTTCTCTTAATCTATTTTCTGCTACTAGAACATGGCAGAGCATGTTCTAGTAGCAGAATGAGCAACATGGGACAGAGAGAAAAGCTGCCAAACTCACCCTTTTATGAGGAGTCCACTCATGCAACAACTGATCCTTTTCTTAATCTGTTTGTGAGGGAAGGGCCCTCATGATCTATTCACCTCTTCTACTGTTACAGTGGCAATAAAATTTCAGATGAGTTTTGGAGGGGACATTTAAACAACAGCACATATCTTCTAGATTATCTTAACTTAGACAAGCATGTATGTACTTGCGTAAGTGTATATAGGAAGTGTATATAGAGGGAGGAGTTGCCAGTGGGGAGATGGAGATTGTAAATATTTGCAATGGTTAAGACCTGATTTATAATTCAGAACAGACAACAAAGCACAAAAAAACTCAGGAAGCCACACTGTCTCTAGCAGTATGACAGTTTCACAATTCTTATTGGTACAAAACCAAAAATTTAACCTATTTGAAACAAAATGCTTCCTGGCCCACTTCCTTGTTTCTTGGCTCTTAAATAAACAAAGCAAAGCTCCAGCTCTTGGCAGACTGACTCTTTAGCACTAACTCTGGGGAAAGCTGGTACCCAACAAGAGAAAATAGTGCCATATAGGCTTCCTGGGCATTGGCCTCGCCTATTCCACTAACTTGCTGTGTGACCTTGGGCAAGTTCCTTGACCTTTGTAAACCTCAGCTTTCTTATCTGGAAAATGAAGCTGGAATGAATTGAGCAGCCACAGCCTACAGAGAACCTTCTAGCTCTTGCCATCTACATCAGAATTGACTGATTTTAGCCAACATTCCATTGCAGAGTGATCCCAAGAGAAACAGAGTCTGATACTTTCCTCTTCTCTTTTCTTCCTCTGAACCTTGCCCAAACTGTTCTTTGCAGTCTTTACTCAAATACGTAAAGTTCTCTTAACATTAAACTAGATGACACTGAGAAAGACATGAGACTTCCCATGAAGCTTTAATAAGGGAGAACGGCTATTTTCATTTCAAGATAATTTTTTATTGATATATATTTGAAGTACATGCTGATTACATTCATCCTGTGGAGTTGGTATATATAATATCACATTTCCTATTTTATTTTGCTCTTTATATTTTGAATTTCTCATATAAGATAAACCATGCAATATTTAAGATAGTGTGTCTAAGTTATTTTACTTAATATGATCTCAAGGTGCATCCATTTTCCTATAGGTGACTCAAGTTTATTCTTCTTTATAACGGCATAGTATTCTATTATGGATTAAATAACACATTTTCTTCATTTGTTTGCGGATGGACAGACATATGTACAGGAGACAATTTGAGTGACTACCATTGAATGCAGAACAATTGCTGCGACTTTGATTATAACAAGACCTATTTCCATATACTGATATGTACAGAGCTGACTATGATATTGCCTTCTGTCTTCACTTGGCTCTAAGTATTGCAAATAAGGCTAGCTAAGGTACTGTTATGTAATCTCTAAAGCCATCTGACAGTCTCCTGGTTCCTCACATAGTGCTCTGTGTTAAAGATATAAGCACAGTGGGATGGTAGAGCCAGTCAGCTTCAGGAGAGTCATCTGGGTATGAGCCTCAAGGTAAAGAGGCTATGACTCCCCAGGGCACAAAAGTTTACGTATCAGAAACTGAAGCAAAAGCCCCCAAAAACAATTCAGTTGCTACCTTAATTGACTTATGTAGATTGATCCTTCTGCACATCATTCTCCCTGCATTTTGCAGAGATGCTTTTCTTCCTACCTGGCCAGCCAGCTCAAGTTACTCATGTAGTTCCCGCCATCCTCACTGTCACTCATCCTCAAGCCACCCCCCTTCTTCACAAGATAATAAATTCTGGGAGAGGCCTAGGATCAGAGACTTTGTCCGCACATCATCATGGAGATCGGATATAGGACCCTTTGCCCTTAACTTGAATATGTCTTGGTGTCTTTACTCTCACTGTGGGTTGCATTGGAGGTGATAGATTGGAATTAACTTGCTGGGATTCTAATAATGTCTCAATGGGATTACAAATATAACTTTTTAGATTGTGTGATAAAATGAGAAAAGGATTACAATACTTGGATTACCGAACCCAATATTTGAATATTTCCAAGAATGAGCTAGTATGAGTTGTGGTGTTATAAGCATGAGTGTGCATGTATCACTGTAATACTATGTCTTTAATCCTTTTGGGAAAGGGAATAGCTGAGTTAAATGGAATTTCTATTCTTAGTTTTTTTGAGGAATATCCATACTGGTTTCCATAATGGTTGTATTAGTTTACATTCCCACCAACAATGTAGAAATGCCCCCCCCCAGGCCCCACAGCCTCACCAGCACTTGCTATCATTTGCTTTCTTGGTGATAGCTGAGAATGACCATTTTCATAAGCGAGGGAAGACCTCTGCAAGCCCAGTGCAAGAAACCCAGTTCCTGAGGGCATGCCTCCATTACACTTTTGTTAAAGGCATCTTCAGTTAAAGCAGAGTTACAGTGAAACAGAAGCAAAGGAAATCCATTTCTATCCATTTGCATTCTCTTCAGAGAGCAACATGAATTTATGGAAGCAATGGTAAAAAATAACAAAGAACTCTTCTGTGATTCAGTTGGTAAACAGCACACTCCAGCTCTTTTCAATATGCAAAAGGTTGTGGTAGTGATCAAATATTAGGAGGTTGTGGGAGCCTCACTTGGAGAAAAGGTTCTGAAGTTTTCATCCCTGTTCTGCCTGCTGGAATCTACTACAATATCATTTCTGCTCCATTTCAGAAAATGCTTTTGGGTCACAGAATGGGAGTGGTGGAGCAGGCATAATGTCAGTGATAGTTCCAGCTGGCTCATTTATGCCTGAAAAGGCCTAACATTAGATATTTCTCAAGTATCATGGTATAGTGTAGTGAGAAGAGCACTGGATTTGGAGTCAAAGCTATGGGTTCCCAACTTGATTTCACCATGAACCTCAGTCCCCTCACCTACAGCACGGAACTATGAATAACACCTGCTCAATGTGATCACTGGGAATGTCATCAGAAGATGCATTAAAGTGCTTTGAAAACAGCAGCAACTCACATTGGCCATTGTCTTGAGGAGACATGTCTTGAGGAACAAATACATTTCTAACAAAGGAGGGATTGTTGGACTATATCTGGGGATGGTGATGCCTTCAGGAGTTTATACTCCATTCTTTTCTCCTCCCACAGGAAAATTCTTGTAACCAGTGAGGCAGGGCCCCATGGGAAATTGTGCAGGGAAGTAAAGGGACCCAGTCCTAGGCACTCAGGCTGGAGGGTTATCTAAGGATCTTAATAAGTTGGTAAGTAGTTAATGATAGCAGACTTGGAGTCATCTTGAGGTTTCATAATGAATCTCCATAATGAGTAACAAAGACAGTGCTACCTTCTATAACAACTGAATCACATACCTGATTGAGAATTTCTTCAGTTTGACCCAAAGGGGTTTGCAAATCAACATATTTTCGCATGCACAGGTGGACAGATGTCAGTACAAGTAGCCCACACCTAAACCACTGCTATGGCTTTGTTCCAGTTGTCACACTGCAAATGTTTACAGCCCCTTTCCTCAGGGGGTCTGACTCTGTCTTCTCAGTAGGTAGAGTATCACTGGTCTCTGTTTGTCCAGAGGCAAACATAGCATAGCACTCATGTAAAGACCACTGGTTTGAGCGCTTACCTTTTTAGAGAAAGTTGAAAGGTCATGCTAGGAATTATCTGTAAGCTCTTCCAAGTGGATGAAGGCATGGATGAAAATTTGCAGGCAAAGAATTAAAATGTTAATGGTGCTGAGAAAACCTAAGATCTTCTGGCAAAGGTATAAATGGGAGTATGATTTCATTGTAGGTCTTGATCACAACAAGGGACTATGTTGCCTTTCAAAACACAATATTATTTTCAAGACTGAATACTCTCATTCAACACTAAAGCAAAAAGATATATAATTGCATTTTTTTTGTAAAAGTAAATTACAAGTAAAAGGTTTGATAGGTGGGTAAAACAATTGCTTGGGTAGACTGAGTCATTTTAGAGATCTGTCTTTATTCAAAATTACAACATTGATGGTAAAATGAAGAGCAACATTGCAATCATCTTTTATTATGGAAAAACTACTTAGTGAATATTCTCTGAGACAGTACATGAATTTCCAAGTCTCCCTGGAACCATCATATGGCATGAGTTATTTAACTTATTAACAAGACACATTTGATGAGCTTGTGCAGTCTGAGATATAGCAGCTGGAAGAGTTTCTTAGGCTTCTCCCTGAAGTTACTGTGACTTTTTTTGGTACTGGAAAACAAAAATTATAGCCATTATATCAGTCTAATGTATGTTTATACATACTATGACATAAACACAAGACAAATTGCATTGGTGGTAAATGTGCTATCTCGTGTCTCCCTTAAGCCCAGCTGACTTTGGCAACAGCAAACTCCAGCTCTATACTGCTGAAACAGCCTATAATATCCACTACTCAGCTTCATTTTCCAGATTCCTTCCTGTTTGTTGTTTTTTATCAGCTTGGGTAAGCAGGACACATGATGACCACTCCCTCCACATGATACAGTTAGGAGTTTTTACTGACCCAGGAGTTCTTTGCAAAACCCTCTCTCCAGTTGTTTTGGAGCCCTCCTCCTGTATTCTGCTGTCATTCAGGTTCTCTGGTTTTGGTTTTCCATTCTAGGCACTTGGGCTCTCACTCCAGGTTTTGAAACACAATCTTTTCATTGTGTCACTCTTTGACTTTGATGGCTTTAATTACCTGGCACTTTTGGTTGTTGGCATACTCTTTCCTGAGTTTCCAATAAATGCCCATTGAAATTGTCTCTAGGCTTCTGTGGGTTTTTTCCTTTCTTTTAAAAAAAATCTTGCCTTATAACGCTTTCCTTATGGTTGTTTCCCCAGAGTCCACATAGTGTCAACTTTCCCTTCTCTAATATCGAATGTTTGTGGAATGGATATTCTTATTTTTCCTTCTCCCTGTGAAATGGAATAGGCATAGGTTTGAACAGAAAGACCATTTACTATATACTATACACTCTACATGTGATTGTGTTTAATCCTTATAAAAAGCTGATGTCCAAGATTATAATAGTCAACACTTATTGAACATTTTCCACCCAGCTGCAGAATGGGTATTTGATAAGTGATTTGTATGCACTACTTCAATTAATGCTCACAACAACTTTATGAGGTACATTATTTCCCTATTTAAAATTTTTTTGATGCTGGGGATGGGACCTAGGACCATACCCAAGCAAGCATATGTTTTACCACTTCTTCAGCTCTATTTTCCCATTTTAAGGCCGATGTTCAGAGAGGCAAAGTGACCAGTCCAAGTGGCTCCTAAGTGGCACACGAACTTCACACTCACTAGAAAGTTTAGGCAGTTGTTCTCTTGAGCACACTGTTACAAAGTGCTGCAGGTATGGCTACTAAGTCGGCCTGATAGTGATACCAAGCACCTACCACCACAGCACCCCTGCCTCCCTCACCATCGCATGCTATTAAACTAAACTCCAGAGTGTGTAATACAATGGTCTTCTGATTGGTGGTCCATGACAAAGAGGTAACATCTGTATATTGCCTGTAAAGATGACTGGAACCAAGACATTCCTAAGTGACTGGAGGCAAAAATGGATTGCAAGTGACTGGTGTACACTGAACTTCAGAGAGGTTATATTTCATGCTGGATTCAAACCACTGGTCAGCATTGTTTTAACCTATTGACTAAATTTCCCTTGGGCCATGTTAGCCATGTTTTTTATGGTTCTGGGGATTACCACGTGCTGGATAAGTGCCCTACCACTGAGCTACACCTCAAACCCTTAGCCAAGTTTTTTATACAGAGAAGCTGAACTTGAAAAGGACTTCAACTTTTTCATTCCCTCGTTCATTAATCTGTTTACTCAACATATTTTATTATGCCTAACAATGTATCAGGCACTATGGTAGTTTATGTGGCTATAAACTGGACAAGACAGATAAAGCACCTGTTTCTTGGACAGTAATTTAAGGGAACAAAGCAGAAGCAGACACTACATGGAATGTTTTGTAGCAGTCTAGGAAGAAATGGTGGCTTGGGATCATGAAAAGTGATAGAAGTAGAAGGATGAGAGAAGGTTATGTTCAGGATACCTTTTGAAGATGCAGTGAATGGGCTTTTACCAACAGGTGAATTGTGAACATTAAAAGGAAGAGCTGAAGATGATCCCTAGTTTTTTTCTTGCTAGAGCAGTGAGATGAAAAGAATGCTGTTTTCTGTGTAGGGAAAACCTGTGATGGAAAATAGGTGTAGATCAAAGTTCTGCTTGGCTACTCTGAGATGTCCTTCAGATGTACTCTGGTGGCCATGTTTGAGAGGCAGAGGACATGTGGGTCTGAACCTCAGAAAAGGTCAAGTGTTCCCTGTGTCTGACTTCCCCACCCTGTTATAGGCAGCTGAGTTAGAAATATTATAGGCAGTCAGACAAGGCTAGGCCCTCAAAGGAGCCAGTGCAGAAGCCCAGATACCTTGCAACTGTGGGGGAGACAGACACCTCCTGCTGTGGGCCAGGCCTCAAGGCAAAAGATCAAACAAATGCACCCATGTCCTAATGACTGGTATTTTAAATAGGTCTCTATCACCCTCAGAAAACCAGGAGTCACCATCCCAACCCACCACAGGAAGAGTCACTGCTCCTTCACCATGTCTGTTTTCTATGTAACTCACTTACTCATTTGTCCCTGATTTAATCAGTTTTATTTGTGCAATTAATCTTACTGGATAACCATAGTTCTGTCCCACCTTATTCCCACCTTGCAAGTTCCTAGATTTTCCCCACCTTGAACCCGTTTCACCCCATGATTTTACTCCATAAAAGCCCCTAGAAAAGACAATCTTTGGCAACACGCTCAGGATCCCTTCTGTCTCTCTCAGACAGAAGCTTTCTTTTGCTCAATGAATATATTCTGCTCTTAACCTCCATTGTTCCTAAAATTCATTCTTCAAGTTTAGAGAACATGCACTTGTACCGGACATATAGTAGGTTTCATTCCTGGACTATATCAACCCCACCTCACACCAACACCCCTCAGCTCACCTCATTCCTAGGCAGATTAGCTGGAACCAGAGCTAAGGTCTCTGACCTCTTTGGTTCAGCCTAAACCTGGAAGAAAGGGCTGGTTTCTCTGGCATATATTGTGTGTGGTGCCCAGCGATCCCCACATTTCTACAGAAGAAGTCCTCAAGGCAGAGGGGAGACATGCTCTTAGAAGTGACCTCAGAGGCCAGCTGAAAGTCATGTGAATCTGCTGACCACCTCTCATGTAATGTTGCTTCTCCACCTCCACCCCAATGTCTACATGTGCTTTATAACAGTGGTCCCCAACCCGCAAGGGGATCACAGTGGAGATTTTTTTTAATGCCAGGCCCTTTGGTCACATCCTGCCTAGAAACAATCAAGTGTCCCCCCACCCTTCATTGTCAGCCTGACCTCTGGAGCATCCCTAAGGAGCTTGTAATAAGGTGTGACAAAGGGGAACAGAAAGTTTCAAGTTCTTTGCACTGGTTACGACATATCACTTGGATTATTTGGTAGTATTTAAATATCTTCCCATATATCCTTATGTACTTTTTGTTAGCAACAAGTTTTAAGTATTTTATCTTTTATTGTTGCTATAGTTGCCACTTAAACTCCACTGTATCTGATAACTATATATATATAGTTATACAGTATATTTTATATCCAACTAGAACACTGAACCCATCACTGTTAGCAGTGACTAGTCAGGTGACTTTCTTGTTTACATATATAGAGTAATGTCTTCAAATAATAATAATTTTTAACTTTTATTTTGTAATGTTTCATATTTTAAATTTCTTACTCCTTTCTGACTGTCTTGCCTAGTGTTTCCTGGATAATAGAACAGTGGGGGTAGTGAGCATACTTGTTTTTTTCAGTTTGAAGCAGGACTGTCTTTCATGGCTTCCTATTTGACTCTACTTCAGAGATGAAATAGACATAGTATATTAAACACTATCCATGTATTCTTAGTTTATTTTGTGTTTTTATCAAAATTGGTTGATGGTTTTTTTCTCAAATGCTACTTCAGCATCTATGAATCATCTAAATATGATTTTCTCCTTAGAATTATTAATATGATGTTATATTAGTTGTTTTCCCACTCTTGTTTTGTCTAGGTAGTGGAAGAACAACTCCCCCCCCACCCCGGTCATGATGTACTGTATTAGTTTCAAATAAGATATTGAACTTAAAATTGATAACCTTTTTCTTTTGGTACTGGGAATCAAACTCATGACCTTGTGCTTGCCAGACAGGAATTGTGCCTACTGAGCTGTATGCCTGGCCCTGGAGTTGGTAACTAATATGATGTTGATCTATGATGGATTGTGTAGTGGTTTTTATATCAAAAAATTTGATAGTTTTTGTTATTGACTAATTTCATAATTTGAACCTTTTCCTCCTTTTCTATTCTCTTTAACAGTTTGCTTTAGAATTCTGTTCTTTGAGCGTTTGGCATCATCTTTCTACGGAGCTCCTTTATGTCATTTTGGGAGTAACTTTTTGTCAACATTACATCTACTGTATTTCTTATAGGATGGATGCATTTTTTTTCTCCATTTTAGTTTTAAATTATATTTTCCTAGAAAATACATTCATTTTTGTATGTTATACTTTCCTCTGTATCCTCTCAATTTCCTCTGTATCTATGGTGACTGTCCACACATCATTATTATTCTGTGTATAGGCACTGTTCTCCTTTCTCTTTTCTCTGGCCTGGGTAGTAACTGGCTGAATGTGAGACACCCAGGGCAGAGAGCCCTGCGGTGGCACAGAGTGAAGGAGATGTTTATTAGGGAGTGCCACAGTGCCTGGGGACACACACCAGGAAGAAGCAGAGGAGGAGGCTAGAGAAGCAGAGAGAGAAGTCCTGCTGTGCTGTAGTTCTGACAGCCAACTTGGGGGACAGGAGAGAATGACCTTCAAAGTTGTCTTCATTGGGTGGGAAGTCTTTCTGCTTTGAATAGTCAGTGGCTGTGTAATACTGCATTTCTCTGACATTAGGGGCCACCTGGCGGTGACTGATGGTAAAAGGCTTTCTGATCAGGACCCTTTCAGTAGCTGGGGCAAGAGGCAGGTGCTCACAGGGGTGCAGAGGGAATGGCTCACCTGCATTCCCACATGGTTTACTGAGTTTTTACTTTGGCTTATTGTCTGCTGTTTCTAACATTTTTCTGATTTGTTTATATTAATCCCTTCTGTTTTCTTTCCATTTGTCTTGTTCATTTCTTATTTTTAGGGAATCAGATGCCTAATTTGTATATTTTTATGCATATTTTTATAAATATTTTGTGCATTTTCTTCATAACTATCTGTATTCTGTAAGTGCTGACACACATTTTTCCCCGAGAGAGTTTGTTTGGATTTCCCATTAGACTTTAAATTTATTTAACAGTTTCAAAAATTTGTAGATAAAATAATTTTGTGGATTGTTTGTAATTTCTACATTTATTGCCTTTGAATATAAATCACTGCATTACTTTGTAGACTTTAAAAGAAGGCATTTTTAAACTTTAGGCTGTATATCAATTCAAATGGACCTTATTAATTATTTAAGCATGATATATCTTATTTATTCTTTACTCCACTTAATGCTTTTGGCCTAAATTCTAGCTTACCTTGTATTTAAGATATTCTAGCTTACCTTGTATTTTTTTTGTTTTGCATCTCTTTAGTATACCTTGCACCAGCTTTCCATTTCCAACATTTTTGTGTAACTATTTTTTTTTCTGCCAAGAAGTAGATTTTGCTTTGTAATCTAATCTGAAGCTCTTTTTATTTTGCTATATGAATTAAGCCATTTATGTTAATGATGTCATAAACTTGGCTTCAGTTGTCATTTTAATACATATTTTCTGTATTTACAGAAATTGATTCACTGTTCCTTTAGGCTTTTCCCAGATTTAATATAACTGACAAAATCATATTTAAGGTATGAAATATGATTTCAGATATATATTGTGAAATAATTACTAAAATGTAGCTAATATATCTAGCATCTCACATAATTATAGCAATTTTTTATTAGTACATGTTCGTGATACATACTGAGTATATTCCTACCGAGGTACTGATACATGCATGTATCACATCCTTATCTTTTTTTACTTCCCTTTTGCCTCCTTTCTGTCTTCATCACCTTCCCATCTGCACAAGGGCTACCTCCCTGTATCTTACTTTGTCTCTATTTTGCTCTTTAATTTATTTGTAATCTGGGTTTCTCATATAAGTGCAACCATGCAATACTTAACCCTTTATGTCTGTAATGCTAAGTGAAATAAACAAATCACACATCCACTTTCCTACAAATGACTCCATTGTGTATAAAGACCACATTTTCTTTATCCATTAGTTTTTTGATGGGCATGTAGGCTGCTTCCAAGATTTAGCTATTATTAGTTGTGCTACTCTAAACATGAGTAGACATGTATCACTATATTACAATGTCTTTAACTCTTTTCAGAAACTACCTGTAAGGAAAATAGATAGGTTGAAAGGAATTTCTATTTTTTAGTTTATTAGGGAAATTCCACATTGATTTCCATGGTGGTTGTACTAATTTACATTCTCAAAAACTGTGCAGAGTTCCTTTTTCTCTGTGCCTTGCCAGCATGCTATTGTTTCTTGATGACTGCCATTCATTTCTTTAAAGAGAGAAAGGTAAATAAAAATAAAAACAATAGTTTCAAGACAGTATAAGAAATTAACAATGGTTAATATATTGCATACAGTTGTCTTCACAGTAGTTGCTCAGATTATAAGACATAGGGGATGCAAAATTAATCAATCAATGTAAGCACCAATTGATCCCTTCAATGAACTAAAAGAAATTAGTAGTATAATTACATTAGCTATTATATTTTTTTCTTTTCTTTCCTTTATTTCTCCTTTCCTCTCATCTCACTTGGTTTTTCCTTGTGAGAAGTCTTTCCCTTTCTCAACATCTATTGCAGATATTGTATCTTGCTCTTAGTTTCTTACACTAGGGAGATAAGATGATGCTTATGCATGGGCATTTGATTTATTTCACTTATGAATATGGTCTCTAGTTGCATCCATTTGCCTATAAAAACCATGAGTTCATCCTTTATACCTGAGTGGTACCCCATTATATAAATATACAGTATAGTTATCTATGCAGTTTACATATACATACATACATTTATGTATGTTTAACAACTTACATATAATCTTTTCCTTTCTTCCTTTTGTCCTTTCTCCTATCCCAGTAGTCCCGTTCTTTTGAGCACTTTCTTTCAATTTCATTATTACAATATTTATAATATATTTTGGATCTTATTACTCTTACAGATTTTTATTTTTTATATTAGGGAGACAATATGATATTTATAAATGTGAGTTTGACTTATTTCACTTATGAGTATGGTCTCAAGTTGCCTCCATTTACCTATAAAAGCCTCAAGATTATCCTATTTTATAGCTGAGTAATATTCCTATTGTATAAAACTACCATATCTTTTTTATCCATTCTGTGGTGGATGGGCATTTTCGTTGTCTCTGAGATTTAGCTATGACAAATTGTGGTGCTATAAACATGGGTGCACATATGTTGCTGTGGCATGACATTTTCAAATTTTCTGGGAAACTACCCAGGAGGGGAATAGCTGGATTAAATGGGACTTCTAATCCTACTTTTTTGAGGACTCTCCACAATGATTTCCAGTGTTTGTACCAGTCCACACTCCTACCAGCAGTGAAGTGTGCCTTTTCCCCCACAGCCTCTCCAGCATTTGTTATTGGTCAATTTCATTCTTTCTGGAATGAGATGGAATCTCAGTGTTGTTTCAATTTGCATTTATCAGATGACAAATGATATTGAATATTTTTTCATATGTTTATTTGCCATTTGTATTTTTTTTTTAAATCTGAGAAGTGTGTATTCATCTCAGCTGCCCACTTTTGGATTGGGCACTTTGAATTTTTCAATTCTTTGTATGTTCTAGAACTGCTTTCCTCATGTCCCACAGGTTCTCTTAAGTTGTATTTGCATTTTTGTTTGACTGTAGATATTGCTTAATTTCTTTAATTTCTTCTGTGACCCATTGGTTGTTTAGGAGAATGTTATTTAACTTCCATGTGTTTCCATGTGGTTTCTTTTTTCATTAATTTCCAATTTTGTTGTGCTACAGTCAGATAATATGCATGAGATTATTTCAATTCCTTTGCTTTTACTTAAGCATGTTCTGTGGGCTGGGATATGGTCTATTTTAGAGGATGACCCATGTGCAGACTAGAAGAATGTGTATTCTGATGTTGGATGGAACACTTTGTACACATCTAGTGGGTCCATTTGCTCACAAGTTTAATTCAGTTCTGTTATTTCTTTGCTGATTTTTTGTTTGGTTGATCTGTCTCTTTATGATAATGGGGTGTTAGGGTGCTCTGTTACAACTGTATTATTGCTTATTTGATTTTTTCATGTCTATAAAGATTTGTCTTACATAGTTGGGCCACTTCCAAATTTGGTGCATAGATATTTAAGATTGTAATCTCTTCCTCCTGAAGTTTTTCCCTAACAAGTATGTAGTGATCTTCTTTATCTCTTTTGATCATTCTTGGTTTGAAGTTCACATTGTCTGCAAACAAAATAGCTAGCCCTATTTTTTCTTGGTTCTTGCACTGAGTATTATTTTCCATGTTTTGACTTTTAGTCTATGAATTTCTTTTTGAATTAAATGTGTTTCTTATATATAGCATATTGTTGGATTTTGTTTCTTAATTTACTCTGACAGTCTGTTCCTTTTTATTAGTGAGTTGAGGCCTTTTACATTGATGAATATAACTGATATGTACTGACTTATCTTTGTTATATTATCTTTCTGTTGTTGGTGCTCTTACTTTTTCTGTTTAAGTGTTTGCCTTGCTTGGTGGTTTCCTTCTGCCGTTTTCATGGAATTGTAGTCATCTTTCTAGAGTATCTTTCAGTAATTTTTGTAGTGTTGGTTTGGTGGTCACGAATTTCTTCAGCTATTCTTTGTCATGGAACTATCTTATTTCTCCACCAATTTTGAAAGATTTTTTTATTTAAAGAGAAAAAAAACATGTAAGGGGTAAAGATAATACAGAATTTCAAAAAAAAAAGATAAACAGTAAGAAATCACTAGTTGCTAAATTGCATATTGTCCTCTTAGAAATAGTTGTTCAAGTTACAAAATTTAAGCATACAAAGTAGATATTCAAACAGTGAGAGTGTAAACAGCTATGTATGAATGAATCTCTACATGTATTTCTATCCTTTCTGTATTAGAGGGAAAAACAAAACATAGCAAGACAAAACAACAAATTCCTATAAAAACATGAAACCAAAAAGTCATATAAAATCACAGTACAAGGTGATCTACAATGATTACTGTGTTGTCTCTTATTATCTTCAATAGAATTGTCTATATCTTCAGGTGTAATTGAATATAGCAGTACATAACAATATTAGTAAAAATAAAACATTGTAGACAGTATAAAGCTTCAAAGGCAGGTAATAATTAAACCATAGTGGCTATACTAGTGGATCTTGTCTTCTTAAGTGCATTTGCATATACTCTCTGACTTGATGCTATCAATCATAACAGCTTTGAATAAAATCTATCAATACAAAACAGTGATCCAACAAACCAGATTTGATTATGATCAGTCATGGTAAAACAGTGTAGGTTATACAGAGCTTTAGATTAAGTTAATAGGAAATTAAGGATGATTACCGTACTATATCCTGCTATTTTCAGGATAATTGTCTGTACCCTCAAATCTAGTACAAGTAGAATGACTGGAACAGAATATAATACATCTAAGCAGAGTGGTGTGGGTTTTAAATCCTGGTACACTATTAATAATATAGTGTATCAAGGCCATCTGTGTTAGAGAGTCTAGCCATCCTTCTCTACCTCATTTCTGCTATGCTATTTTTCTGCCTTTGTTTGTCTAGTTTTCTCCTTCATTCTACTGCCTGCCCCATTCAGTGAGGCCTTTCTGCCACTGTTCCTAAAATCCTGGTATTTTTTTTCCTCTCTCTCTAGAATGTCCTTCGGTATTCTCTGTAGGGTTGGATTGGTGGTCACAAATTCCCCCAGTTCCTTTTTGTCATGGGAGCTTCTTGTTTCACCATTAATTTCTAGTGACAGTTTTACAGGGTACATCAATCTGGGCTGGAGATTATTTTCTTTCAGGGCTTGGAATATTTTGCCCCAAGCTCTTCTTGATCTGATGGTCTGTGTTGAGAAGTCTGCCATGATCTTGATGGGTTTTCCTTTATAGGTAATCTGTATCTTTTCTCTGATGGCTTTTAATATTCTGTTTTTATATTGAATTTCTGGTCTCTTGATTATTACATGTCTGGGTGTAGCTCTGTTTTGGTTGTAGGTGGCTGGAGTTCTGTATGCCTCACATAGCTGAATGTCATTTTCTTTTCCCATGCTTGGAAAATTTTCCTTAATTATTTCCATGAATAGCCTTTGTAATTCACCTGTTTGTATTCTTGCTTTTTCATTCACATTTCTTATTCTTAAATTGTAGATTCTCTTGTCATCTTCTAGCCTTTGTACTGTTACTGCCTGTTTCCTTGTTATTTTTAAGAGATCTTTCCTTTCATGATCACACATTGCAAACTTGTCTTCAAGTTTTGATAGTCTATCCTTAGTTTCTTTTAAGGCGTTTTGTCAGCTTTCAATGGAGTTTTTAAATTCCTGGTAATCTCTTTGAATCTGCTTCCTATATTCTATATTTTCTTTATATTCTTTATTGAATGTTTCTCTCCTTTTTCTGTGTTCCTCCCTTCTTCTGTCTGTGTCTTCCTGAGACATACTTAGCATTTCTTTTATTACTCTACTCATATCTTGCTTTACCTGATTTAATATTTCAGTTTTGAGCTCATCTACAAGGTCCTAAAGCTATCTCTTAATGTCCATTGAAGCCATGTCTGATGTTGCATGTTTGCTGCCCTCAGTCTTTTTTGTTTTTTCCTCTCCTGGATTAGTGTTCTCAGAGTTTTGGGTTGGGGGCTTTTTCTTGTTTCTCTCTCTTGTCATGGTTTTGGTTTCTTCCATACATGTGTATAGTGGAGGTCTCAGCCCCTTTCCTTATTAGTTATGGTTCTTCTGAAGCACGCTGGTGAGGGATTTCTGCCCTCTCCTGTTTGCCCCTGTCACTGAGGTGTAAGCAGGGGCTATGTATGCTGGTCCCTCTCCACCTGGCCAGTCAAACTTCAGGAGCTTTCACCAGGTTAGTGTGTGCAAGGTGTAGGGAATTGATTTGGGATGGCTTATTGAGTCCTGGCAGGGGTGTGACCCAGTCCAAGCAAATCCCACAAATCTGCTCTGAGGAGGGAGGATCCAACTGAAGTCACTGTTGCCCCTATTTCAGACTCCTCCTCCCCAATTCCAACATGCTGCCCACTTGGTCATGCCTTTCCCGTGGTGGGGGTCTTATTCCCAGAACTGACCATGGACTAATGATGGTCCCCTTGCCGGCTCCATTCTCTGTTGGGCTCACCAACCCCCAACTTCAGCACAGCTGTGTCTCCTGTGAGTGGCGGTGGGAACAAGTTTTGCCGGCCAGCATGAATTCAGGCTGGCGCCTATTCAGTCCAGTGTGAACTTAGTGGGTCACTGGAAAGCACCATGTCTGGTAATTTTAGCTGTCCCAATTGTAGGCCCGAGACTGCGTGTTTGAGGAGCTTTCTTCACTCTAACCTCTTCCTGTGTCAAGAGGCTCCATCTCCCTCTGTCTGGATCTCTCCAGTATGTTTTACTCTGGCATACGAGCTGTTTCTCCCGGGAGGCTTTGTATTTTGTTGCTCACTAATCAGCCATCTTTAGCTCCTCAACCAATTTTGAAAGATTTTAAAAAATTCATTTAGAGAAAAAAGCAAAACAGAAAAAAGGGTAGAAATAATACAGAATTTCAAAAAAAAAGCAGTAAGAAATCACTAGTTGATAAATTACATATTGTTACATTAGAAGCAGTTGTTCAAATAACAAAATGAAAGCATAAAAAGTGGACAATGACAGAACAAACTATTCTGTTTGATGAACTAACAAAAACTTAGTAGTATGGTTATCTATCTTGCACACTTAAGCATACATACAGTTATATCCTTTAGAGCACTTTCTTTCCATTTCATTATTACAGTACCTATTATACATTTTGGATCTTATTATTCTTTCACTTTATTATTTTTTATACTAGAGAGATAATACAATATTTACAAATGTGAGTCTGATTTATTTCACTTATAAGGATATTTTGCAGGGTACATCAATCTGGGTTGGAATCTGTTTTCTTTCAGGATTTGAAATACTTCACTTTAATCTGTTCTTGACTTCAAGGTTTGTGTTGAGAAGTCTACCAAGATTCTGATGCACTTTCCTTTATAGGTGATCAGTTTTCTCTAACAGCCTTTAAGATTCTGTTCTTGTGCTGAATTTCTGGGATCGTAATTATTATATGCCTGAATGAAGATTTATTTTGGTTATGGCTAATTGGGGTTCTATATGACTCACTTATCTGTATATCTGATTCTTTTCCCATGCTTGGAAAATTTTCTGATATTATTTCTGTAGTCTTGTATCATTTGTGTTGACCCCTGCTTTTTACTTGAAACCTCTCAGTCTTATATTGTTTCTCTTTGCATCATTTTGCAGCTGTCAAATTGCTGTTTCCTGATTCCTTGCTGTTTCTAAGAGATCTTTTCTTTTGTGATCATAAGCTTCCATCTTGTCTTCAAGCTTCATTCAAGCAGTTTTCCCAGATTTCAATGGAATATTTAATTTCCTAAATATCCCTTTGAATCTGTTTCATGCATTCTAATTCAGTCTTATATTGTTCATTCAAGGTTTCCATCATTTTCTTATGTTCCTCTTTTTTATCTAGATCTTCTTTAGATATGCTTGACATTTATTTCATAATATCTATAATTTCTTTTTCTACCTGAGATATTATTTCTGATCTGATTTCCTCTATAGCTTAATAAAGTTGTTTCTTTACTTCAGTTGCTATCCTTTCAGAAACTTCAGTTGTGTGCTTTCCAAAGTCTTCCATTTCAATGTCTCTTGTGTTTGTTCTCAGTGGTGCTGGAGGTCTGAGACTGCATCTTGCTGTTTTATTTTGTCATTTTCCTCTGGGACCTGTGCAGCTGGACAGGTACCCTCCCAATGGATTGCACTGGGATGCTTGACTGGACAAAGCTTGGATCCTTTGATACTCTCATGGCTTGCCAGGGTGTGCCCTAAAACCATGGCTTTGGGGCCTTGTAATGTGATGGGCAGAACTCAAAATCTCTATGACTTGTCAGCTACACTGGTCACTCCTTGATGGATGGCTCTGGGGCTCTGGGTTAGGCAAGGCTTAGTACCTCTAGGACCTGTGCAGCTGGTCGGGTGTTCCCCTAATGAATTGTGCTGGGACACTGGGCTGGGAAGAGCTCAGATCTTCCAGACCTACATGGCTAGCTGAGATGTACCCCAGAGTGTGGTACCGGGGTCTTGTGCCTGGCTGGGTAGAGTTCAGAGCCTCCTGGATCCACATGGCTACCTGGGTTGCCAATTTCTATACACAAATTTTAAAAACACCATTTGTATCATCTTCTACTTAATTCCTATTATTCTTAGGTTAATTTTGAGTCATCTAGCAGCTATTTGATCCATTCTGCATAATCTTTTGTTTTTAAGGAATCCTATATCATAATCTTGTTCTGATACTCTGGCCTCATGGTTGTCACTTCCGCTGCACGTACAAGCTCTCAATAAATTTTTCATGTCCTGAATTTCGGTTTGGTATCTTTACATGGACTCTACTTTGCTAAACTGTCATTCATGTTTTGTATCATGTTGGTTAGCCTTTTATTTGTTTCTTTGTTGATCATTTTATTAATTATGTCAATTATCTGTTTTGTTACATCATCTTTGTGGTCACTGAACACATTATTGATTTTGTCTTTCTTGTTTTATCCCTTTGTATATTCTGGCCATTTGGTTTTTGGTTTTCTCCCTATTGATTCCAAACAGATCAGCTTTGAGAGACTTAGGAATTTTGGGGAGCATTTGTTGCCTCATTTTCTCATTTCTATTGCCTTTTTTATGCTGACTGTTGAAGATCAATTAAAGTGGAAACACTGTTACTTTTATGGAATATCCTTATTTAATGTGTTCCCTAGTTATACAATCTTGGCTTTGGTTATTAGTTATCTCTTCAACTACTACTCCATTTTATAGGATCAGGTGTGGTTGCAAGGTTGCAATGAGATAATCCCTAGGTCATGTCAATTAATAGCTCTAACTATATATCATTCATGTACATTAAAATTTGTTTTAACAATTTACCCTTTCATCAGTAACCACAAAAGATCACAATATACTACTTGCCTGGGATATGATGGGTGGAGGAAGGAAGAAAAGGGAAGAAAGCAGATCAGGAAGAAGAGAAGAGAGAAATACAATGAAAGAGAGGATTAAACTGTTGATATTTTTAAATCTGGAGTAGAGTAGTAGCTGAAGAGAAGGTTTGAGAGAATATTTTGTGGGGAGGAGAGGGACACAGAGGGAGGCTTCTGAAAAGGTCACCACAGGATGATCATGGCTAATGTACCACTCTCTGGGCTCTCCACCTATGCTGTCTTGTTCTTTTCTTTCCACAAAGCTCACTTTCCAGCCTGGATTAGGTGTCTCAGGCCCTGCTGCATTCTGTAGCCTCTACCTGGGGCATGGGTTGGGGACTTTCATTGGGCTCCTGATGGTGAGCAGTGAGTAGCATATCCCATGGGCCCACAGTCCTGGTGTTTAGGGAAGAATGGGCCAATGCCTCTTCCTGGACTGATCTGATGATTTACCTCCATAGGGCTTCATCATTTGCAGTTGCTGTTTGTTCTTGTAAACCCTGGAACTGCAGCTTTTACCAACTCAAATCTGGGTCCCTAATCAGGATCCTGTGCTGGTTTGGAGCTTTCCCAAGGCCTGTGGGTACTTTTTAAGACAATGCCCACTGGCTTTCTCTGATGCTCTGAGTCTGCAAATCCCTCATTCTTTGCATTGTTTTTCCCAGTTGGAGGTTAGAAAGGTGAGAGGTGGTTCCAGTGGCCTAGTCTCTCCTGAAGTGCCAGCTGCTTCCCTCCAGACTTGGGGAGCCCATGATTCAGGGCCAGTCCAACTTCCTTTCTAATCCATATACCTCTTTGGGGTATGTGGCATCTTGTGAGATTTTTAATCTAGGTTCATAAAAAAACCTACATCAATAAAAGAATTAAAAATGTAAGTTCAGAAAGAAAAATGAAATAACTTTTTTTTGGAAAGGGCAGAGAAATGGGTTAACAAAACCACTTCATTGGGAAAAGGAGAGAAAATAAGTACAGTAAGGGTAAGGTGGGGAGCCCAGGCTTCTTTGTGTTCAGCCTCTTTTATTACATGGTGGGAAAGGGACTCTCCCTTTGAGAGTTGCCATAACTTTGTTGGCTATTTTGGGCCCTGAGACTCCTGCTTTGTCCATTGCCCCTTCTGCTGCCTATGTGTACATTCTTAGAAAGCACTTCTGTGGTCTTTGTGCTGTCCAGGTGCTTATCTTGTAAGATTTACAGTGAGTTACATTGAAGGTGAAGTGTATATTTTAGTGTATTAATATGGTGAGAAAATAAAATTTATATACTTATATGTAGGTGTACTTAATTGGAGGTGGAGGAAGAAGGCAAATGATGCCTTGAAACTTGAAGTGAGCCAGGCTGCCTTAAGCAGCTGTTTATCTTAGCTACTCTCTCTCTAACTGGGGTTTAACTATTTGCCAGAACCCTCACTAAGGCTCTTTAACTTTCACTGCCCATCCCCTCCTTTTTTTACTTCATTTTTAGGTTTAGCTTTGATTTCTTTTGTTTTTCTGAAATTGTCTTCCCAAATTTTGTGTTTTTCCCATTAGATGAGTTTTGAGATTTGCTAGCTCCAATTTGATCTTCTTTTGAAGTTTTGCCATCTCTCTTTTTTAAAGTTTTCTTTATTTTTTTCTAGTTAATACATCTTTATTAATTCAAATAGTAACTGTTAAGTAACAAAGGTTATATGCACTACAAACAGTATCAAAATTCAATGAACTGTTAACAAATTATCACATGCCCACAAAAGTTAGGAAATTTCACTAAAGTTCTTACTATGTTTTCATTCAACATTTGTAATTCTTTAGTAAAACATATTTTCTAGAAAAAGTAATAAATAAAATATTTAAATATAAAATTACACATGTAATTTTCTACTTTTTTTAATTTTAAAGGGAATAACACAAAGAAATAAAATGGAACAAAACAAGAGTGAGAATAATATTGGATTTCAAAAGCAAGACAGAAGGAAATATTGCATATTGTTATCCTCTAAATAGATGCTTAGATTACTGGCATTAGACCTGCAAAGTCAATCAAACTATTCAAGTATTAAGTTGTGTTTTTACTTCACTTGATATCCTCTAAGCCTGTGTTCTTCTAAACCAGCCAGTTGTTCATGGGGATGTGGTGGGGATTGTCTCCTGGCCCACATGCCAGCTGGCTCATGGGAGGGTGTGGCTTGGCTTCTTGGTTCTCCTCCTGGCCCACATGGCTGCCGCTGGATCATAGGAGGGTCTTTTTTTAAATGTGTGCTTTGTGTATTGTTCTTTGAGGAAGCCATTATTCATTGGATTATTCTAATCCTTAGCAAAATATTTGTTCATGATTTTCAACTAGCTGATTAACATTTTTTCTGATGGAAATTTTATTGTTGGTAAATTTCAGTGTTATTTTTCATCTTTTTTTCTTATTGCATCTTTGTTTCAATATAGTATCCATTTCTTTATTATTCACTTTTGATTGAGGTACTTTTTTATGGAAGGTATTTGCAGGAGATTCCTTTGTGGCACAGCAGTAAAGAATTTTCTGGGCTTTAAAATCCAAGGGCTCTCCAAGATCCTCATGGGCAGACAGCTTCCTGCAAATGTGGCTTATCTGGGAGCTTTGCGTGATCCGTCTCCCTTGGTCTTCTGACTCAGTACCTTACTCACAAACTCAGGAGGTCATCTGTCATAAGCCCTGCTCATCCTTCTTTCCATACTTGTATTAAAAGAGACAGCTTTGCTCTTTGGACACCCCTCACTCAGGAAGAATATGCTCAGATAATTCCTTCTGACACCTCTGAACTCTTTTATAGATCTTTATATTTCTTGTCTTCATTTTCTGCACTGTGCTAACTTCTTTAGGAACATTTTAACATATTTTGTAGCCTGTGAATTGTATTTGTCCCCTAATATAACTAACATTGAGTTTGTGAGGTTCTCCCTCCCCATTCTTTTCATTGCTTCTATATAACATCCAGGAGAAGAAAAAGACTGATTTTATATCAGAAGTTCTGAAGCCCGACCTCAGAATGAAAGCCAGATCATGCCATCCCCAGTTTTGGTTTGGGATTTTTCTTTTTTTTTTTTTTTTTTTGGAGACAGGGTTTTGCTATGTAGTTCAGGCTGGCTTTGAGTTCGCTATGTAGTGCAGGCTGACCTCAAACTCGTGGCAATCCTCCTGCCTCAGCCTCCTGAGTGCTGGGATTACAGGCATGCAGTACCACACCTAGCTTTATTACCATTTTTAATTCTTCTGGTGGCTTCATACTTAAGATAATAGAATCTGAAATCATGTTTATTGTGAGTATATATCAAGTAATAGTTTAGTTTCTGTTTATATTTTAGCTTCACTGTAAATTTCTCTCTTCTATACCATATTCTGCTATATCAGCATTCTTGGGGTTCTTAGGATATGCCAGTTTCTTGACTACTCAAGGCTCTGTCTTCTTTCTTCTCCCCAGCATTCTTTATATTAATTCCTTCTCATCCTTTAGGCTGATTTATTTAAACACATTTTTAGAGATGCTTCTCTACCACCTTCCACAGTACAGGAACTGATTATCTTGTCCTTTTTTTCAATGCCCTACACAAGGTGTGTCAGTAATATATACCCAGTAGAATGAATATATTAATAGAAGAACACATGAAGACTTTTCATATATGGGTGTCATATTTCAATAGGGAACTCTGAGGACCTATTTGTATCGAAGGACAAACAGGTTGGCAGGCAGTTTAGAGATTGTTTCTTAGGTTTTGCTATAGGAACAAGGAATACTTCATTGTGGAAAAAGAAAAGTTTAAAAATAGATATTAATAGCCTTCAAATGTAGGAAGTTTAATCTTGTAGAAAAATGTTTTCACTAAAAAAATCACTTGGGGAGCTTGCTAAAAATATGGAACCCCAGCTTTTACAGAATTAGGGCATAGAGTAGGACTAGAGAGCTACTTTGAATTGTTCCTTAAAAAGCACCCCTGGCAGTTCTTTTTATTAGAAAATGTTGGAAAATATAATCTAATAAGAGGTGGTGGGTTACTGTGAGAAAAACTGGGGCTCTTTGGCTAAAGTCAGAGCTGGGTGGATTTTGACTACAATAAGAAAATGTTTCAAATTTAAAGTGCCTCAAAGTAGATGAAACTGCCTCCCTGGCAGGATTCTTGTGGAGTTCGTCAACCCCTACAGGGACTAATCTTGTATTGGTTGAGGGAGATTTATGCGTAAGTGGCCAAAATTGTGGGTTGAAGGAAATACAAAGTGTTTCACACGTTTGGGGTTAGCAGTTACTGTGAGAATGGGAAAAGGCACCAAAGCAAATAAATGAAAAGATAGCCAAAGCAAATAAATGAAAGCCAAGGCAAAGCTACAAAAAACTGCACCCCGCAAATAATAATAGCGAACAAGGGAACTTAGAAGGGGGAGCAAAACAGTGGCAATAATTAAACTCTCAAAGGTCTTGAAGACCAAAGAAAGCCTGACATTTGTAATGTTCTATGTACATAGGGCCACAGGACCAACAAGTTTGATGAATTAAACTAAAGCCTCTTTATTAACTAGATTAATTGAAAATACAAAGGCCTGAGCAATTAACATGCAGAAGCACTTTCCTTTTGCAACAACACACAGTGAGGAAATGGACTGTTCTGGGACATACTCAGGACTGCAGGGAGCCTCACTGGCCACAAAATGTTCCTCTGCCGTCAGTAATTCCCCAGGCAGCCCTGGGGGAGACTGATGGCTGCCCTGACCTCCAGGCGACAAGTGAGAAGCAAAAGGTCTGGTTTGTTTTTGGATCCTGGTGGAGGCTGCTATGGAAACGAAGGCTGGGTCTGGAAACTTACTTTAGACTAGCTGAGGGGGACTTGGAAAGATAGGAGTGATATCAGTGTCTTTTGACATTTATTAAGTTGCTTATATATTACTTATTGCTTTCCTAAACCCTGAAAGATATCATCCCACATTATAATGAGAGAACAGAGCCTCAGAGATTATATAACTTGCCTGAAGAAACATAACTATAATTCCTTTAATCAAAGTTTAGTATTTCATAAAGTTAGGTAAGTAAAAGATTTCAGATTAGAACCCATTCCTGACTGCGAAGTACCCATTCTTCCTTTATTAATTATGGACAAACCTCAACTCTAACAACTACTAAGGTGCTACTATAAATTTGAAAAAAAGTGCAATAATGCAAAGGAAAAATTGGCTAAGGATATGAACGGGAAGGTCATCAAAAATTAAAATTAGTGACTTTGAAGGACATAGATGGATTGTAAAATTTTACAGATATCACAATAAAAGGAATGCAAGGAATGAGCAATGGCATATTGATTGGGAGTCATATAAACAGGGCAACCTCCTTGAAAGACCACTTGATAATATATATGAGCATTTTAAATGTACATTCTCTGTGGCCTAGAAGTGCTACTCTAGGATTTTCTCATATGTACATATGTCCACATATGCATGCATATAAGATGTATCTCTGAAGACACTCCAGTGCACCAGTGAAATCAAAAGACTAGAAGCAACACAAATGTCCTTGAACATGTTAAATCAGTCATGGTAAACCATAGAATAAAGAGAAATTTTTCAAAGCCCATACTTAATTACTCAATGACTATGTCTCATCACGGAGACACCAAGGAACAGCCACAGCCTGTTAGAGATAGGATTTGTGGATCATTTGCAGATGGGCTATTTGCAGCAACCCTGAGCAGCAGATGAAGCAAGCATCATCCCCTTTTGTAGGTAGACCAGGAGGCAGAACTTCTGATGGGCCAAGAGTGTGTCTTGCACAGTGGTGAGAAAGGCAGAGGCTTAGAAGACAGATTTTCAGATTCTGACCAGTGCTTTTCACGATACTCAGTATTTAGAAAAGTAGCATCTGTAGAGGAAGCGACCTCTTCCTGTGGAGAAGGGACAATGAAGGTTTTTTGTTTTTATTTTTGTTTACGATGTGAAGTGGGCACCTTGGTACAGTGTGGCTTGCAGCATGGTTTCTTTAACTCCTGGTGAGCCTGTTCTCCCCATCCTGCTAGAGAAGCTGACAGCTCTCCAGAAGATCCTAGACACTCACCAGTGCCACTGGATATCTAAAATAAAGACGATTCTTTCAGACAGATAACTGGAATGTGGCACTTGTCTCTCTGGATATTTATAGACACTTAAATGCGACTTTTCTATTTTAAGACCAGATAGGAGTAAATGGGAGTGTGTTAGTTACTTTTTACTTATCACAGAGACAAAATACCTGATGCCCAAAGTTAGGGAAGGAAAAGTTTATTTCTTACAGTTCTCTGAGGTTTCAGTCCATATTCAGTTGGCTCCAAGGCAGCGCGGCATGGCGGGATAGCAATTCATGGCAGACCTACAAACAGCAAAAGCACAAACGCGCAAAAGAGAGAGAGAGAGACACCTTCTTCCTGCCATTACATCATAGCCTGGCTCCACCCCTAGGTGGGTGTAGCATTCACACTACCAATCCTGGCGCTAGACAATGAACCAATCACAAACGCATAACTGCATGAGGCTTGGGGGCTACTGGCTTAAACCATGACAGGGAGTAAAATAGAACCAACCTTGGAGTTAAAGAAACTATTTATTCTGTGGTTTTAGGCCTTAGAGCAACAGATTCTTCTGTTTCCTCCTATAGTTTTCCATTCCTGGTTGCCCATTGGAATCATCTGTGAGAAATGATATTGTAGAACCAATCCATACTAACTTAAGCAAACTAATTTAAGCAAAATCTGAAAAGCTTAGACATTTTGTGACTAAGTAGTTGAACACACTGGCTATTAAGATTTACATAAATGTATAATTTTTAAAAAGTAATATGCATCACTTTCTATTTTACTCTTATCTATACCCTTGAGATTATCTTAGTACACATACACAGTAGAAATATTGTGTAATGGCAAGCAAGGTTCATCTCTTCCTAATTTCTAATCTCAGTGATGTCATATTAAAGGACTACATCTGACTAGGGTAGGAGCATTTACACCATGGAAATTGGCATGTGCTAAACGTAAGGTTTGACTTATCTTATTGATTGTCTAGACTTAAGGAAATTATGGAAATAATGTCAATATTGCAAATGAAACTTAAAAGCATGTCTTTTCTGTACATTGCATTGTGAATACTATATCAAGTTGAGAAAATAGTCTTCCAGCATTCAAAATTATAGTGTGATTTTGACTGTTGTTAACAGTCAAAATATTTTCACATGCTTTACTCTTATTTTCAGTAACACAGAAATATCAACTAGTATTCATATGTAGTATAATTGCAACCATATGTTAACTGTTCAGTAAAAAAAGAAAGCATTTAGCAATTAATCAACTAACTGAATTTTACAATAAACATTCTGCTTTATTTTTCTATGTAAATTATTTGCCACACGTCCTTATAATGCTAAAATTTGCAATAAATCTATGTATCTATGAGGAGAGTAAAGGGCCAACCCATGCGACACTCTTTTCAAACTCTTAAGACTCAGGTCCTATAGGTAGGGTGAAGTCTATGGATACAGAGGGAAGGGGTACAAAGAATTGTCCTCTTCTGACTCACAAATCACTGCTGCCCTGAAGTCCTTCACATGGTGCTTCAGAGAGATAAGTGAATTCAGAGCAGTCAAGTATTGTACAGTAACCTTCTGTCTTCATCTTCTGTAACGTATTCAGACTGACTTCAGTTCTAGGTAGTTTGGATTTCTTTTATAGTGCTGGGGATGAAACATCACCAATGCCAAACAAGTACTCTGCCATTGAGCTAAATCTCAGCTCTGTGGATATTTTTAAAAGTGAGGATTAGAGCAAGAAATAGGAAAAAGCAGCTAAAGATGTTTGACAGAGACTGTTGCTTAAGTCTGTGTATTCTTTTGTTCCATATTAATAAGCCATATTTCTTAACTGGGCACATGATTAACTGGAATAAAGTTCCCTCTGTGGTTTGAGGACTGTTGAAGAACTCTGATAAAGAAACCCTAAATGGGAGCATAGTATGATTTCTAGGAAGTCTATGGGCGGAAGCGATGCCTTCTTTATCTCTTCCTTTCTGTTGGATGTAATATTAACATAAAAATTGGAACGTGGCAATTATTTTGGGTTATCAAGAGTGGAGAAAAGTAAAGTACAAAGAGCCAGAGTTCCAGTTTCAAGTAAGATTGCGGAATATACCACTGAATGCAGTTTTGTCTCTCACTAAATGCAGTTTTGAACAGCTGCATACTTGAAATAAAACACTTGAAATTGGTATGTGAGGACCCTGAAGGGTAAATGGTAGCAGGCAGACTGGTGGAGAAGACCAGAATTCAGTCTCACCTGATCAGTGAGGTCCCCCTCCCCCATCCCAACACTGCTTTTTTTCTCCCTGCCTGGACAACCCAAGGGATCTCAAACCTGAAAGTGGGCACTGAGGCGTGGACACAGCTCTGGGAAAATGAAAACCACTCAAGATGTCTCAAATGCAGGGAAATATAGGAGACTGGTTATAAATTTATTAGAAGAGAAAAAGGGATGAGGGTTCTTAGTAATTGCAGAAAGCAATTAGTATTCCTTTTCCTAGAGAAAAGCTAAAATGATTTCACTCAGCATCTAGGGTCACTGCACAGCTAAGGATGCTAGTGCACCTATGGTGCAGTGAGAACCGTTTCTGTCACCTGGCACAAGTCAGGACCTTGTACACTGACAGATACTCTGGGCATGCAGCAATCTAAGTTGTCACCCACCTCTGCTTTCCGTAGAGCCAGAGAGCTGTGCCACCAAGGCTTCCGGTGCATCCACTATTTTCACAGAGACAGACCGTTAAGAATTGTCCACTGAGGCTTTCAGAAGGCGAATAGCTGCATCCCCACTGGAACCTCATTGCTTCAGCAGGGAGCCAGGAACCCAGGATTACTGTCACTATTATTGGATTTGCCATCAAAAACAGAGGTGGGAAGAACAAAGGAAAAAGATATGGTTCTTCTTTTTACCTTATCTTTGGCCAGACCCTCCCCTTGGCTGAATATAAACTGATGCTGACAAAGATTTGAAATGTGCTTTGTAGGATTTAAGCTTTCTTGAAACAAAATATGGCTCAGAATGCCTGGATAAAGTAAGAACAGAGGCTAAGTGATCAATTTAATATGTTTAAATCTTGTTTTTTGAGATAGGGTCTCACTTTGGAATTCAGGCTGGCCTTGAACTCACGGTGATTCTCCTGTCTCAACCTCCCAAGTGCTGGGATTACAGGCATGTGCCACTACATGGCTGTTTAAGTCTTCTTCTTCTTCTTCTTCTTCTTCTTCTTCTTCTTCTTCTTCTTCTTCTTCTTCCTCTTCTTCCTCCTCCTCCTCCTCCTCCTCCTCCTCCTCCTCCTCCTCTTCTTCTTCTTCTTCTTCTTCTTCTTCTTCTTCTTCTTCTTCTTCT